>JAWNKY010001420.1:0-95711 GCA_035041765.1 Drosophila algonquin | reverse complement strand
TTTTTCGGTATTTTCCCCCCGAAATTTTGACTTTAAAAGCTCAGGAAAAGTCGAAAAAAAATATTTGAATGCCTTGATTTTTGGTTTCAGATAGGCACACTAATTAGGCGTCGTTTAAGGTATCGCTTATAAAAATAAAAGAATATACGGCTAAGCTATAACCGTTTGACCAAAACTTCATATGCCGAATTTCGCCGATAAATTCCGTTAGCCAACGTATAACCGTTTTTTTTTCTTACAAAAATTAAAAAATCTGTGTTTGTAACAGTTTTTAATGGTAAAATGGCATTTGGGGTAGTGCCAAACGGCATATGAAGTTTTGGTCAAACGGCTGCAGCTTGGCCGTTTATCCATCGATTTTTAAAAGCGATACGTTAAACGACGCCTATCTAATGTGTCTATCTAGACTACATTTTTTTAAAAAGAATTAAAAAATTTGGTATCTTTTTCAGAGGTAGTGCTCTATTTTTCACATAACTTAAGTTTCCTACAACTGGTTGTATTCAACTTTGCAGTTAAAAAAGCTGACAAATGCAGCTATGAATTCGACTCAGACACTTTGTAGCTGCAACTTATCGTCTGGAAGATATTAAGCTTCCAAATTGAATTTTCATAATTTTTTTTGGTATTTTTTCCCGAAATTTTGACTTTGAAAGCTCAGGAGAAGTCGAAAAAAAAATATTTGAATGTCTTGATTTTTGGTTTTAGATAGACACATTAATTAGCTATCGTTTATAAGAATCGATGGATAAACGGCTAAGTTACAACTGTTTGACCAAACCTTCATATGCCGAATTTCGCCGATAAATTCCGTTAGCCGACGTATAACCGTTTTTTTTTCTTACAAAAATTCAAAAATCTGTGTTTGTAACAGTTTTTAATGGTAAAATGGCATTTGGGGTAGTGCCAAACGGCATATGAAGTTTTGGTCAAACGGCTGCAGCTTGGCCGTTTATCCATCGATTTTTAAAAGCGATACGTTAAACGACGCCTATCTAATGTGTCTATCTAGACTACATTTTTTTAAAAAGAATTAAAAAATTTGGTATCTTTTTCAGAGGTAGTGCTCTATTTTTCACATAACTTAAGTTTCCTACAACTGGTTGTATTCAACTTTGCAGTTAAAAAAGCTGACAAATGCAGCTATGAATTCGACTCAGACACTTTGTAGCTGCAACTTATCGTCTGGAAGATATTAAGCTTCCAAATTGAATTTTCATAATTTTTTTTGGTATTTTTTCCCGAAATTTTGACTTTGAAAGCTCAGGAGAAGTCGAAAAAAAAATATTTGAATGTCTTGATTTTTGGTTTTAGATAGACACATTAATTAGCTATCGTTTATAAGAATCGATGGATAAACGGCTAAGTTACAACTGTTTGACCAAACCTTCATATGCCGAATTTCGCCGATAAATTCCGTTAGCCGACGTATAACCGTTTTTTTTTCTTACAAAAATTCAAAAATCTGTGTTTGTAACAGTTTTTAATGGTAAAATGGCATTTGGGGTAGTGCCAAACGGCATATGAAGTTTTGGTCAAACAGCTGCAGCTTGGCCGTTTATCCATCGATTTTTAAAAGCGATACGTTAAACGACGCCTATCTAATGTGTCTATCTAGACTACATTTTTTTAAAAAGAATTAAAAAATTTGGTATCTTTTTCAGAGGTAGTGCTCTATTTTTCACATAACTTAAGTTTCCTACAACTGGTTGTATTCAACTTTGCAGTTAAAAAAGCTGACAAATGCAGCTATGAATTCGACTCAGACACTTTGTAGCTGCAACTTAACGTCTGGCAGATATTAAGCTTCCAAATTGAAATTTCATCATTTTTTTCGGTATTTTCCCCCCGAAATTTTGACTTTAAAAGCTCAGGAAAAGTCGAAAAAAAATATTTGAATGCCTTGATTTTTGGTTTCAGATAGGCACACTAATTAGGCGTCGTTTAAGGTATCGCTTATAAAAATAAAAGAATATACGGCTAAGCTATAACCGTTTGACCAAAACTTCATATGCCGAATTTCGCCGATAAATTCCGTTAGCCAACGTATAACCGTTTTTATACCCGGTACTCGAAGAGTAAAAGGGTATATTAGATTTGTGGGGATAACGGTTGTGTGTAACGCCCAGAAGGAGGCGTTTCCGACCCCATAAAGTATATATATTCTTGATCAGCATCAATAGCCGAGTCGATATAGCTATGTCTGTCTGTCCGTCCGTCTGTCCGTCCGTCCGTCTGTCCGTCTGTCCGTCTTCATTTGCGCCTATATCTCAGAAACTATTAAAGCTAGAGCAACCAAGTTTTGTATCCAGTCTCCTGTGTGATCACACTACTCCAAATGTAATTCAAAATTTCGCCCCGCCCCTTTCCGCCCGCACAAAGGACGAAGGTCTGTGGCATGCACAATTTTGAAGATACGAGAAAACTAAAAACGCAGAATCATAGAGAAAGACCATTTCTATCAGAGTATTGAATCTGGATCAGATCGGATCATTATTATAGCTACAATGAAGAAAACCATTTCGAAAGTCATCGTTCCCTCTCGCTCTCTCTCACACGCGGCCCTGTCTGCTTTGCTTATTCGTATAAATGAGCGCCTAGATCTCAGAGACTATAAGAGCTAGAACAACCAAACTTTCTATCCAATCTCCTGTGATATCGAACCAGCACAAGTGTATTTCAAAATTTTGCCACGCCCCTTTCCGCCCCCACAAAGGACGAAAATCTGTGGAATCCACAATTTTTAAAATACAAGAAAACCAAAAACGCAGAATCATGGAAAATTACAATATCTACCAGATTGCCGAATCTGGATCAGATCGGATCAATATTATGGCCAGAAGAAACAAATTAAATTTCAGTGGCTACGCAATGCCTGCCAAGCGCTGACTCATGCCCCTCCCTCTCTCTCCTAAACACTTGTACGTCTCAAATATGTAGTTATACATGTCATGTAGAAATGTAGGCGCAGATATACAAAGCATATGTACAAAAAAATGAAAACATGTATAAAAATTCAAAAAAATTAATTTTTTTAATTTAAATATTGTTTTTGTCCCTTTTGAGAACATATAATAAATTTCATAAATCTTAGGCTCATATATGTATGTATATATATACTGACTGAGTACCGGGTATAAGGTAGAGCCGCGGCCTTTGCCGCGGCTCACAACGTTCCCTCTCGTTTTTTCTTACAAAAATTAAAAAATCTGTGTTTGTAACAGTTTTTAATGGTAAAATGGCATTTGGGGTAGTGCCAAACGGCATATGAAGTTTTGGTCAAACGGCTGCAGCTTGGCCGTTTATCCATCGATTTTTAAAAGCGATACGTTAAACGACGCCTATCTAATGTGTCTATCTAGACTACATTTTTTTAAAAAGAATTAAAAAATTTGGTATCTTTTTCAGAGGTAGTGCTCTATTTTTCACATAACTTAAGTTTCCTACAACTGGTTGTATTCAACTTTGCAGTTAAAAAAGCTGACAAATGCAGCTATGAATTCGACTCAGACACTTTGTAGCTGCAACTTATCGTCTGGAAGATATTAAGCTTCCAAATTGAATTTTCATAATTTTTTTTGGTATTTTTTCCCGAAATTTTGACTTTGAAAGCTCAGGAAAAGTCGAAAAAAAAATATTTGAATGTCTTGATTTTTGGTTTTAGATAGACACATTAATTAGCTATCGTTTATAAGAATCGATGGATAAACGGCTAAGTTACAACTGTTTGACCAAACCTTCATATGCCGAATTTCGCCGATAAATTCCGTTAGCCGACGTATAACCGTTTTTTTTTCTTACAAAAATTCAAAAATCTGTGTTTGTAACAGTTTTTAATGGTAAAATGGCATTTGGGGTAGTGCCAAACGGCATATGAAGTTTTGGTCAAACGGCTGCAGCTTGGCCGTTTATCCATCGATTTTTAAAAGCGATACGTTAAACGACGCCTATCTAATGTGTCTATCTAGACTACATTTTTTTAAAAAGAATTAAAAAATTTGGTATCTTTTTCAGAGGTAGTGCTCTATTTTTCACATAACTTAAGTTTCCTACAACTGGTTGTATTCAACTTTGCAGTTAAAAAAGCTGACAAATGCAGCTATGAATTCGACTCAGACACTTTGTAGCTGCAACTTAACGTCTGGCAGATATTAAGCTTCCAAATTGAAATTTCATCATTTTTTTCGGTATTTTCCCCCGAAATTTTGACTTTAAAAGCTCAGGAAAAGTCGAAAAAAAATATTTGAATGCCTTGATTTTTGGTTTCAGATAGGCACACTAATTAGGCGTCGTTTAAGGTATCGCTTATAAAAATAAAAGAATATACGGCTAAGCTATAACCGTTTGACCAAAACTTCATATGCCGAATTTCGCCGATAAATTCCGTTAGCCAACGTATAACCGTTTTTTTTTCTTACAAAAATTAAAAAATCTGTGTTTGTAACAGTTTTTAATGGTAAAATGGCATTTGGGGTAGTGCCAAACGGCATATGAAGTTTTGGTCAAACGGCTGCAGCTTGGCCGTTTATCCATCGATTTTTAAAAGCGATACGTTAAACGACGCCTATCTAATGTGTCTATCTAGACTACATTTTTTTAAAAAGAATTAAAAAATTTGGTATCTTTTTCAGAGGTAGTGCTCTATTTTTCACATAACTTAAGTTTCCTACAACTGGTTGTATTCAACTTTGCAGTTAAAAAAGCTGACAAATGCAGCTATGAATTCGACTCAGACACTTTGTAGCTGCAACTTATCGTCTGGAAGATATTAAGCTTCCAAATTGAATTTTCATAATTTTTTTTGGTATTTTTTCCCGAAATTTTGACTTTGAAAGCTCAGGAGAAGTCGAAAAAAAAATATTTGAATGTCTTGATTTTTGGTTTTAGATAGACACATTAATTAGCTATCGTTTATAAGAATCGATGGATAAACGGCTAAGTTACAACTGTTTGACCAAACCTTCATATGCCGAATTTCGCCGATAAATTCCGTTAGCCGACGTATAACCGTTTTTTTTTCTTACAAAAATTCAAAAATCTGTGTTTGTAACAGTTTTTAATGGTAAAATGGCATTTGGGGTAGTGCCAAACGGCATATGAAGTTTTGGTCAAACGGCTGCAGCTTGGCCGTTTATCCATCGATTTTTAAAAGCGATACGTTAAACGACGCCTATCTAATGTGTCTATCTAGACTACATTTTTTTAAAAAGAATTAAAAAATTTGGTATCTTTTTCAGAGGTAGTGCTCTATTTTTCACATAACTTAAGTTTCCTACAACTGGTTGTATTCAACTTTGCAGTTAAAAAAGCTGACAAATGCAGCTATGAATTCGACTCAGACACTTTGTAGCTGCAACTTAACGTCTGGCAGATATTAAGCTTCCAAATTGAATTTTCATAATTTTTTTTGGTAAATTTTCCCGAAATTTTGACTTTGAAAGCTCAGGAAAAGTCGAAAAAAAAATATTTGAATGTCTTGATTTTTGGTTTTAGATAGACACATTAATTAGCTATCGTTTATAAGAATCGATGGATAAACGGCTAAGTTACAACTGTTTGACCAAACCTTCATATGCCGAATTTCGCCGATAAATTCCGTTAGCCGACGTATAACCGTTTTTTTTCTACAAAAATACCAAAAATCTGTGCTTGTAACAGTTTTTAACGGTAAAATGGCATTTGGGATAGTGCCAAACGGCATATGAAGTTTTGGTGAAACGGTTAAACATTAGCCGTTTATTTTTATAAGCGATACCTTAAACGACGCCTAATTAATGTGTCTATCTAAAACCAAAAATCAAGGCATTTATATATTTTTTTTTCCACTTTTCCTGAGGTTTCAAAGTCCAAATTTCGGGGAAAAAATACCGAAAAAATTATGAAATTTAAATTTGGAAGCTTAATATCTTCCAGACGTTAAGTTGCAGCTACAAAGTGTCTGAGTCGAATTCATAGCTGCATTTGTCAGCTTTTTTAACTGCAAAGTTGAATACAACCAGTTGTAGGAAACGTTGCTTGCTGTAGTGAACCAGTCCACTAGATGATTTATGTTGTCCTCTATGCTTGTGCATATTGGTGCTTCGGAGGGAAGTAGTCCCTCCATTACTGTACTATATTTTTCCCAGTTGGCTTTCCTGGGGTTTACAAAGTCAGTGGGTTTCTGGCTCTCCAGAGATAATATAGTCTTAATGTACCTGTGGTCAGAGGAGGAATGGTCCTCTAGGACTTTTCAGCCTTTGACTATGTGAGTTTGTGAGACACTAAGGTAAGGTCCATTACCTCTTGTCGATTTTTTATTATGAATGTTGGGTAATTTCCCCGATTGCAGATTATTAGATTAGAGTTTAGAATGAAGCTTAAGTGTTTTCTTGCAAGAATGCAGGCTTTGGATTATTCCTTCTTTTTGAGCTATAATAAGCTTGTACTCTATCGTCGCTAATCCACAGAGACTAATCCACAGGCAGCACCTGTGTTGCCCAATCGACCTTTTTCAACCACTGATCGATCGGGCTGGACATTTGGTTTGCGTTTTGCCGGCGGAGAATGTTGTCGGGAGTGCTGACGATGGCAATTCGACCTCCGTCGCCTCACCAGCAGGCATAGCAGCCGCAGGATTGCATAACCACTCTGCCAAGGTATCAGCTTTGGGTGGCAGTTCGCCACTCACTGGGCCGACTCTCGGCACGGGTCAAAAAACACATTTAGTCCGGACCGGTGTAAGATGAGTGTGGGGGTTGGGATGTGGGTGAGCGGCACCACAAGCGCATCGTCAAACAACCGCTGGCTATCCGGGAAGCCAGTAACTGCTTATTTTCGGTACTCTCCTTAGGAATGCCCGAATATTCACAGCTGACCTACACACAGAGGTAGGTCGTTCGCTATCCGCAACTTGTTACCCTTCCAGTGGCTTCAGTGAGGCCCCCTCAGAGCCGTCTCACCAGCTCATCAGACTAGAGCCTAGCCTTACAACTTAATAAATAACTTATTTAAATAAATCTTTAGTTGATGGCCCTGGCAGCTACTACTATTTCAGATCTCATGCCGGACTTGACTTTGCAATCCATTCCTGACATCAAATAAACAAAAATATTGTGGTCTACCGATTCAAATGCTTTGCTAAAATCCAGCAGAGTTAGTAATGTAACATTACTATGTAAAGTTAACATTATGTAATGGGTACTGGATCCCGCGTCAATTAAAGCCACTGTAAGGAACCTATTTCAGGCTGGGGTAAGCTCAGCCTGTCCAGGGTTGTATACAAGAAATTTGTAGTTGATAAGGAGACCTTAGGCAAAAGGGCGAAACAGTACCATGGCCGGGGGGGTCGATCGTACGGCGTAGCCACAAGGCTCGTATGGGGATCGAAGATTAGCTTGACGGAGCTTCGCCGTAACCTTCGAGGGGACAACATACGTGCGGCTTCCTGACGGAGGAGAAACGGTAGCAGAAGATGCGTCGTAGCCCCGACTCAACAAACTACTAATCAACTGAAGAGACAGTGCGTCGTCGCAACAGCCAGCTAAATACAGGGACTATACGGAGCAGTGCGTCGTCGCGACAGCTTGTTGAACTACGGGATTTCTAGTGGTGGATTGGCAGTGCGTCGTCGCGACAGTCAACTAAATACTGGAGAATCTACGGAGCAGTGCGTCGTCATGACAGCTCGTTGATCTACGGGATTTTTAGTGGGGAATGGTAGTGCGTCGTCGCTACAGCCAGCTAGATACAAGGAATATACGGAGCTGTGTGTCAAACTGTATACGACGCTGTCGAACGACTCGCTGATCATGGAGAGGGATGTCTTTTGTCTTTTTCAATCACTTTCGCGTTGTATGTATGAATACGTTCTTACTGGACACGTGTGCGGTTTCAAAGCCGGGAACTTTTTTTGATTTCGTGTGTGTTGCTTGGTGGTTATCATCAGAGTGTCGTTCTTAGCGCGGCGTGGGTGTCTTCTCACCCCCGCTTTTGATAGTGGTCAGTGTGGCCGCCCCCCTTTATTTTATATATCGATAGTATTATTTTTACACGCTAGTGCCTTCATTGGCGGGTTTATTTGAATTAGGACTTAATACTACTGTCGGGTTCCGCAGCCCAATATTTAGAGGCTTTGTTCGGCTAAGTGCCTGCCCATGGCAGCACAAAGATAGGCATAGCTTAATCTCTTCGCAAAACATCAATGCATCGTTGCTGCTGCTGCTGCTGCCATACGCCCTACGCTCCCAATTGCTACATCGCCCTTTCCCTAAATTCGTCGACCGACAAGAGCTGTGAGGGAGGCTCATCAGCAGAGCAGAAGTCACTTAAAATTTCATCGTCTTCGTGAACAAACGTGGTTTTTTCGTGGTTATTGTTGCATCTCTCGTTAAGTACAAACAAGAAAACAAATCGAATATACATACATATATACATTGAAACCAAAGCCATTTGTATTTCATTAAATTTCGTAAAAATACGCTGCTGAAGAGGCTCAGTAGCTCAACAGGCTTTATCGAAACATTTTAGCCAGTGGTACAGCAGTAAATTAAATTCCTTTTTTCATTGTTTGTTGTTTGTACTGCCCATTGCACTGCACATTGTACACATATATGTGTACAATTAAGCTCCCGCACGGCAGCAGCCTATCCAGCCGTTCTCTCGTCTTCTTTTCTTCTTTCTTTCGAGTTCTCTATCACTCTCTCGATCTTTCGTCTTCGCTATTGCTCTCTCCTCTGGATCTGTCGCACTCTCGCTTGCAGTAGGGCACGGGCTATTCGGCCCGCCTGCCTTTGCAGCATCTGGACCCTTCATTCGTCACGCTCGCATTAGGAAACGGGCAATTCGGCCCGTCCCCTCTTGCAGTTTTGGACTCTTGAACCGGCTCTACATCGCTAATCTCGCTTTAGCTATGCTATCCGCACAACTTTCGCTATTGACAATAAAACTGTATCAAACTAAACACTCGTGTTTAATATATCGCAAACTACGCTGCCGAAAAAGCTCGGCAGTTCAACAACTACGCTAATACTACTACGACCTTAAAACTACCTGAATGATGAGAAACGAAATTGGAGCCTTTCCACGAATCGTAGTGTGGAAAGAGAGTTATAATAATAGACGAAGTTACATTAACGGAACATAATCCATGGGTCTGCCATCTGGTCTGCCTCCAGACGATATCGTCGGTAATCGGTTGGAGCTTGTAAAGCCCCATTGGGTCTTTACACCACCAATTAAATACTCTATTACATCTTTCCGTTCTTCGTTGCTACAGACCATAAAACAATGTTCCCTTATAGATTTTTATAGATGTGCATTCTTTCACACGAAGCACATCTGTCCGTGGTCACTGGGTCGCCATTGTTAACCTGAGTAAGCTAGCATTTGAGATTGCTTCGACATTTGCGATCGAAGTGACCGAAACCCGCTATCATCCGTACGGCCGGTACGACCACATCTATTAACTTCCGAAGCTCTGTAATTTTTCCGAACTGTGATTTTACTTATTTTCTCTGTCCGATCTACCCAGTATCGATTGTGACGCCCAGCGCCATACTTAAAAGCACCGGCGCCACAAGGAAATTCACATTCAAATTACGCGCTAAAGAAACACCAGTGGGACCATCACCGGACAGTAGACGGTCACACTACCCAACGAGCCAATGTGACCGGACCACGAGCTCCAACGGGCACACTATCAGCTGGGACCCAGGATGCGTTACGTTCCAGGGCACGAGCTAGTCTCAAATTCGCGGACCAACAGCTGACTTTCGGAGATAAAAGTAGCATCGCCAGCTCGAAACGGGGCAGTCCAACTCGGAACAGCCTGGAATTAACTTCTCAACGTTTTACAGCGGCGCTAATGCAAAAGTTAGAGCTCTGCTTTTTCACTTGCCCACTTCACTTCAATACCCTTACCTTCTAAAAGTCAGAGAGTGTTTACCTCTGGATCCTCCCAACCCAAGAAAGTATATACCTCTGATCCTCCTATCCTCAGAGAGTGTTTACCTCTGCAACAATTTTTCTCGCAAGAGAGTGTTTACCTCTGTCACCAGTCGTATCCTCAGCGAGTGTTTACCTCTGCAACAATTCTTCTCGCCTGAGAGCGTTTGCCTCTGGCACAAATCGTCTCAGAGAGTGTTTACCTCTGCAACAATTCTTCGCCCCAGAGAGTGTTTACCTCTGCCACAAATCGTCTTCCCAGAGAGTGTTTACCTCTGCAACAAATCTTCTCCCCAGAGAGTGTTTACCTCTGCAACAATTCTTCTCATCAGAGAGTGTTTACCTTTGCAACGATTCTTCTCACAGGGTGTGTCCTACCCTGGCACCCGTCGCCCACTCCGAGTATACCTCGGGAGTAAATCTCGGCCTTTCCCGCCGGGCCGATGACAAACGACGACCTTCACGCAGCAAACAGCCACGTGCGACCGAGTAGCCAAGCTAGCGGGAAGACTCCGAAGGAGGACCCCTACCGGAGACCCAGTACCACATCTAAACTTTACTTTGTAAACATAAGAGTAATAAAGAGACCCATTTGTTATACTGCTTAAACCTTCGCCTTCTTCTTGAACCCGAGAGCACTCTTTATAGCTACCACACCCAGAAACCAACAAATTTCTGTGAAATCCGGCGCGGCGAGCATACCCCGGTCGAAGCAACGTCACACGATTCCGATTGTTTATTTATTGCTTCGTCCACCTGATAAGCTTCAAAATTGCTTCAAGCTTGGGGCCCCCACTCGCTACCGGCGTGACGCGTAGTTTCGCGAACGACGAGTGCGCAATAGCCCCCATGAAATGTGAGTCCCAGGGACACGATGGTAACCGCATCGATTAGTTAGGAAACGGGAAAATGCGGAAACCAGGCCCAGCCGGGCAAGGAAAACCCAGAGGAAGCGGAGGCCGGCCTTTCGGCGATGCATCGAACTCAAATAGAGTAGTCCGGGAATACGACAGCTATCATTAAAGGGTGGGCGGGGGCAAGGACCACTCGGCGGCAAGGTTGCCGTCCAGGACAGCAGCCCAGATGGGCGTCCCATAAGAAGGACCATGGCGACGATGCGCTGACAACTGAGTGGATGGAGGAAGACTACGAAGACCCAGGCAAAGACCGGTCGTGGCCAGAAAATTTGGAACCCGAAATGCAGGCGTTCCTCGAGGCCTCGAAGCCTCGGCGGCTTTGGAGCCATCGCGCAGTCCCCACAGACCTAGTGAGAAGGAAAACAGGAGAGTCGAATATGTGTTTGGATTTCAGGCAAACTCAAAGCCCACTCAATGCCCGACGCGAATTCCTCACCCAGGATTAACCACGTCTTTAAAAAAATCCGGCAGGAGTTAGATTTAATGAATTAATATTGGCAGACTACGATGGCCCCAGACGGTAGCGCGGATTTCACGGTGTCGGCAAGGAGCATGTTTCAGTGGCGAGTGAATACCCTTCGGGTTACACTCGGCCAGTGCCAAATTGCAAAGAGCACTGGATCTGGTGATTGGAATACTACACCTTTGCGTACCTGGACGATATCATCGTTGTCGGGGAGACCAAGGAGCACGTGGCCAATCTGAAAGTGGTGTTTCGGCGTCTTCGAGCTGCCGATTTGAGGGTAAGCCGATCTGGGAAGGCGATCCGCAATCTAGGGACCTGACTAACCTGAAGGAACTGAGGCAGTTTATCGGCATAGCGTCCTGGTACCGTAGGTTCGTACCGAACTTTGTGGATCTGGTGCAGCCTTTGTCTCCCTTGCTCAAGAAAGGCGTCGAGTGGCATTGGAGTCAAGATGCGCTAGACCAGCTCAAGATGAAACTCACCACGGCGCCAGGTGTGACTGAACTTTAACGAGCGATTCACCCTCAAAACGGACTCGAGTGATTTCGGGCTGGGTGCCGTTTTGACCCAGACCATCGACGAACAGGAAAAGGTTATAGCGTACGCGAGCCGAAAGTTGCTACCGGCGGAACAAAACTACTCAGCAATTGAGAAGGAGTGTTTGGTCATAATATGGTCCATAAGAAAGCTAAGGTGCTACCTCCAGAAGTATTATTTCGAGGTCGTGACGGAACACCTGGCTCTGAAATGGCTGAATTCCATTGAGAACCCGTCTGGGAGAATTGCTGGCTGGACCCTTGATCTTCAGCAATACCAGTTCGAGGTAAGAGGGAAATTAAAAGTAGTGGCCGACGCACTGTTCAGACAGCCGCTGAAGCAGTTTTTTTTTTAATTCTGTACATATACTTTATTTCATTGTTTGTGCGATTTTAATCAAATTCGCACACCGTGTGCAGTTTGATCCAATTAGAAAGATAGGATAGCTTACATCTTAATCGGTAGAGCGGTTGTTCATTTATCACTGACAATTTGCTTTAATTGACACTTTCATAACAACACACTTTTACTGTCATTGCTTGCTACTGTCAGTGCTTCGTTTAAGGCAAATTGTCATACAGTGAAATTATTCCTGCTTTTTAATTAATTGTGCTTAACTGTTCAAAACTCTTTAACAAATGCCACCAAAAAAATTAAACCTCAACAATGCGAGGAGCAAAGGCGCATGACGCAGACGTGTTGAAGAAGATCATGAGTCGGCAGAATAAATTGGAACAAAAAATGCAGCTCAAAGAATCAGGACTGTAGAGGGTCGTGGACAAGAATCTCAAGAACATCGTGACGAACGTCTGCAACAGACTATTACTAGAACAAGAGGGGCACGAGGACAAGACATAGATACAGTACGACTGCAAGAACGACAGAGGACCAGTCGCCCATTGGCACGTCTCCTTTTCTATTTCTGCACATTGTCTTCAAAGCTGCGTTGGCCTCTTTGTACTCGAGCTTTTCCTCCTCCGTTCCTGTGTGTAGTACCCGTTTCAATGCGTTCATTGATCGTTGCCTCGCTCGATGGCATTCCAAGTCGTACCATGGCTGTTTTCTTGTATGGTGGGCTGGTTTTTGCATGTAGGATGCCGCTTTCTGTACACAGTTGGTTAAGGCCTCAATATTTGGAGCTTCGATTTATTTATTTATTTAATTAACTGTGGTGGCATCCTCAGCCGCAAGCTCTTCCATCCCGGGAGCACACGCAGCGGTGCTATTAAGGTTAGACGACACGATTGGCATAATGCCGTGGGAACCGGCAGCGAAGAGCAACGACAGAGGCGACGTCGACTCCAACGTCAACGCATAATTGAGTCGTTGAGAGTGGAGTTAGTGGAGTAAAGATGTTGGAGGGACAAACAGTGCCGGTCTTGAAATAAAAGTACAAGAAATACACCGGACCTAAAAGTGTTGTCATTTGGGAAGCAAACGATTCTATTGGGTTATTACATTGGCGACGAGGTAAAAAACCAAAATAAAATAATCAAATGATATAAGATTTAACTTAAGAAAATTGAAGGCGCTAAAACAATTTCGAGGAAATTGCGGTACGTTGATGTACAAGTGTGTGTAAATACATGTGAATATACATACCTACATATGTGAATATGTGAGATCCGGTTCGCTCATTCTCTTCCTCTCTTTTGGTATCTTCGTTTCGTTTCTTCTGCCGTCGGTGTGGCTTGTTTTTGTTAGCTATGCTGATGTGCAATACGGATCGCACGAGAATGGTGGAGTCGGAGATTGTGAGAGCTGTGCGAATATGAGGAGTGATGCCAGATCAATTTCGAAAGAAAGAACAAGACCGAGTAACAGTTAGTTACAAGTCAAGAGAGTTCAAAAGAGAACAGTTGGATACAATTAAGGGAGAGACTGAGTAACAGTTAGTTGCAAGTAGGATTGTTGATATTATATCGATATATCGATATGGGCGATATTTTTTACTTTTGATACGATAATATCGTTGCGATATTTTCGTCGACGATTCTATCAAAAATCGATATTTTGGGAAATATCGACCACCACGTACCGTTGCTTAGCACTGTTCGCAACAGTTTCCCGAACAAACCTTAAAATGGAGAATATAAAAAACTTTTATAGTAAAATTGATCAAAACTCCGTATCTTGCAATCTTTGTGGTAAAGTTGTAAGGACCAGTGGCAATACGTCGAACTTTCGCGCACATATCAGGACTAGGCATCACCACATTATTGCAAAAACTTCTGGCGCTAATAATGTGAATGACAAGGTATTTGCACACGCGTATGCCTATGCAGAATTCAATAATGTTTTAATATTGATTATAATGTGTGATTTTAACAGGCAGCTGATGTTCAGTCCGATGATTTTGAGTCCGACGTAGGTTTGTCGTTGCACGAAACACCGAAGAGGCCTAAGCAGATGGATTTGCAATCAATTTGGAGTAATGCAAAACAATTTGAAGGTAAAAAATAATATATGGAGCCATGGGGTTTTTACTGTATTCTTTTAAATAGAAGGTGGAATTAAACACCGGGAAATAACGCAGAAAATCGCATTCATGATCTGCAAAGACAATTTGGCTGTTCGGTGCGTCGAAAAAGAAGGCTTGCAAACACTAATGCAAGGGGTCTGCCCCAAGTATAAGATGCCTTCTCGGTTTAAAGTAAGTTTCGTGCATAAACAGCATGATGTAGATATTTATCTGAAATTTTTCTTTAGATTGCGCAGTCAATTAAACAAAACTACGCCGAAACCAAAGAAAATGTAAAAAAAATGTTCAAAGATATTGAACACATGGCTTTCACCAGTGACGTCGTAACGGTGACTAGCTCAAATAGAGCTTTCCTCACGTTGACTGCACATTTCATATTCGAAATTTCACATTTCGAAACTTTGATATATCGAAATACGATATTTTTTCAGAAATTAACAATCCTAGTTGCAAGTCAAATAAAAAAAAGAGAAAAAAAAAGACTGAGTAACAGTTAGTTGCAAGTCAAATAAAGAAAAGAAAAACAAGAGGACTGGGTAACAGTTAGTCGTTACCCAAGTCGAAGAAGGAATAAATAAGTGATCTGTGTAGTACAGAGGCAGTTAGCCATATAATCAGCTGACATTGTCAGAGGCAGTTCGCCAAGTTACTAAAATATTTTTCAGGGTTGGAATGAGCAATGGGAGAAATAATTAAACCATTTTTGTGCGAGACTATCGACAAATCACTGCTACGGAGTGAATGGGAAAAATTGCTCCGAGCATTTAAAATTTACGTCGAAGCAGAGGACATCCAGACAGCGAAGCGAAAGAGGAACAAGGTACTGCACTTGGGGGGCGTCCAGCTACAAACAGTTGCCAGATGCTCTGATAGACCCGGAGATAGATGATGAAATCATTGGTAGACAAGTTAAACGAATATTTCACGCCAAAGCAAAGTTCCACTTTTGAGAGGCATTTGTTTAAAAACCTGTTCCCCTTTCAAAATTCGTAGTTCGCCTACAGCAACAGATGCAAAAGTGTTCTTTTGGTTCAACTAAGAGAGAAATCGAAGAGATCTGCTTGAAGGACAAAATAATGGACTCCTGGACTTCGGTAGAGCTGAAGAAGAAGCTTTTGGATAAGGAGCATACATTAAACGAGATAATTGAGGCTTGTCAGGTGGACGAAGAAATACGTAAACAATCGGAATCGATGCTGTGTGGATAGGACAAAGAGTCAATAAATAAAATCACAGTTCGGAAATCCTACAGAGATGCGGAATGCAACAGATGTGGTCGTAAGGCCCACATGGATGATAGTCCGACTTGACCGGCGCGGCAGGTAAAATGCAATAAATGCACGCGTTTCGGTCATTTTGCTCGCAAATGTCGAACAAATCTCAAACGTCAGTTCACTCAGACCAACAACGGAGGTTCCAAACGATCCCGGACGGAAGTGCATCGGGTGGAAGCAGAATTCACATATCCAGAGAAGACATTTACAAAGGAACATTGTTTTAAGGACTGCAGTGACGACGAACAGGAAGAAGTAATAGAGTGTTTATTTGGCGGTCAAATTTCCGTTCTAATAACGGATCCCGTTTTAACTTGATTAGTCAGACCGATTGGGTATCGTTGCAGCAAAGGAAAGCCGTAGTCTTCAATATCCTATCTAACTCGCAAAGGCAGTTTCGGGGCTATGCCTCAAACCAATTGCTTAATGTAATTTGAGTCTTCGAGGCTCCGATATCGGTCGGGGGAAACCGAGAGGTAATTGCGTCATTCTATGTAATCGAGAATGGGAGACAATCATTATTGGGCCGAGAAACCGCTATAAAATTGAATGTTGTGACATTAGGACTGCAAGTTAATCAAACGGAAACGATCACTCCATTTCCTAAGTGGAAAGGGGTATCTGTTAAGCTGTCTATCGATCCAGATCCATACAACAGCCATTGAGACGTATCCCTGTTGCCATCCCATTGCCATGAAGAAAAGGTCCTATCGAAACTGGAGGAGGCTCTAAATAGGGACATAATAGAACCAGTGAGGGGGACACAGTCCTTGGAGCCCATAGTAATAGCGTTCAAAGAAAATGGCGATATCCGTTTGTGAGTGGATATGCGCTTAGCTAATAAGGCGATCAAGAGGGAGAACTACCCACTGCCCACCTTTGAATCGTTTATGACCAAATTAAAAGACGCAAAATACTTCTGGCGTCTAGATTTAAGAGATGCATATCATCAACTAGAGCTGGATGAGCTGAGCCGTTCAATTAAAACTTTCATAACGCCCCGAGGCCTTTTCCGATATAAACGATTAATGTGTGGCGTAAATTCAGCGCCGGAAATTTTTCAACGGCGGCTGGAAGAATTGCTGGCGTCGTGTCCAAATGTTTTAAACTACATAGATGATGTCATCATTTTCGGAACAACTGAAAAGGACCGCGACGAGTCTGTCAAGAAAGTTCGCAGAATATTCCAAGAAAATAATGTTGTATTGAATGATTTGAAGTGTGTATGGAAAACAGTTAGAATGAAATTTCTTGGTCACATATTATCCGATAAAGGTTAATTAATGTCGATTAATGTCGATCCTGACAAGGTGACGGTCATCACATCGTTCCGTGACCCAAAGAATAAGGAGGAGACTCAAAGTTTTCTGGGCTTAATAAATTATGTGGGAAAATTCATACCGGATTTGGCCGATCGCACAGAGCCACTAAGACGCCAGTCTTGTGGCTCTCGGGGCAGTTCTACTACAGTTCTCAAGCGATAATGACCCTCACATCATTTCATTTGCCAGTAGGAGCTTATCAGACGTCGAGAAACGGTTCTCTCAAACTGAGAAGGAGAGCTTAGCCTTGGTATGGGCTGTGGACAAATTTTACTATTATCTGGCTGGATTGGAATTCGAATTAGTCACCGACCACAAACCACTCGAAACTATTTTAATACCGGCGTCCAAGCCCCCAGCTCGAATCGAAAGATGGCTTCTTTGCCTGTAAATGTATACGTTCAAAGTCATTTACAAGGCGGGAAAGGAAAACATCTCAGATGTGTTATCTCGGTTGTGCGACCTATCATCAACAAAGGATTTCGACTCAAGAGTCGAGTATAGCATTCTGCGCGTATTGGAAAAGTCTATCCCAGAATCAATGAGCATATCTGAAGTTGCCGAAAGAAATTCTTGACGAAGAAATTGTTGACGCGTTAACCTGCCTCAGCAATGATTCTTGGGACGGTGCCAATTCAAACAAGTTGTACCCATTTCGATTCGAACTTTCCGTGATTGGATCGATCCTGTTAAGAGGAAACCGTATAGCTATGCCCTCGACGCTACGGTAGAAGGCACTAGAACTAGCACATGAGGGCGATCCAGGAGAGTCTGCAATGAAACGCCGTTTAAGGTCCAAAGTATGATGGCCTCAGATAGATCGCGATGCTGAGAAGATTGTGAAGTCTTGCAAAGACTGCATATTAGTATCACAGGCAAATAATGCAGCACCAATGGACAGAACTCCTTTTCCGACGGGTCCTTGGGTCTGTGTAGCGACTGATTTATTGTGTCCACTGCCAAATAACGAATTCGTACTTGTCCTGATAGATTATTTTTCGAGGTATATGAAGTTTAAATTTCCTCGGTCAATAACGTCAACAAATATTATCGAGGCAATGAAAGAAATCTTTTGTAGACTAGGGTTTCCAAAATATTTACGGACGGACAATGGACGGCAATATGTCAGAGCGGAGTTCAGAAAATATTGCAAGGTCTGCGGGATAGATCAGATCTCAACTCCACCGTATTGGCCTCAAGCCAACGGAGAAGTTGAAAATATGAACAAGTCATTAGTAAAGAGATTAAAAATAGCCTATCAGAATAAGAATCAATTTAATGATAAAATACAAAAATTTGTACTTATGTATAATGTAACACCACACAGTAGCACTGGCACGGCTCCAACACAACTAATGTTTAACCGTGTAATCCGAGATAAAATGCCAGGGATCCAGGATTTAGGGGGTTATGTTTTAGATTCGGCTGAAAGGGACCGAGACAGTGTTACTAAGCAAAAAGGAAAAGAATTGGCTTATAAAAGGAGAGCGGCAAAGGAAAGTGACATCGGGGTTGGTGATAAGGAGCTGGTTAAAAATTTTGTTTTCCCACACAAGCTGATGACAAGTTTTGATCCCTCTGAATATGTTGTGATGGAGCGTAAAGGGAATATAGCGAAAGTTTCAGGAGATGGCCGAGTGCTAATGAGGAATACAATTCATTTGAAGAAGATATTAGGAAGGGACCCGCCACTCAGTAATCAAGATTTAGGTATTCTTCCACAGGTATCGTCGACCGCTCAAGAAGCTTCCATGAATACAGATTTGATGGGAGACCAACCAGGATATGTATCTGAGAAGGAAGCACCCAATACCGATCCAGGATTGAAACTGCGTCTGGTGAAAAAAGAGGGGTGTGGGAACCGGCAGCAAAGAGCAACGACAGAGGCGACGTCGACTCCAACGTCAACGCATAAATGAGTCGTTGAGAGTGGAGTAAGTGGAGTAAAGATGTTGGAGGGACAAACAGAGCCGGTGTTATAGATACTCATTATTTAAACCTAACTGCCTGTTTTTTAATGCGTTGGTTCTGCTGCCCTGAGTCCAGATCAGCCCTGACGTAACACGTGAAAACGATATTTTTAGTTGATATGTTATATACATATATGATAGTTATAAGCGATATTTTGTATTTCGATAATAATGCTGGCATTAGTGAGCGAAGATCTAGAAAAGACGGACGAGCAGAAAACTAATTTTTGAACGAAGTTTAAATTACTAAGAGATTTATGTTAAATAAACGAACAAACGATTGGAACGGATAACGAGTTTGTTTGAGTAATCACAACAGTTTCAAAAATTATAAGAAAACTGCTCGATGGCCAAATAAAAGACGGTGCAGGGGAATGTGAGTGTGTGTTCTCGGCGTCAGCATACATAGGCGTACAAAATGGAGACAAGAAGCAGGACGAAACTTCTGGAAAAAATGGAAAACAAGACATCAACGCCAGAGCCTTCCGAATCGACTGAAGATACAATGGATGACGAAACTTTAAACGAAACCATGGTGGAGAAAAAAGAAAGCCAAGTAGATATGCAGAGTGTGATGGAAAACATTATGCAACTACTGCAACAACAGCAACAACAAATAGCCAGCATCAGAGAGGAATTAACGGAGATAAAACGACCAGCGAATGTTTGTGCCGGCGACACACAGGGTGTCGCTGATGCAGCGTCTGGTGGTGCAGCGAATGTTCGTACCAGTAACACACAGGGTGTTGCTGATGGTTTTGGCGCTGCATCTTCTTGTAGCGCAGCGAATGTTCCTGATCATCACGGCTATGGCTCCAGCAACAAATGGAATGTTGCTGATGGACTTGGCGCAACATCGGCTTGTGGCGCTGCGACTTTTCATGCTGTTCAAGGAAGCAATTATGGCTCCGGCAACGCACAGGGTGTCGGTGATGGATTTGGAGTTGCATCGTCTGGTGGTGCGGCGAATGTTCGTACCAGTAACACACAGGGTGTTGCTGATGGTTTTGGCGCTGCATCGTCTTGTAGCGCAGCGAATGTTCCTGATCATCACGGCTATGGCTCCAGCAACAAATGGAATGTTGCTGATGGACTTGGCGCAACATCGGCTTGTGGCGCTGCGACTTTTCGTGCTGTTCAAGGAAGCAATTATGGCTCCGGTAACGCACATGGTGTCGGTGATGGATTTGGAGTTGCATCGTCTGGTGGTGCGGCGAATGTTCGTACCAGTAACACACAGGGTGTTGCTGATGGTTTTGGCGCTGCATCGTCTTGTAGCGCAGCGAATGTTCCTGATCATCACGGCTATGGCTCCAGCAACAAATGGAATGTTGCTGATGGACTTGGCGCAACATCGGCTTGTGGCGCTGCGACTTTTCGTGCTATTCAAGGAAGCAATTATGGCTTCGGCAACGCACAGGGTGTCGCCGATGGATTTGGCGCTACTCCGGCTTGTGGCGCACCGACTCGTCGTGCTGTTCAAGGCAGTATCTATGGCTCCGGCAACACACAGGGTATAGCTGGTGGATTCAACGCTATATTGTCTGGAAACAGAGCGTACTTTGATGATGCTCAAGGTGGTACGTTACAGGGTGAGTCTGTTTTGGGATCTTCGGGTTTGCGGGACTACAACGCATTTGATACAGGTGGTAGGCAAGCTCGGTTAAGAGGAGATAAGATAATCGATCTGCCCACGTTTGACGGTAAACCAGAAGACTGGCCCCTATTTATCAGTATGTATTCCGAGACTTCAGCTGCATTTGGGTATTCCAATCTGGAAAATTTATTGAGGCTTCAAAAGGGTTTAAAGGGACAAACTAGGGAAGAGGTCTCTGGAATGTTGATCAACCCCGCCAATGTCGAATACATAATGAAACGTTTACAATTTAGATACGGACAATCAGGACTTCTTATTAGGAGCCAACTGGATAAAGTGGCCGAGATTCAGGTTATAACAGAAAGGAACTTGGAGAAAATTGTACCATTCGCGTCGAAGGTTGCTAATTTGATCATATTTCTCAGATCAGCGAATGCGTTACAGCATTTACAGAATCCGGTACTGTTAAGCGATCTCGTAAGCAAACTTCCTATGAGGACCCGTATAGATTGGACAACATATGCGTCAAACATACACCCATATCCCGATTTAAGCCATTTTGGAGTCTGGATAGAAGAAACAGCGAAAAATATTACACAGGCTCTTTTCGCTGCCACACCGAGTCAACAAAATATAAAAAATTATGGCAATGAGAAGATGCTAATGCAAACAACAACTGATGAACGCGGAGAAAAATCTAAAATCGAATGCTATGAATGTAAAGGCGATCACTTGTTCGAAAAATGCGATATATTTTCGAAGGCCAGTGTTAATGAGAGATGGTCTTTAGTAAAAAGGTTAAGGTTGTGTTTCGGATGTCTGCGCCCTGGTCATGGTCTAAATAAGTGCGGAGGCAAACGAGAATGTAAAATAGGTGACTGCAAATCGTATCATAGTCGCATGTTGCACCAAGATAGAAAACCTAGTTCTGTTAATTCTATTACAGTCGATGGCCCAGATACGATAACCATGTATTCGGAAGATGGTGAATCCACTAACATGGCAAATATAAATACAGTGAACGACAACACGTCAAGATTGCTCTTTAAAATTCTGCCAATTGAAGTAATTGGCCCGAACGGATTAATAGTACAAGTATTTGCATTTCTCGATGAAGGATCATCAGCGACACTAATTGATGAGAAGTTAGCAAAGAGCTTGGGTGTAGATGCGGATAAAGAAAAGTTATCATTAAATTGGATTAGTAATCATTCAAAACAAATCTCTTCGATGAAATGTGAACTTAAGGTACGGAATGTGGATAATAAAAAATATTGGATGAAACTAATTGGCAACACAGTGCCTAGCTTGGAGTTACCATTACAGTCATTGGACTCTGAAATAATAAGGGCTAATTGTAAGCAATTAAAAAATCTTCCGATCAGGGACTATAGCAGTGTTAAGCCGTCGATTCTTATTGGAATAGATAATTGCCATTTATCGAAAATTATTAAAAGTGTATTCCTAGATAGTAACCTCGTTGCAGCTAAGTCCCCACTGGGTTGGCTGGTTTACGGATCGACCCACGCGTTCCAGAAAAAGGAACCCCCTATGATCTCCATAACGCACATAAACTTAGAGCCTACAAACCAAGATGATGAAATGAATAAACTTATTGAGGAGTACTTCACAATAGAAAACTTTGGTGTTAAGATCGCCGAGAAACCGTTAGAATCAAAAGATATAATCAGAGCCCGTAAAATACTAGCTGAAGAAACTAAGAAGGTCGACGGTGCTTATGAAACAGCACTTCTGTGGTCGAATGATGAAGTAAAATTACCTGACAGCTATCAAAATGCCCTAAAAAGACTCCGAGCAATAGAAAATAAGATACGTAGCACCGGTCTGCAGGACGAATACGCAAACGCTATAGAAAGTTTCGTCAAAAAGGGATATGCTGTAAAATTGTCGCGGTCAGAATCGGTTAACACTACCTCGCGAACCTGTATTTGCCGCATTTTGGTGTTTATAATATAAATAAGCCAAAAAAGATGAGACTCATTTTCCACGCCGCCGCAATGTTGGATGGAATTTCGCTGAATTCTAAATTACTTAAAGGTCCAGACGAAAACCCATCGCTAATTCAGATTTTGTTTCAGTTTCGACAGGGTGAGGTGGCAGTATGCGCGGACATCAAGGAAATGTTTTTGCAGGTGCGGATCAGGGAACGTGATCAGGATTCGTTACGATTTCTATGGAGGCGAGACGATTCAAACGCAGAAGTAGATGTGTACAAGATGCAAGTAATGATCTTCGGAGCTACATGTTCCCCATGTTGTGCTCAATACGTTAAAAATCTGAATGCGCTGAATGCTACAAGGAAAAAAGAGGATGTGATAAAGGCAATAACGACAAAGCACTATGTGGATGATTATGTGGCAAGTTTTACCACTGAAGACGAGGCTTATGAAGTAAGCAAGGAAGTAAAGATAGTGCATAAGATTGCCAACTTTGACTTGAGAGGTTTTATTTCTAATTCAGCAGAAGTCCAACTCAAACTAAACAATGGAGAACGCAGTAAGAATACTGGCGAACCTCTCAAAATGAATAACATGGCAGTCGACAAGATTTTGGGGATGTACTGGGAGAATCAAGAAGATGTTTTCATATTTGACCTGAAAATGAATCGAGTGGATACCAATGTAGTAAAGGGGGAAAAGCGCCCCACAAAACGACAGCTTTTAAGCCTGATCATGTCTGTCTATGACCCGCTCGGAATGCTGTCTGATCTTATGATATACGGAAAAAATTTGGTACAGGATGTATGGCGCTCTGGCGTAAATTGGAACGACTTAATCCCTATAAACATATTCGAACGCTTTATACTGTGGATACAGCAACTTAATAAGGTAAAAAACTTTAAAATATCGCGTTGTTATTCTTCAAAATTTTTGTCTCCAAATGCGAACTTAGAGCTTCACGTTTTTGTTGATGCTAGCGAACAGGCATTCGCCGCAGTGGCCTACTGGCGCATTAGTTTTGAAAATGATGTCGAAGTAACCTTTGTAGCTGGCAAGGCTAGATGCGCTCCATTGAAACTACTATCGGTGCCAAGATTGGAGCTACAAGCCGCTGTGCTCGGCGTTCGACTAAGAAACTCGATACTGAAGAGCCATGAAGTAACTGTATCCAGAACCATTCTATGGTCCGATTCACGTACCGTTATTGCGTGGATTCGCTCTGACCATAGACAATACAAACAGTTTGTAGCACATCGGATAAGTGAGATCCTGGAAACGACAAATGAAAACGACTGGCGCTGGGTGCCGACGGACTTAAACTCAGCGGACAAGGCTACGAAAACGTACAAAAACATTGAATACAAACCACAAACAGTCTGGACAAAGGGACCTATGTACATTTTTAAAAGAAGAAGAGAAGTTATGGCCTTGTCAGAAAATATTAAAACCACCAAGTGATGATAGCAACGAGAAAAGAAAGGTATATACGACAACAGTACAGGAACAATTTATAGATGTTGAACGATTTTCGAATTATGTACGCCTTGTTAGAACAATAGGCTGGATAAAAAGATTTATAAATAACTTGTCCGGATTAAAAGATTTAAAAGTAACTGGTGAATTATCCTTCAATGAGATGCGGAAGGCCGAGTTGACAATATGCAGATCAGTACAATTGGAGGTCTTCCAGGAAGAAATCGATATTTTAGAAAAATGCCAACCGCTTCCGAAGAGTAGCCCTATATATTCATTGTCCCCTGAAATAAGTAAAGAAAGAGTTTTAGTTGTGCACGGCAGGCTTGACTACGCCACAATATTGCCTCAAACGGCACGTCAGCCAATCATTCTCCCAAGAGGACACCCATTAACCAATCTGATAGTACATCATTACTATCAGATTATATCATCATCAAAATGACGACCTCATAGTGAACGAAATACGCCGAAAATTCTGGATAACCGGCCTGCGACATGCCGCCAAACGAGTTAAGTCCTCCTGTCAATATTGCAAGAATAAAAATGTGGGACCAATCCCGACGCTAATGGGACAGTTGCCCTCAGATCGAGTTACGCCTTATAATCGACCATTCACCTTTACAGGATTGGACTATTTTGGGCCCGTAATTGTCACGATTGGGAGACGCCATGAGAAACGGTGGGTGGCATTGTTTACCTGTTTGACAATCAGAGCTATTCATCTGGAGCTTGCGGAGGATCTGTCAACCGATGCGTGCATAATGGTTATAAAAAATTTTGTTAACCGAAGAGGCATACCGTATTCTATAAGATCTGACATGGGCACAAATTTTGTTGGCGTGGACAATCAACTAAGAAGAGTAAGGGATCTACTGGATACGGAACAAATCAAGGCCAAGCTATCAATTGAAGGGATTGAATGGAAGTTTAATTGCCCAGCCAATCCAAGCTCAGGTGGATGCTGGGAGCGTATGGTACAATCGGTGAAACGAGTTCTGGCAGTAACATTAAAAGAACAGGCTCCCAGAGTCGAAACACTGAGAAGCCTAATTATAGGAGCAGAAAACATTATAAACAGTAGACCTTTAACCCACGTTCCTGTCACTATGGAGGAGCCAGAACCACTTACACCCAATCATTTCTTATTGGGCACCATGAACTCAACACAACGTTCTAATGATGGTGGAAACTTTTGTCATCATAAGCAATACCGGATATCACAACAATTAAAGGACATTTTTTGGCGCCGCTGGATTAGGGAATACTTGCCAGTACTAACTAGGCGAACGAAATGGTTTGCACCTGTAAAGCCAATCAAAGCTGGAGACGTGGTATTGATCTGCGATGAGAACGAGCCAAGAGGTAACTGGAAAAGGGGAATAGTTGTGCGACCCATAAAAGCAAAGGATGGACAAGTCAGGGTTGCAGAGATCGAAACGTCAAAAGGCATTTTGAAAAGACCTTTATCAAAGTTAGCTATTCTCGATGTATTGTGTAAAACTCCGTAGTCGTTTTACGGTGGGTGGAATGTTATAGATACTCATTATTTAAACCTAACTGCCTGTTTTTGAATGTGTTGGTTCTGCTGCCCTGAGTCCAGATCAGCCCTGACGTAACACGTGAAAACGATATTTTTAGTTGATATATTATATACATATATGATAGTTATAAGCGATATTTTGTATTTCGATAATAATGCTGGCATTAGTGAGCGAAGATCTAGAAAAGACGGACGAGCAGAAAACTAATTTTTGAACGAAGTTTAAATTACTAAGAGATTTATGTTAAATAAACGAACAAACGATTGGAACGGATAACGAGTTTGTTTGAGTAATCACAACAGCCGGTCTTGAAATAAAAGTACAAGAAATACACCGGACCTAAAAGTGTTGCCATTTGGGAAGCAAACGATTCTATTGGGTTGTTACAAATGCTATATAAATTAGAGAGAGAACAAAAGATAAAGCAAAATAAAATTAAATAACATTAAAATTACAGGTTAGCAGAGTTCAGGTGGTTGTAAATTCTAAACGCTGTATGTTTAAGGGTTAGTTCAGGGGATATGATATGGTAAAGGGTATTATAATTATAGCATAAAACCCTGAAAGGTTCATGCTGGACATAGTTTGACCTAAATAAGGGTAATCTGATAGGTCTAAAAGAACGAGTAGAACGAGAGGGAACCGTAAAGTCAATCTGACTCAAGAGAGTTTGGGAGTCCACCATCCCGAGAAGGAGCTTGTGCACGAACATTATCCCATTGCATATTCTGCGATGGTGTAACGGAGGTAGGTCAATAAGTTTTAGCATAGATCCGTAAGGTGGCAGGATTCTAACAGAGTCCTAGTGTAAATTACGAAGAGACAGATTTTAACGTCATCCGCATAATGTATGAGAGAATGTTATAACTTGGGGTAGGTCCTTCACAAATAAAATGAAGAGGAGCGGATCCAAATGACTACCTTGTGGCACACCAGATGTAACGTTAACGATCTCTGATAAAACATTAGTAAATAAGACCCGTTGTGTATGATTAGAAAGATACGACGAAATCCAACATAGAAGATTACTAGGGAAACTTAATAAGGACAGCTTCTGAATTAATAGAGTATGGTTAACCGAATCAAATGCCTTGCTAAAATCCGTAAAAATAACGTCAGTTTGCAAACCGCTCTGAAATCCACATTTGATTATGGAGGAAAACTCGAGCAGATTGGTAGTTGTTGACCGATGTTTAAAAAAACCATGTTGTGAAGGAGATATCAAGCTAGAACAAAGATGTTGCAATTGCCGGGTAACCAGGAACTCAAGGAGCTTAGGAATGGCAGAGAGCTTCTGTGTTGGATCTGGAGCCTTTCCTATGAAGCGGAATCCCAATTACGGGGAGACAAGACTGTTCCAAGGATAGATTGAAAAGAAAGGTTAAGGGTTGGCATAGGGACTGGGCACAATGTTTTAAAATGCAACTAGGCACTTTATCAGGATTCGCAGAAAATGAAATTTTCAAAGACTTCAAGCCATCAAGCACAACGCTTTCCTCAAAATAAGGTTGAAAAATTCTATTAGCGTGAGGCAAATGGTAGGGATACGGAGTGGATGCGTTATAAATATGAGAGGAGTAAGACGACTGGAAAAATGTTGCAAATAAGTTTGCAATGCCAGTATCAGAAGATTCAGAATTGTTTAGATAATGAAGGGACGGAGGAAATGCATTGGACTTACGTTTAGAGTTGACAAATGAAAATAATTTTATAGGATCATTGCGGAAGGATCATTACTACAAGAAGAGAGGTAAAGATTGTAGCACAGACTATTAGTTGTTAGGAATTGAGAGCGGGCGGAAGAATATTGTACAAAGACAAGCAAGGAGCCAGTGTTCTGACACTTTTTGAAAAGTCTGGATTTCCTATTCTTTAAGTATGACAAATTCCTGGAGAACCAGGGAGGCTTGGACGATAATGGTACAATAATCTCCGGAACATAAGTATTAAGGGCAGAGTTTAAAATTTTATAGAATGAGTTGACTGTTCCGTCAACATTCGGTAAGGAAAGAAGAGTGGACCAATCGACATTCGAGAGGTGTAGGTTTAGATTGGCGAAATCGGTTTTGCGAAAACACTTCATCCGGTGAGGAGTCGAGGTAATGTTAACACAACTAGAACTGGTACACTCTGAAGTTATAGATAGCGTAGGATGGTATAGGTCTTCAGGAAGTGATAGTGGGGAGACTCTGGCAACTGTACCTAGAGAAGCATCCATAACGAAAATAAGGTCGAGAAGTCTGTTCCTATTATTTTTAATAGAATTAATTTGGGCAAGGGAAACATCAGTTAGCTCATTGATAAAATCGTTATAAGTACTAGGAATCAATTGGTTAGTGTAGTCGCAGGGCAGCCAAGAAAGAAGAGGTAAATTGAAGTCACCCATGACCACAATCTGATCAGCACAACCTAACGAAGACACAACAGATTGGATAGCAGAAAGGTGCTTTGAGTAGACCTCAGCATCTGATTTGGGAGGAATATATGAGCAGGTTAGATAGATAAAAGCTATGCCAACACGGACTTTGACTGCAATGAACTCTATCCCATGGATATTGTTGAAAGGGAATAACTTCGATGAGAAGTCCGTTTTGACTGCAATCAGAACTCCACCAGCATAAGATGCACGATCCATTCGATAAATGATAAAATTGTTGAGCCATGTTTCGGAAAAACCGATAGATAAAAGACTGCGTACATTCTGATAGTGAACGAAAAAATAATTAATTAGTTTTTTGAAATGACAGGGCAGGTAACATTAGGACTCTGATTAGAATTAGAATTGGCAGGGCCGGTAACATTAAGACTTTGATTCGAAACTTTACGCACGAACTCATGCATAATTGTATGCTCAGGCCAAATAGAAGGTTCAAGAGATCTATCAAGGTAAGAGTCAGGGACAAAAATGTTAAATGAGGAAATTTTACGCTTATGATTAAAAGAAAACTTGGTCACAATAATATCCTCAAGGCGAGCGCTAAGTTTTGAACAAAGATGATGCTTAACATCCTCCGTAGTCACCTCCGGATTGAGTCGGGAAACAAAAATTGCTTTCCGAGGAACCACTCCCCTAATTTCAAGACCCGAGCGAGAGCCAGAAGGTGTAGCCATACCCCGAATAGGTCTCGGTGTGGGGGCAGTAGCATTGACGGCATCCTCAGCCGCAAGCACTTCCATCCTGGGAGCACACGTAGCGGTGATATTAAGGTTAGACGACACGATTGGCATAGTGCTGGTTGAGGCGATAGCGATGGATGCCAAGTTTGAAGGGGCATCAACAGCCATCATGAAAGCCGCGTCAGCATCAACAGGTGGGGGCCTAGAGGCGACAGGCATGGGAGCAGGAGTGGCAGATGCAACGGCACCATTGGCTACAGGAACCATAGCACCAGTTACAGGCGGTGACCGAGCACGAAGTGCGGGTGGTGCGACAGGCCTGTGCACAGTGGCAGATGCAATGGCACCATTGGCTCCAGGTTCCATACCAGTTACAGGCGGTGACCGAGCAAGAGGTACAGGTGGTTCAGGGGCTGCAAGAGAAAAATCATTATTAGTATTGGGTAAATACTTGTTACCCTTCTTCCTCTTCGGAGACTCAGTCAAAATTTTAAGTGTTTTGAAGTGAGACTCCGTCAAACGAAACTTATCTTGGAGCATTCGGAATCCATCGATTAGGGCAGCGAATTCAAGATGCGTCTGTCTCATAAAGACACGCATGAGCCGTGTTGTCACACAACCAGCAGTAGACATACGTTTGCCGTGTAGAGACCGAACGGTCACAGTTCTTAGCACAACAAGAACTCACATTTTGTTTAGAAAAATATAAAAGAAAGGTAAAAATCAAAGAAAGGTAAAATATAAGTCGGTGTGTGGGCCAAGCGACAAAAATTAAGCTTAAAGAAAAAATTAAGCTAAAAACAAAAAAAGAAAAGAAAAAGGAAAGGTAAAATAAAAGTCGGTGTGGGGCAGAGATAGTGACTAAAGCTTGTGTTAACAATTGCGCGCGCAAGCACGAATAAAACAAAAACAGTCACAACAACGGCAAGTGAACGGAGAGACACAGAGAGACGATAGAAACACAGAGAGACAAGCACAGAGCGGCGGCTAACGCAGAACGTATGTGTTGGAAATGAAAACAGATAAGCTGAGGGTAGAATAAAAACAGAGAGCGGTACAGAGATAGCAAGCGCACCGCACTAGAGTTGGCAACAAAATTGGAGAAAAGTATACAAATAACACCGAGAAACACAGAATTCGGCAGGCACGGTAAATGTATGTATACATATTAATATTATGTATGAAAATAAGCAGAAGACAGACAAAATAGACGTATAAAATTAGACAGCGGCTCAGAGAGAATGCAGCATACAAAGCATATAGCAACAACAAATCAGCTGAGCATAAGAACGAGTGGGGCTAGAAAGAATGCACAAAAGTTGGACCCACTGCAATTGCAATTGCAATTAGAATTAATTGCACAAAAACACGATAAAAGAATGAACACGGATAGTAATTTAGTTGCACAATCAGTTTAAAAAACAGTAAGCAATAATACAACACAATTACTTTCCTTTGAGCCTCTCGCTGTTCAATTTGGTGCTCGAGAAAAGCTCTCTACACTGCTGTCGGTACCTCACGTTCCATTTCAGTTTTGGTAGCAGTTTGTTGTCGTGTGGGTTGGGTTGCGCGCGTATGTCAATTTGGATTGATAGTGGTAAGTGATCTGAGAAAGATTCCGGCACTACTTCCATGTCTCCAATGAGATCATGCCACCTACCATTTACAAGACAGTAGTCTATTGTGGACGCCACTTGACCTCGTATAAAGGTGTAGCTTCCGTCCCCGTCGCTTTGCGTTCTGCCGTTTAAGGCCGTGAGACTATTGTCCTCGGCCGTGAGGCCGTGAGACTATTGTCCTCGCACATCTCCAATATTTTCTTTCCGTTGCTGTCTACTTTTAGTTCCTTTGCTGCCCTGACTAGCGTTTCGTATTTCCTACCGTAGTCTTTTCGCACTGGGGCACACTGATGTGTTCCTATTTTGGCTTTTAAGTCACCCACGACTATTAAGTTATCACTGGCGGACTCGAATCATGTCATTTAACTGATCATAGTAGCCCTGCCATCCATTGCAGTTGATGTAGGTTGGGATTATGGTTAGATGTGTGTCATCGCGCCTGACCTGCTATGTTGTAAGATAAGATTTTATTATAATGCTGCTCTTTGTCCGTGGGTGCCGGTCTTCAAGTTTTTTGCTTCCCTGGCTTTGGTGAGAAGTCGCGAATACGTTATATCGGCTAGATCTAGTTCGGTGTCCTGCTGCTGATGGCTAAGGTCTCTATCGATGTAGATTGACGTTTCCGCTAGCTTTTTCCGATTTTTCAGTACATCATTTGTAACTGAAATACTTTCCATTTCCACCAGCAATCCCGTTTTGTTATTTCTTTGGTAGAGGACTCGTGTTTCACGCACTGTTTCGTTTGGAATCGCCATTCTACCTCGTAGTATCCTTTCCACGCCCTCCTTCGTGGTATCTACCTTCTCAAGTCCCTTAAAAATAAGGTTCCGGGCCTTACTGCTTTGCACCATCCTGCTTAGCTCTTTTCGGTCCTGCTCTCTCTCTCGGTTTTCAATCGCTGGAACTCTCTTTTTAGATCCACGGACAGATTGCAAGGACACTGAGTCCAGTTGGGACTTTAGCACACCTTTATCATCCTTCGTTGCTAGCTTGTCAAACCGTTGGCCCATTTGGTTAATGGCCTTGATGACGTCTCCGAGTGAGATGTCCGGAGATAGCGCGCACCTCTTCCGCTTTTCTTGCTGTCCCGCACCACTTAGGGGCGTACCTGTGGGCATATTGTGAATCGCGTTGTTCAATTGCGCCTGCTGGTGGAGTCCTATTCAGAGACATTCTGGAGTTGCACTTTTTTTGTCGCCTGAAAGTATGCTGTGTTTATAGTTTGGCTTACGTTACTGCCTGTGCATATGCACGATCCGTGTTAAAGCTGTTGAAGTTTTCAAAGCTTAGAAGCACTTGCGTTGTGTGACTGGTCACTCACGTTGCTGGGCACAGCTGATTTGTATCACCTCTGGCTTTAAATTTGTTGCTACCCTGTGTTTTCTCCCGCGCCAATTACACTAGTCGACACGACTTTTCCGCTGTCGCCCAAAATGACTTTTTCTGATAGATTTGGATGCTTTAAAATGTTTAAAGAATGTTTTTTTTTCATGGAGTAGTTTTTTTTTAAGAATTTTTAAAAAATTTAGTATTTTTTGTCATAGGTAGTGCTTCTATTTTTCACACAACTTAAGTTTCCTACAACTGGTTGTATTGAACTTTGCAAAAACTGACAAATTCAGCTATAAATCTGACTCAGACACTTTGTAGCTGCAACTTAACGTCTGAAAGATATTTAGATTCCAAATTGAAATGTCAGTATTTTTTTCCGTATTTTTCCCCGAAATTTTGACTTTGAAAGCTTAGGAAAAGTCGAAAAAAAAGTATTTGAATGCCTTTGAATTGCCAGCCCAGTGGTTCGTCGTTGTCGACCTCTGTGCTGCTGCAGGCACACTATGGTCGGGAGAGGAACTTGAGTACACGATACGGCCCCTCATACTTGGGTGCTAGTTATGCAGCGAATTTGTCGGCTGCCTTGGTGTTGGCGTAGCATGACCAGTGTTCCGATCGTGTGTCTCTACTCGCGTCGTCGAAGGCTGTATCCTCTTCCCTGTTCTTGGAATGATTGTTGGGTTTTTTAGCGCACCACCTTGAAGATATCTTACAGTCCCGTGGCCTTGTCGGGTGGTGTTTCCATAGCTTCGCTTAGTCCTGGGGTTGTCTCCTCGTATAGAGCTCCGAGCTGAACCTCGTCGTGACGGAAGCGCTGCTCATGATCGCTAAGGGATGTAGTGGACAATCATCATCTTGATTGTTCGGTTGGACCACTTTGTTGGATTCTGCTGTGGGGTGTAAGGAACAGTGTGTTCCAGTACTATCCCGGCAAGCTTTGAAACGAGCGGCTCGTGAATACCAAATCGACCCAGAACTCTTTCTCGAAATGTCTTTTAAAGCAGCGCTATGGTGGCTTTGCGCAGGGGAACTAGCTCCACCTATTTGCTAAAGGCGTCGAAGAGGACCAAGAGCATGGTTCCGTACTTGGACCGAGGCAAAGGGTCCACGAAGTCGGCGCATAGGATGTCAAGTGGTCCTGGAGCTTGACTGCTGTGCATTTGTCCCAGTGGCTTGGGTTGGCTCACCTTGAATCGTTGGTAGCTGATGCATTGTTGAACGTAGCGCGCGACATCCCGGTAGATTTCCGACCAATAGTACGGCTGTGTGATCCGTGTGGCCGTCCTGATTCCTAGGTGACCCGCTGTTGGATAATCGTCGTCTATGATCCTTGGCCACACATAGCATCCACTGGATGTAGATCCACTTGTAGATCTGTCCGTTTTCTACGATAAAGTCCGGGTGTTTCTCTGGTTCTGGGTCCGTTTATATAGACGTCGAAGCCAGGGACAAGTGTTTTCTTCTTCTTCGGCGCGTTGTAATACCTCTACTGGTTTTCGTGAGGTGTCGGCCACGACATTCTGGCATCCTCGTCGATAGTGGATATCGAACTGCTATTGCTGACGTTTCAATAAGCAGCGAGCTATGCGTCCGGGGGGATTATCTATTGAGTTCAAGCATTTTAATGCGAAGAAATCCGGTCATGCTAACACTAGTGCTTGATTCAGATTTTCCTTAAGCGTTTCGAAAGTCTGTTGTCGCTCCTCGGTCCAGAACCACTTCTGATTTTTCTTCTAGAGGGTGGTCATCAGTTGGACTATGGTGGCGAAATTAGAGACAAAACGTCGCTACCATAAGGCCATTCCGATGCACCGTCGTAGCTCCTTCAACGTGGTGGGTGGTGTCAGCTTTGGACTGCGATGACTTTTTCGGGATCGGTGTTTACACCTTGTCCGCTGATTACATTTCCCAGGTATACTAGATTCTTCCTGAACAAAGTGTATTTGTTCCGGTTTAGCCTAAGATTAGCCTCCAGTAACCTCCGGTAGACCTCTCGTAAGTTCTTAATGTGCTCGTCTAGGCCTGCTCCGATGACAATGATGTCGTCCAAATATGCAAAGGCGTATGGCTCCATGTTGGGTCCGATTACGCTGTCCAAGGCCCGCTGAAAGGTCGCTTGTGCTGAGTGGAGGCCAAATGGCATGACCTTCCAGTGGCAGAGGCCTTTGCCCGGAACGGTGAATGCGGTGGCTTCTCTGCTACACTCGGCTACCGGGATTTTCCAGTATCCATTCTTCAAATCCAACGTTGCAATGTAACATGCGTTGCATAGCCTCTCCAGTATGTGGGTAATGCGTGGCAGCTGGTATGCATTGGACACGGATCAGGCATTTAGTTTCCGATAGTCCATGCACATTCTCATCTCTCCAGTCCGACTCCAATACTCCTTGGTCAAGGTGTCCGGGTTGTTTTGCTGATCCGCTGGAGACTCCTTGGTCGACGAGGCGTGTATGCTCATCGACGCCAAGATTCCTGCCCTGTGTCGTGGCTGTGTGAGCGATCCCTTGGTCAACGAGGCGTGTGTGCTCGTCAACGCCAAGGTTCCTGCCCTGTGTCGTGGCTGTGTGAAGGACTCCTTGGTCAAAGTACCATGTGTGCTCGTCGACGCCAAGGTTTCCGGGTTTTGTTATTGCGTTTGGATCGAGCTACGCACCGAAAAGCTGACTCTGGTTGGCTCGATACGGTCCGGTCTTGGGTCGGTCGCGGTGAGCGTTGTCGTAACGAGGGGGTCGGCGAACGTTACCGTCCGTGCTTGCGGCCTATCGGTGGCGAGTGAGCGGGAGGTTCTTGGTGCAGCATCAGCTGTAAGTACGCCCGTTCACAGTGTATCCTCGCTCGGATACCACAAAGGAAACTAGTCAAAACTAGCTGTGACACCTATGTCTCCTGTTAGTAGAGGCGCACAGCTGACAACAACAAACAATAAATTTGTGCTCTGAATTTTGTCAAAATTAAAAAACAAATATGTGAAATGTAAATATTTTTTCGACAGTTGTTCAACAGCAACAAAGGATGTTGCAAAAATTGATGGTGCCGTTCGACAAATAAATAATTTCGATGAGGAAGAACGTTTTGCAATGCTAAATTATTTTCATGAAATTATGCCAAAAAGGGTGTGGATAGTTGTAAGTAAAAAGCAATAAAAGTAAAATGTTGTGTACAAGACTATGTTTTATCTGTTTTAGAAGCGGTACGGAACTTTTTGTCTTCGTCATAGTCTTCCAAATTTATTCCATTTCAATTTACTTCTGACATAGATTTGCGTATGTGAACATCGGCTCTCCAGAAAGTGGCAGAAATTCGACAATATATCCAAATTCGAGCCTTGCACAACAGAAAGAAGCGTCAGCAATATTGGAGGAAAAACGCAACAGCTCCATTAATGAGATTCGGTCTCTGTTGAATTCAAGTGAGCAACCTGAATAGCGCGATCTGCATACATCTGCAGATATATTCCGATCTGTCATTGTAAAAACAAAAATTACGTGCTGCTTACTTTAATAATAATTTAATAATAATCTTTGTATTTTGTAAAAATATTTATCAGAATACGATAACACTTGCAAATGAAGCGGCGAATGTTTAAACACGCGGAAGCATGTTTGTCTTCTTCTATCCACATCCTTCTTCTAACGGAAAAATCCAATGAAGCGCCCTAATGTAAAAAGGGTATTAGGAATATCCAAAATGTATGGTGGAACTAACTGGGAAATTTCGAAACGTCAAAACCTTACGGACCATCCCCAAAATAGAAGGTAGATGGACGTCTGTGGAAACAGTCTATTAGGAATGTTTAAAATGGATTGTGCAACTAACTGGGAAATTTCAGAACTGCAAAATCTTACGGACTATACCCGTAGTGGATGGTCGCTTGTGAAATCAGACTATAAATGACATTTATTAAGCTACAGCTGTTTTTTTATCTATCCGAAACTAAACCAGGGATCTTGTCGAAATACATCCAAACTACCGGATGAGACTGCCTGCCAGCTTAGGTAGTGTGGTTAAAGTGATTTCATTAGTATAACCGCTTCGTACTAATTAAGAAGCTATGTACCAACTACCTCCGAGCAGGCCATTATGAAGGTGCAAGTGGTGCCAAACATCACACACTACTTCATTTCGCGTATTCGTCTAACGCTCCTCAATCTATCTAATTTACTGCAACAGCGTCAGCCACGTCTCTTTTAGCCCAATATTACAGACGGGAAGTCATGTTTCTGGCCACTGCCGTAATCATCGTTAGGAATAACTCTGGCATATTGATTCCTTGCAGTGCTCTGCTCGTTTCTGGATCGCTGGTGCATCTCATCGCTTCTCGCCTAGCACTGCTAGCACTGCCTAAAGCTGCAGATACAGAAAAAAGAATCGAAAGTTTCTGTGTCTGGTTAAGCGATTTGTTGGCCGTTTCCAATAAATGCAGCGGGGACCTATGCGAAGACCATTCGGGCTTAAGATGCTTCCACCATTGCGGGAAATTAACCCAGTTATCCTGTCGACATGAATCGCTGGACTATTACCATTTGGCGTGTTAGAAAATCTTCGAGTATTAAACAGTTGAAATTCTATTTGGAGCGGCTGGATCTGTTGGGAACCGGGCTACGACGTGCTCGGGAGACGGACAGGCCAGGATAGAGAGTTTCACGAGAGTTATCTCAGTCTCAAAAGTCCGACAAAGTCGAGAGCCGCCGGATTTTTCATGGGCGGTATAGAAGCCGTTTCATAATATGTATTTAATTTAATACAAAAAAAAAAAAACAAATAACAGATTTTTTTTCCCAGGCCCAAGTGTACAAACACCACCCACCTTGCCAATTCTTCATTTATTTTGTGGCGGTAGGTCAGTTCTTCAACAAGCAGAAGTAGAATACAAAAAATTTCCGCATAGCAAAGTACGAAACATGCTCTGCAAATACGTATACGTAACAATATACGTACTGGCAGGTTTTCTCTTTGGATGGACATTTGCATCAGAACGAGGAATGATTTCAAATTTGATGCGCAAGTATGACACTAAAATCTGTATGGACCCATTTCTGTGTCATTAATATTCATATTCAAGGATTATATATGTACATATATATTTTTATAGCACATACTACTTTTTTATATGTGATCAAATACATCATTATATAATACAATAATCCATACAATTAAATATATTTTTGTATATATATGTGGTATTTTTATAATTGCGTACCAACCAGCAATAGATATTGTTTATTGAATATCTTAAAGTTAGCTCCAAGTTTACATTTGTTTTACTTAAGTTTACGGATAAGTTAATTATGCGCGTGTACAGAACGTGGTCGAACAGAGCTGAGCACCGACTGATGTCTGCCTCTTCTATCGGCTCTCTCAGAGCCGATGGCCTCTGTAAGCAGACGACGCGACAAAACTACAGCCGCTTCGTGTCTCTCTCTTTCCTTCATTTCCTACATTCGGCTGTCCTGACGGACTATTCGCCTCGGATGGGTCTAGCCAAGGTTTCATATATTCGGAAACTGTAGAAGTCTTACAGGGTCCCTCAGTATCTCCGATCTTCTACACTTCATACCTTCCATGCTTCATTACCTTTGCTACTTTATACGGCCCTAGATACTTTCTTTTTAGCTTTAATCCAGTACCGTACTGCGTTCGCTTGATAGCTACTAAATCATTAACCTGATACTGTTTGTCTTCTTTCCTGTTTGAATCAAAACCCCTTTTGTTTTCCTGCTGTATCCGTGTGATGTTCTCTACTACTTCCTTTCTGATCTTTTCACGCTCCTTATCAAACTCTTCGATAATCGATTGCTCCAATATTTCTTTTATGTTCAGGTCAATCGGTATACGCATGTCTAGTCCAGTCAAAATCTTGAAAGGAGTTACCTCTGTGCTTCGTGGCTCAACACTGTTGATCATTTGCTGTACCTTTCCTAGATGCTAATACCAAGCACCGGAATTACACAGACACAACTTCGACAACATAGGCACTACTACCTTGTGAATCCTTTCGACTTGCCCATTCCCACGTGGAACTCCTGTGGCAATCATTAAATGCTGAATTTTCTGCCTGTCGCAATACTCTCGGAACAAATTTGACGTAAATGCTGCACCTCTATCTGTCACTATTCTATGCGGATTACCAAAACTATTTGCTTGAATTTCTAAACACTTAACGACTTCTTCAACCCCTATACTACGGGTAGAATACAACCAAACAAACTTTGAAAACCCATCAACGACAACTAGTATGTAATTGTACTGCTTTTTGGTCATCTCCATTGGTCCAACGTGATCAATGTGATATGTTAGCAACGGCCGGTCGCCCTTGTCTATCGGTTGCAAATAACCTTCACGTTTACCTGTCTTTTCATTAACAATGATACACTCGACGCAACTACTTACTACACGCGATACCTTATCTTTCAATTTCGGAATATAATACGACTTCTCAATTATGTCTTGTGTCTTTTTAACTGAAAATTGCCCGTGCTTATGTGCTATCGATATAATCTCATTTTCTAACTGGGCGGGTACTACAATAAGCTCCTTATCTGGATCCTTAAACAAAATCTGATTCTGAATATAATAATCCTCATATTCCTCGACCTCCACAATACCTTTAACGGCCTTCACCCAATTGTCGGTTAGCTGAGCCTGAGCTGAAACGATGAACTATAGTTTCAGTCAACATATAACAAGCTCCACGACTTAACGCGTCAACGTGCCTCATCTTCGTCCCTGAGCGATGTTCAATAACATAATTAAAATCTTGTGGGTACATAGCCCAACGTGCTACTCTCAAAGGAACATCCTTCTTTTTCATAGTCATTGTAAATGCGTTACAATCTGTGACAATTTTGAATCTTATACCTAAAACGTATACTCGCCATTTCACTAAGGCTTCGATAATTGCCAGAACCTCGAGATCATAAGCAGGATATTTCTCTTCACATGGCTTAGTCCTGCGACTCATATATTGAACTGGATGGAATTGGCTGTCTTCCAAACTCTTTTGCAACAACACGGCTCCATATCCCCATTTCGATGCATCAGTGTGGATTTCTGTCTCCAATTTCGGATTGTACATTACTAAAACAGGCCTACTAGTCAATGCTACCTTCAATTGTTCAAACGCAACCTGATGGATCTCCTTAAATTCAAATTTAACATCCTTCCGCAAAAGATCTGTCAACGGTTTTGCAATAGCAGCATAGCCCTCAATAAATTTTCGGAAATAAGACGTTAATCCTATGAAACGTTGTATTGCCTTCTTATCAACTGGCAATGGGAATTTCTCGACTGCTCTCGTTTTTTCATCACTTGGTTTTATCGTGTTATTTTCTACTATATACCCTAGAAAATTAACTTTCTTTTTCAACAGCTGACACTTGCTCCAATTTATACGAAGTCCATTTAATTCTGATACCTTCAACACTTTTCTGAGCTTTAACAGTCCCTCTTCTATATCTTGACTCCAAATAATAACGTCATCCATATAGACTGCTGCTTCGTCATTCTTTACCACATGTCTCAACACTGCCATTATACATCTAGTAAATACCGCTGGGGAATTTGAAATTCCGAATGGTACAAATAAAAATTCGAACTGACCATTTTGAGTCACAAAAGACGTTTATTTTTGAGACTCCACTTCTACCGGCACATGGAAAAAACCATTTGTTAAATCCAATGTCGTGAAATACTTTGCACCCTGCAGTTTCTCTAATACTGTATCCATATGTGCCATGGGAAAGTTATCACGAATTATTTTCTCGTTTAGCTTTCAGTAGTCACAGCACAACCTCTTGCTACCATTCTTTTTGAATACCAACACTACTGGCGATGCATATTCTGATGTAATTGGCTTTATAACCTTTTCAGCCAACCACTCTTCCACTTGCTTGTCTACAATTTCCTGTTCACACAGCGCGAAACGTCTTGGATGCTGAAAAACTGGCATTGCATCTACTAAAACAATCTTCATTTTAATAGGTGCATCAACATTTCTCTGATGCTGGTATTCTTTTACCATATTCCTAACCTCTCTAGCATGTAGTAAATGCTGCTCACTGAGATGTGAAACATCAATAGAAGTCTTCTTCTCTACTTCGTCAACGCTTGATATGCAAATGCCTCTAAACTCATTACACAATTCTAGACATGAGGACGATGCTACCTTATCCGATTTCTTATCTTTATCCTCAGCACACACTCTACGAACAAATTTTGTTCCTGTCTTGAAAACTTGCATATCAACATAATTTAGGATAGTCCTTCCTAAAATGGCTTCAAAACCAATATCCTCGTCTGGAATGACATGAAACTCTACCTCCATATCAATCTCATCAACTTTCACTGGTATCGAAAAGCTACAAAACGTTACAACTTGACTTTCTCCAATACCTGTTAAACATATCTCACGACCTATCAGTTCAAGATTTCCGAATTTCAAGAATACACCTCTACGAATTAAACATAAATCTGCTCCTGTGTCAATTAAACCTTGAAATACAAAATTACCATACTTAACATTCTTTAATTCTAAACCTGATGGAGTGAAAATACCTGACGGCTTAACATCTACGTCCTTATCTCGAATAATATTCGTATTCACCCGCTTTTCTTGTCCGGCCTCGACCTTAACATTACAATTTACAGCACGGTGCCCTGGTTGGCCACATTTGAAACAACAAAAATCATTCTTAGGACAATCTTTCCTCAGATGCGATTTGTCTCCACACTTAAAACATTTCTTAAAGTTTTCTGCTGTCGACCCTTTCACCAAACTCTCACTTTTGTTACCCTGCGACCACTTATTGTTCATTGGCTTGAATCCGCCTCTTGCTTTCTGGTACACGTCGATCTGAAACTTAAGCTCCTTTATGTTTTTAGCTTGGTACAACATTGCCTTACTTGCCCTAGCGTCTGGGATACCATCTACGAAATATTCGATCAAACTCTCATCATCTAGTTTAATTGGCTTGGCTATCTCCATTAACGCATACAAAAACTCATGCAACGACTCTCCTTTTTTCTGCTGACGTTTCTGCAACATTCTATGCACTTCTACAGATGACAATTTTACACTAAACTCCTCCAACAGAGCTGCCTTTAACGAATTCCAGTTACGAACATCACGCAAACTACGAACAAACGATTTTGCGGCACCAGCCAACAACTGTTTGGCATAAACGAATAACTGCAATTGACTCCACTGAACAGTAACTGCACATTCCTCTAATTCCTCTATCCATTGATTAATGTCGGGCTTATTAGAACCAGAAAAATGCGACACACTACCTTCCACGTCTTTTAGAGTGAACCATGATTTATTCTCTGTCGGTCGCGTACATTGTTGAACTGCTACGTTATCATCTACAGCTGTGGTTATAGACTCATCCTCTGACTCTTCTTCTTCCTCAACTTGAAAACGAAAATGAACTAAGAGTCTATCTTGCAACTCGCGCTTTCGTCCCGCGGTCTGCAACGCAAGCCCTCTTAACTTCTCTCGCAAATCTGCGACTGTCAGTGTCATGATCTCTTCAACCAGCATCGTGACGATTTAAATATAAATCAAATGTTATTTTATAACTAAGAAAAAGCAATGAAATCAAACTTAAATAACAATTACAAATTACTTATTACTTCGAATTTACCGCCGTCTCTGTTAACGATCGCTTCTCTGTTAACACTCACCTCACCCAACTATTGATTTACCCTTGTTAACTCACGCTTCTGTGCAGAACTTTCCAGACTCAAAATTCGACGCACACACACCCTCACATCCAGATCTCGCTTGCCTGCCGATGTCGCTGTTGTCGTCTTCTCTTTGTTGCCTTGCCTTGTTCTCGCTGTTCGCCGTTAACTCCTGGTTGCTTCTCGTCTTTGCTTCTGCTCACTAATACAGGCGCGCTCAGATAGTCGTCTCTTTGCCGCTTGTCTCTTCTTGTAGTTATAGCCTCTCTCAGACGTAATAGACAATAACAAAACCAATGTTCTTTTGATTCTGTCTCTGCCTTCTGCCGTCTCTCTCCGTTTGTCGCTTCTGCTTCCTTCGGAACGAACGCGCTCAGATTGTCGTCTCTGTGCCGTTTGTCTCCTTGTAGCTCTAGCCTCTCAGACGCAATGCACAACAACAACAAAGGTTTGGATTTTGCTGTGTTTGCTGCCGTTCTGATCTCTGATCTCTGCCTCTTCTATCGGCTCTCTCAGAGCCGATGGCCGCTGTAAGCAGACGACGCGACAAAACTACGGCCGCTTCGTGTCTCTCTCTTTCCTACACAGAAATTAAATATATTTTTGTATATATAGCATATACATATATCCGCATATCCGTTCATTATCTTATTATATTCTATATTAAACAAAGTTAGCATCTATAGCATGTACAAAAAATCAATTATTCTGATCTTCAAATAGAGTCGACTCTAAAAATGCTAAAGTAAAGGGTGACTTGAGCCCAGAAATCAAAATACTGTCGCGAACACAAAATTCTAGCGCCCATCGACACTATTGCAAACACGCAAAGTACGTGAGGCTGCATGAACACTTATACACTAAAATGAAACAAGGAAAAAAGGAATAGATACAGAAAAAGCAGGCAGAAAATGAGAAAAGCAAGTAACCAAGCGTCGTTTGGCTCGCGCTACATCATGAGCCGAAGATGGTACTCTGATCGGCGAGACACCCGTCGAGCATTTGTATTTTTGAATTCTCTTTGGCATTTCCGGATTGTACTTGATTGGATTGCGTCGGTTTTTAAAGAAAACAATTTGGAGCATTGTTTACTGTACTGTTTAAGCTTGGTTAAAATCTTATCAATGGTCAAAAGCTTACTGTGGACAGCGAGTACTGAAATGCAATGCCCAGAGATTTTTCTTGAATTGGTCTTAACCAGAGTGAACAACAATTCTCGACTAACGACCGAAATGAGACCAACCGAATTGACCACTAAAACTTCTTACAAATTTTAAAATTAAAAAAATGGTGTTTGTTTATAGTTGTTTAATGTTTTGGGTTATAATGACTGTTCGGGCCAGCCGCTAATTAACAGGCCTAACTTAAACTATACATTCAATACTATACAATATTCAATGCACTGTAAACACCAACGTTCGGTAGCGTTGCTGCGCTCTCCTTCTGTAAAGGGCGCTCTGCAGCCGCCGCTTCGGCTCTAGCTTTGTTTAGCCGACGGCGCTAACTTTAGTAATCTGCTAACCTCTCTGCGCATTGGTTGCATTTTGGATCTCGATATACATTTATCTGGTTGTGCTAAGAGCAAGCATTCGGCTTCCGCTAGCAGCCGCCAGTATAAATAAACAGCATTAAATTTGGATACATTTGTATTATAATTTTGGATAAAATAGGTGCCAAAAAAGCTTGGCATCTCAAACATTGGTGACCCCGACGTGATCAAAGACATTGGCTAATAGCGTTTCGTGTAAAAACATTTAAATTTAACAATATATTCGGTTCTGTGCAGTTTAGCCACAAAAAAATACATTTGTGCAGCATATAAAACGGTTTAGATGCAAATTCAGTTGAGATTGCGGTCGTCTGAGATTCCGTTAGTTTAATCGTCGAATCTCTCATTCTATGCTCAGCCGCAGACACGGTTCTTGACTTTTCGTGTCTCTCATTCTCGCTCCAGCTTCTGTGCACCGTCGCATAATCGTCAAATCTCTCATTCTCTGCACAACTGCAGCCACGGTTTCCACTTTTCGTGTCTTCACTCTCTCTTTCTCGATTCTGTACGCCGTCGCTAAACGGTTATCTATTCTCCGTTGTTAGGTTGTCAGGCTGAGTCTTTATAAATGCAAAGTTCAGTCTTTGTATGATCGAATGAGCGGGCTCGGCGAATCATTCGCTGGCAATAAGATCGATAATTTGAATGTTGTCAGAAATTCGAGAGGAATTTAATAAGGCCCATAATGAACTGGAAGCGCTCAATCAACACGAGATTGGGAGTGAGATGCTCTTCATATCTTTGAAGGCTGAGCTACTGGCTGCTCTCGAACAAGGCCACTCGCGCACTGCTGCCAATTCGACTACCCTACCAAACCATTCTGAACACAGTACCATCATCATGGCTCACAAGCAGCGACTTCCTGAGCTGAAAATACCCAAGTTTTCCGGTGGATACGTCGAATATTCGGACTTTATGGCTATGTTCAATTCGATCATCGACTCGGATGCGGATCTCAGCGACATCGAGAAGTTCCAGCACCTTCGCTCTAGCCTCGCTGATGTGGCTTTGGATTCGGTTCGATCGTTGGAACTCTCCAGTGCCAATTATCGTGTGGCGCTGGATATACTTAATAAACGTTTCAGTAACAAACGACTTGTTTTTCAGACACACATCAAAAAGATTCTTGGGCTCAAGAGAGTGGATTCGCCATCTCCAAAAGGCTTCGGGAGTTTTGAGATGCAGTCAATTTGCATATGCGTGCCTTGCAAACATTTGGAACGGATTTGGAGATATCCCACTGCATTATAATTAACCTGCTGCTGCAGAAGTTGAACGCTAAGACGAAAATGAAATGGGAAGAACACCTGTCGTCGGATGCCATACCTACAGCAAAGGATTTTTATGAATACCTGGAGAAGCGGTGCCAGAAAATGGAGACCTGGGAATACGCTACAGCGGCACCCGCTAGTAGCGCTCAGGTGGGAAAAACCCATAATTCTCATTTTAAGAAAACTTTTGTTGCCTCCAATTCTTCCACCGACTCGTCTGGATGCAGTTTTTGCCATTCAGCGGGACATGGTATATATTCCTGCAAGATATTCGGGAATTTGTCACCGTTGCTGCGCCACAAAGAAGTGAAGAAGCTTTCCCTCTGTTTCAAATGCCTGAAAGCGGGACATCGAACTCGTGCATGCAACAGTGGAAAATGTCGAGTATGCGGTGGGAGGTATCATAGTTTGTTGCATTTCGAGAATCTCCAGCCCACAACTCAAGGCTCCCCAGATCTTTTTCCTCCAGATCTAACGCTCCAACCAGACGCTATTTCTGCCACTCAGGATTCTGTTAGCAGTTCACCTTCCCCTGCTTCTACCTCTCTTGCTGCCCAAGGTCTTCAATCCGATGTTGTGCTTCTGGCTACTGCTGTTGTTCTCGTAAAGAATCAGTCTGGCGTTTTAGTTCCTTGTCGTGCCATACTAGATTCAGGATCTCAGCTTCATCTCATCACATCCAGGTTTGCCCATCAGCTTCAGCTTAGAAGAACTCAATCGTCTGCTCTGGGCTCGGCGATACCAGCGCGGCTACTGAGAAATCCACCGTGAACATTTGTATGCATTCTCGCACAACTGACTATACAACTACGCTTACTGCTCTGATAGCTCCAACGATCACCGATTGTCAGCCAAGTCTGGCAGTCAATGTAGCCGATTGGAATATTTTGTCAAATATTCAGCTTGCTGATCCTGCATTTTTCAACCGTCAGCGAGTGGATCTTCTCATTGGTGCCAGCATTTTCTATGATCTCCTCTGCGTAGTGCAAATCAAACTCATCGATGGCCTGCCACTTCTGCAGAAGACCCGGCTTGGTTGGATCGTATCTGGTGGTGGACAAAGGGTAGCACGCTCGGCGCTCTTGGCAACGCACAATTCTCCAGATTCGGAAGCTAACATGGATGCTAGGTGGGATAAAACCCTTCGTATGTTTTGGGAGGTCGAGACTTGTGCGGACGCCGTTTTGAATACCAGGGAAAAATTAGATTGTGAAGCGCATTTCGTAGACCACTTCTCACGTTTGCCATCAGGGGAGTATTCAGTTCGTCTCCCGTTAAAGGATAATGATGATCGCTTAGGGGAATCTCACACTCAGGCGCATCGTCGATTCATCAATTTGGAGCGAAAGTTGGATCGTGATACTATACTCAAGGAGCGGTACTCTGGCTTTATGAGGGAGTATATTGAGTTGAAGCATATGTCCCCAGTCAACCCTGATTCTCGCAGTCTCTGCAGATATTTCTTGCCTCATCACTGTGTTTTGTAGGAGGATAGTACGACGACAAAGCTTCTTGTCGTTTTCGATGGTTCGGCAGCTACATCAACTGGATGTTCCCTAAATGATGCGATGATGGCAGGCCCTGTTGTTCAGCATACTAATTCGGTGTCGCACATATCCAGTCGCTCTCACTTGGGATATTTGTAAAATGACAATTACTATCAGTGCATTCTATGGCGAGATTCTATCCAGTCCCAGATTCAGGTCTACACATTAGACACCGTCACATATGGCACTAGAGCTGCATCATTTTTAGCAGTTCGCGCAATGCACCAGCTGGCCATTGACGAGGGTGAGTCCTAGCCTATCTCATCTCGGGCGGCAGCTCTGTAGCTGAGGTCATGGAAAAGATGCATCAAACCTCTGCCATACTGTCTTGCGGTAATTTTAAATTTAGGAAATGGTGCTCTAGCCATCAGGAAGTACTTGAAGGAACGCCTGAAGATGACAGAGAGAAATACTTAAGGTTTCATGATGGAAGTGATATAACAAAAACTCTTGGCTTAGCATGGGACCCTGCATCAGATCAGCTTATTTTTGCCTTGTCCGCGCTGGACACAAATTCGAAGTCCTCCAAGCGATCGGTTTTGTCTACGATTGCTCGTTTCTACGACCCTCTTGGATTGATAAATCCCTTTATTGTAAGGTGCAAAATCTTCCTTCAGCATTGGGATTGGGATGAGAGCCTACCCTCAGCGTTGCATTCATCTTGGATGGACTTGAGAAACAGTTTGTCAAGTATCACGCGGATATCATTTCCTCGCGTTGTTCATCCTTCTAATACGGTAATCGAACTTCACGGATTTTGTGACACCAGCACAGGAGCATATGGCGCTTGCATATACATATGTGGTGTCCAGGGAAGGGCAGTTGGCGAGCAATATCTTGTGCTCAAAGTCTCGAGTGGCGCCATTAAAAACCTTATCGATTCCCAAGCTGGAATTAAGTGGAGCCCATTTGCTTGCGAAACTAATGAATATCTTGAAGGACATTGGAAGTTTTACAGGTCGGTTTTATTGCTGGTCAGATACATCGACAGCATTATCTTGGATACGGGATGAGCCAGCCAAATTTTAAGACTTCGTGGCAAATCGAGTGGCAGCAATTCAGGAGTTGACGGCGGGCATGGAATGGCGCTATGTTCCCACATCATTAAATCCTGCTGACGTTCTCTCTAGAGGCTCGCTTCCCCACCAACTTATCCAGTCGGAGCTGTGGTTTTACCGCCCATCATTTTTGGTCGGCTCCAAGGAAGAGTGGCCCTCCTGTTCCTGAAGCAGCAACGGCAGAGCTTCGCAAGCGTGTATTGCTGATCGCGTCTCCACATGCCGATCTCACGTCAGAATGCAAATTTGCAAATTCATTCTGATCCGGCATATTCAACTGGTTGTTTTGCAATGGATATAAGGGAGATTCGACGCAATGGTCAAGTCAGGAAATCCAGTTCCATCAGCTCCCTCTCTCCGTTCATCGATCGGTATGGATTACTAAGAGTTGGAGGTCGTCTTGGCAACTCATCTCTGGGATTTGATGCTCAGCACCGGCTCATTCTGCCAAAGGGGCATCCCATAACTTGTGCGCTGATAAGGTATTATCACGAAAGGAACCTTCATGCTGGACCTCGCGCACTACTTACCCAAATTCGACTAGAATATTGGCCCATTGGGGGAATTAAGGCAGTATCAAAGGTAGTCAGCAAGTGTGTGAGATGCTTCAGGACTAGGCCGCGCATGGTTCAGCACATCATGGGAGATCTGTCTAAGGAGCGTTTGGAGGGATCTCGACCTTTTGAAGTCACTGGAGTGGATTACTGTGGGCCTTTTTTGTATAGCTCAGAAATCCGCACGAGGCCACCAATCAAGTGCTACATCAGTGTATTCATTTGCTTCACTTCTAAGGCTATACACATGGAGCTCGTAAAGGATTTGACCACCGCTTCATTTCTAGGTGCCTTAAAGCGTTTCACTTCCACGCGAGGAAAGCCAAGTCAAATTTGGTCTGACAATGCGACAAACTTCGTTGGCGCCAAGAACGAGCTTTTGGAGCTCAAGAAACTACTTATGAGCGACTCGCATATGAAGGAGGTCCATGAATCCTGCTTGGCGGACTCGATCGACTGGCGCTTCATCCCACCACGCTCTCCGCACTTTGGCGGATTGTGGGAAGCGGACGTGAAGACAGCAAAGCATCACCTGTACCGCTCAGTTGGCCCCTCTGTGCTTGACTTCGACTAGCTGCGCACTCTGATATGCCAGATCAGGGCAATTGTTAATTCTCGCCCTTTGCTCTCGTTTTCAGAAAATCCTGCTGATTTAGATGTCCTGACTCCTGCTCATCTGCTTTTAGGCGGTCCACACGAAGCAATCCTCGAGCCCGATCTGACGAAGCTGAACTACAATCGTCTGGATGGCTGGCAACGGGTCACTCAACTGCAGCAGATATTCTGGAGCCGCTGGCGCGAAGAGTATCTAACTCTTTTGCAAGAGCGGTCGAAATGGCGGACTCCCACGCAAAATCTTTGCGTAAACGATCTCGTTCTGATTAAGGACGAAAATCTTCCTCCAATGCGTTGGCCACTAGCTAGAGTGGTTGAGGTCGTTCAGGGCAAGGATGGACTGTGCCGCGTAGCTGATCTGAAGACTGCCACAGGAACCATCAGAAGGGCCGTTACCCGGCTATGTGTTCTGCCCCTCAAGGAGTCTGTTGAAAGACTGGCTTCCAACGGGGGGAGTATGTTCGGGCCAGCCGCTAATTAACAGGCCTAACTTAAACTATACATACAATACTATACAATATTCAATGCACTGTAAACACCAACGTTCGGTAGCGTTCTGTAAAGGACGCTCTGCAGCCGCCGCTTCGGCTCTAGCTTTGTTTAGCCGACGGCGCTAACTTTAGTAATCTGCTAACCTCTCTGCGCATTGGTTGCATTTTGGATCTCGATATACATTTATCTGGTTGTGCTAAGAGCAAGCATTCGGCTTCCGCTAGCAGCCGCCAGTATAAATAAACAGCATTAAATTTGGATACATTTGTATTATCATTTTGGATAAAATAGGTGCCAAAAAGCTTGGCATCTCAAACAATGACATTTTTGAGAGGAAAATATTACAGCTTGGTCATAGAAAATAAGCCGTTGTTTTTTTCATAAAAAAAAACCACGAGTATTTGTTAAATGGATTAAATTGAATCTCAGTGGAATTAGGATTAATATGGTTTAACGATTTATTTGCCATTTTTGATATTGAAAAAACCGTCAGTTAGACGATCACTAAACTATTTTAATATGTTTACTTCTTATTTTACGGGATTATTATTAAAAATATTATAAAAAAATCTCCACAGTTTAGGTAGTATGGTTAAAGTGATTTCATTAGTATAACCGCTTCATACTAATTAAGAAGCTATGTACCAACTACCTCTGAGCAGGCCATTATCAAGGTGCAAGTGGTGCTAAACATCACACACTTCTTCATTTCGCGTATTCGTCTAACGCTCCTCAACCTATCTAATTTACTGCAACAGCGTCAGCCACGTCTCTTTTAGCCCAATATTACAGACGGGAAGTCGTGTTTCTGGCCACTGCCGTAATCATCGTTAGGAATAACTCTGTCATATTGATTCCTTGCAGTGCTCTGCTCGTTTCTGGATCGCTGGTGCATCTCATCACTTCTCGCCTAGCACTGCTAGCACTGCCTAGAGCTGCAGATACAGAAAAAAGAATCGAAAGTTTCTGTGTCTGGTTAGGCGATTCGTTGGCCGTTTCCAATAAATGCAGCGGGGACCTATGCGAAGACCATTTGGGCTTAAGATGCTTCCACCATTGCGGGAAATTAACACAGTTATCCTGTCGACATGAATCGCTGGACTATTACCATTTGGCGTGTTAGAAAATCTTCGAGTATTAACAGTTGAAATTCTATTTGGAGCGGCTGGCTCTGTTGGGAACCGGGCTACGACGTGCTCAGGAGACAGACAGGCCAGGATAGAGAGTTTCACGAGAGTTATCTCAGTCTCAAAAGTCCGACAAAGTCGAGAGCCGCCGGATTTTTCATGGGCGGTATAGAAGCCGTTTCATAATATGTATTTAATTTAATACAAAAAAAAAAAAACAAATAACAGATTTTTTTTCCCAGGCCCAAGTGTACAAACACCACCCACCTTGCCAATTCTTCATTTATTTTGTGGCGGTAGGTCAGTTCTTCAACAAGCAGAAGTAGAATACACAAAATTTCCGCATAGCAAAGTACGAAACATGCTCTGCAAATACGTATACGTAACAATATACGTACTGGCAGGTTTTCTCTTTGGATGGACATTTGCATCAGAACGAGGAATGATTTCAAATTTGATGCGCAAGTATGACACTAAAATCTGTATGGACCCATTTCTGTGTCATTAATATTCATATTCAAGGATGATATACATATATATTTTTATAGCACATACTACTTTTTTATATGTGATCAAATATATCATTATATAATACAATAATCCACAATTAAATATATTTTTGTATATATAGCATATACATATATCCGCATATCCGCTCATTATCTTATTATATTATATATTAAACAAAGTTAGCATCTATAGCATGTACAAACAACCAATTATTCTGATCTTCAAATAGAGTCGACTCTAAAAATGCTAAAGTAAAGGGTGACTTTAGCCCAGAAATCAAAATACTGTCGCGAACACAAAATTCTAGCGCCCATCGACACTATTGCAAACACGCAAAGTACGTGAGACTGCATGTACACTTATACACTAAAATGAAACAAGGAAAAAAGGAACAGATACAGAAAAAGCAGGCAGAAAATGAGAAAAGCAAGTAACCAAGCGTCGTTCGGATCGCGCTACATCATGAGCCGAAGATGACGACATCAGAGCCGATTGAATCGGCTCCCATCCGAATTCTGAGGGTTGTCGATACCTGCTGCCTTGCTGCGGACAGCAGCCTGTATGAACTGACCCATCCATATTCTATATGGTTGGTGCTATTACATACTTATAAATGTATCTAATATACTCTTTGAGTACCGGATGAATATAAAAACACATCTGATCGGCGAGACACCCGTCGAGCATTTGTATTTTTGAATTCTCTTTGGCATTTCCGGATTGTACTTGATTTGATTGCGTCGGTTTTAAAAGAAAACAATTTGGAGCATTGTTTACTGTACTGTTTAAGCTTGGTCAAAATCTTATCAATGGTCAAAAGCTTACTGTGGACAGCGAGTACTGAAGTGCAATGCCCAGAGATTTTTCTTGAATTGGTCCCAACCAGAGTGAATAACAATTCTCGACTAACGACCGAAATGAGACCAACCGAATTGACCACTAAAACTTCTTACAAATTTTATAATTAAAAAAAATGGTGTTTGTTTATAGTTGTTTAATGTTTTGAGTTATAATGACATTTTTGAGAGGAAAATATTACAGCTTGGTCATAGAAAGTAAGCCGTTGTTTTTTTCATAAAAAAAACCACGAGTATTTGTTAAATGGATTAAATTGGATCTCAGTGGAATTAGGATTAATATGGTTTAACGATTTATTTGCCATTTTTGTTATTGAGAAACCGTCAGTTAGACGATAACTAAACTATTTTAATATGTTTACTTCTTATTTTACGGGATTATTATTAAAAATATTATAAAAAAATCTCCACAGTTTAGGTAGTATGGTTAAAGTGATTTCATTAGTATAACCGCTTCATACTAATTAAGAAGCTATGTACCAACTACCTCCGAGCAAGCCATTATCAAGGTGCAAGTGGTGCTAAACATCACACACTTCTTCATTTCACGTATTCGTCTAACGCTCCTCAACCTATCTAATTTACTGCAACAGCGTCAGCCACGTCTCTTTTAGCCCAATATTACAGACGGGAGGTCGTGTTTCTGGCCACTGCCGTAATCATCGTTAGGAATAACTCTGGTACATTGATTCCATGCAGTGCTCTGCTCGTTTCTGGATCGCTGGTGCATCTCATCACTTCTCGCCTAGCACTGCTAGCACTGCCTAGAGCTGCAGATACAGAAAAAAGAATCGAAAGTTTCTGTGTCTGGTTAGGCTATTCGTTGGCCGTTTCCAATAAATGCAGCGGGGACCTATGCGAAGACCAGTTGGGCTTAAGATGCTTCCACCATTGCGGGAAATTAACCCAGTTATCCTGTCGACATGAATCGCTGGACTATTACCATTTGGCGTGTTAGAAAATCTTCGAGTATTAACAGTTGAAATTCTATTTGGAGCGGCTGGCTCTGTTGGGAACCGGGCTACGACGTGCTCAGGAGACGGACAGGCCAGGATAGAGAGTTGCACGAGAGTTATCTCAGTCTCAAAAGTCCGACAAAGTCGAGAGCCGCCGGATTTTTCATGGGCGTTATAGAAGCCGTTTCATAATATGTATTTAATTTAATAAAAAACGAGGGGAACGTTCTGAGCCGCGGCAAAGGCCGCGGCTCTACCTTATACCCGGTACTCAGTCAGTATTAACATACATATATGAGCTTACGATTTATGCAATTTATTATATGTTCGCAAAAGGGACGAATTAAATTTTGGGCAAAAAATTATATTTAAAAAAACCGAAGTCAAACCATTTTTTGAATTTTTGTACATGTTTCGATTTTGGTTAAGATATGATTTTTACATCTGCTTCTAAATTCCTTCATGACATGTATAACTACATATTCGAGACGTACAAGTGTTTGCGAGAGAGAGAGAGAGAATGAGTCAGCGCTTGGCAGGCGTTGCGTAGCCACTGAAATTTAATTTGTTTCTTCTGGCCATAATATTGATCCCACCTGATCCAGATTCGGCAATCTGTTAGACACGGTCATTTTCCATGATTCTGAGTTTTTCGTTTTCTCGTACCTTAAAAATTGTGGATTCCACAGATTTTCGTTCTTTGTGGGGGCGGAAGGAGGCGTGGCAAAATTTTGAACTACACTTGTGCTGGTTTGATATCACTGGAGTTTCGATAGAAAGTTTGGTTGCTCTATCTCTTATAGTCTCTGAGAACTAAGCGTCAAAAAATACGAATGGGCAAAGCAGATGGGGCAGCGTGTGAGAGAGAGCGGGAGGGAACGATGACTTTCGAAATGGTTTTCTTCATTGTAGCTATAATAATTAACCGATCTGATCCAGATTCAACACTAGAAATGGTCATTCTCTATGATTCTCCGTTTTTAGTTTTCTTGTATCTTCAAAATTGTGTAAGCCACAGACTTTCGTCCTCTGTGCGGGCGCAAAGGGGCGGGGCGAAATTTTGAAATACATTTGGAGTAATGTGATCACACAGGAGACTGGATACAGAACTTGGTTGCTCTAGCTTCAATAGTCTCTGAGATATAGGCGCAAATGAAGACGGACGGTCGGACGGACGGACGGACAGACGGACGGACAGACAGACATGTCTATATCGACTCGGCTATTGATGCTGATCAAGAATATATATACTTTATGGGGTCGGAAACGCTTCCTTCTGGGCGTTACACACAACCGTTATCCCCACAAATCTAATATACCCTTAAACTCTTCGAGTACCGGGTATAAAAAAAAGCAAATAACAGATTTTTTTTCCCAGGCCCATGTGTACAAACACCACCCACCTTGCCAATTCTTCATTTATTTTGTGGCGGTAGGTCAGTTCTTCAACAAGCAGAAGTAGAATACACAAAATTTCCGCATAGCAAAGTACGAAACATGCTCTGCAAATACGTATACGTAACAATATACGTACTGGCAGGTTTTCTCTTTGGATGGACATTTGCATCAGAACGAGGAATGATTTCAAATTTGATGCGCAAGTATGACACTAAAATCTGTATGGACCCATTTCTGTGTCATTAATATTCATATTCAAGGATGATATACATATATATTTTTATAGCACATACTACTTTTTTATATGTGATCAAATATATCATTATATAATACAATTATCCACACAATTAAATATATTTTTGTATATATAGCATATACATATATCCGCATATCCGCTCATTATCTTATTATATTATATATTAAACAAAGTTAGCATCTATAGCATGTACAAACAACCAATTATTCTGATCTTCAAATAGAGTCGACTCTAAAAATGCTAAAGTAAAGGGTGACTTGAGCCCAGAAATCAAAATACTGTCGCGAACACAAAATTCTAGCGCCCATCGACACTTTTGCAAACACGCAAAGTACGTGAGACTGCATGTACACTTATACACTAAAATGAAACAAGGAAAAAAGGAACAGATACAGAAAAAGCAGGCAGAAAATGAGAAAAGCAAGTAACCAAGCGTCGTTCGGCTCGCGCTACATCATGAGCCGAAGATGACGACATCAGAGCCGATTGAATCGGCTCCCATCCGAATTCTGAGGGTTGTCGATACCTGCTGCCTTGCTGCGGACAGCAGTCTGTATGAACTGACCCATCCATATTCTATATGGTTGGTGCTATTACATACTTATAAATGTATCTAATATACTCTTTGAGTACCGGATGAATATAAAAACACATCTGATCGGCGAGACACCCGTCGAGCATTTGTATTTTTGAATTCTCTTTGGCATTTCCGGATTGTACTTGATTTGATTGCGTCGGTTTTAAAAGAAAACAATTTGGAGCATTGTTTACTGTACTGTTTAAGCTTGGTCAAAATCTTATCAATGGTCAAAAGCTTACTGTGGACAGCGAGTACTGAAGTGCAATGCCCAGAGATTTTTCTTGAATTGGTCCCAACCAGAGTGAACAACAATTCTCGACTAACGACCGAAATGAGACCAACCGAATTGACCACTAAAACTTCTTACAAATTTTAAAATTAAAAAAATGGTGTTTGTTTATAGTTGTTTAATGTTTTGGGTTATAATGACATTTTTGAGAGGAAAATATTACGGCTTGGTCATAGAAAGTAAGCCGTTGTTTTTTCATAAAAAAAACCATGAGTATTTGTTAAATGGATTAAATTGGATCTCAGTGGAATTAGGATTAATATGGTTTAACGATTTATTTGCCATTTTTGATATTGAGAAACCGTCAGTTAGACGATAACTAAACTATTTTAATATGTTTACTTCTTATTTTACGGGATTATTATTAAAAATATTATAAAAAAATCTCCACAGCTTAGGTAGTGTGGTTAAAGTGATTTCATTAGTATAACCGCTTCGTACTAATTATGAAGCTATGTACCAACTACCTCCGAGCAGACCATTATCAAGGTGCAATGTTTTGAGTTATAATGACATTTTTGAGAGGAAAATATTACAGCTTGGTCATAGAAAGTAAGCGGTTGTTTTTTTCATAAAAAAAAACCACGAGTATTTGTTAAATGGATTAAATTGGATCTCAGTGGAATTAGGATTAATATGGTTTAACGATTTATTTGCCATTTTTGATATTGAGAAACCGTCAGTTAGACGATAACTAAACTATTTTAATATGTTTACTTCTTATTTTACGGGATTATTATTAAAAATATTATAAAAAAATCTCCACAGTTTAGGTAGTATGGTTAAAGTGATTTCATTAGTATAACCGCTTCATACTAATTAAGAAGCTATGTACCAACTACCTCTGAGCAGGCCATTATCAAGGTGCAAGTGGTGCTAAACATCACACACTTCTTCATTTCGCGTATTCGTCTAACGCTCCTCAACCTATCTAATTTACTGCAACAGCGTCAGCCACGTCTCTTTTAGCCCAATATTACAGACGGGAAGTCGTGTTTCTGGCCACTGCCGTAATCATCGTTAGGAATAACTTTGGCATATTGATTCCTTGCAGTGCTCTGCTCGTTTCTGGATCGCTGGTGCATCTCATCACTTCTCGCCTAGCACTGCTAGCACTGCCTAGAGCTGCAGATACAGAAAAAAGAATCGAAAGTTTCTGTGTCTGGTTAGGCGATTCGTTGGCCGTTTCCAATAAATGCAGCGGGGACCTATGCGAAGACCATTTGGGCTTAAGATGCTTCCACCATTGCGGGAAATTAACACAGTTATCCTGTCGACATGAATCGCTGGACTATTACCATTTGGCGTGTTAGAAAATCTTCGAGTATTAACAGTTGAAATTCTATTTGGAGCGGCTGGCTCTGTTGGGAACCGGGCTACGACGTGCTCAGGAGACAGACAGGCCAGGATAGAGAGTTTCACGAGAGTTATCTCAGTCTCAAAAGTCCGACAAAGTCGAGAGCCGCCGGATTTTTCATGGGCGGTATAGAAGCCGTTTCATAATATGTATTTAATTTAATACAAAAAAAAAAAAACAAATAACAGATTTTTTTTCCCAGGCCCAAGTGTACAAACACCACCCACCTTGCCAATTCTTCATTTATTTTGTGGCGGTAGGTCAGTTCTTCAACAAGCAGAAGTAGAATACAAAAAATTTCCGCATAGCAAAGTACGAAACATGCTCTGCAAATACGTATACGTAACAATATACGTACTGGCAGGTTTTCTCTTTGGATGGACATTTGCATCAGAACGAGGAATGATTTCAAATTTGATGCGCAAGTATGACACTAAAATCTGTATGGACCCATTTCTGTGTCATTAATATTCATATTCAAGGATTATATATGTACATATATATTTTTATAGCACATACTACTTTTTTATATGTGATCAAATATATCATTATATAATACAATAATCCATACAATTAAATATATTTTTGTATATATAGCATATACATATATCCGCATATCCGCTCATTATCTTATTATATTATATATATATATATATATATATATATATATATATTAATAATATTAATATATATATTAATAAATTATATTAATTATATATTAATATATATATATATAATCTGCCATTCCTAAACTCTTTGAAAAAATCATCACTTCTCAGCTTCAACATTTTTGTAGTTCTGTATTCTCTGAATCACAGCATGGATTCATTAAACGTCGCTCAGTTTCTACTAATCTACTTGAATTTTCCACCTTCGTAACTTCGGGTTTTGCTAAACAGTGTCAAACTGATGTCGTTTATACTGACTTTAGGAAAGCCTTCGACTCCGTCAATCATAATCTACTTATTCATAAACTGTCTCTTCTAGGGTTTCCGACTAAGCTTCTATATTGGACTAATTCCTACCTTTGTAACCGCTCTCAACGTGTCTGCTTTAACTCCTCTCTCTCTAAATCTGTTATTGTCTCATCTGGGATTCCTCAAGGTAGCCATCTGGGTCCCTTGCTATTTAACCTATTTATTAACGATCTTCCACAAATGTTATCTTATTCCCGTGTCCTAATGTATGCTGACGACGTTAAGCTATGTTTTTCCTACAGTGACCCCTTGTCCCCACTATCTTTGCAATCAGATCTTGATGCCCTTAATAACTGGTGCCTAATCAACACTCTACCTCTTAACATCTCTAAATGCTACATAATGACTTTTCACCGCAATAAGCCATACCTTTTCGACTACTCTATCAATAACTTTATCCTTCAACGCCTTTTCAAAGTTAACGACTTGGGCATTACCTTTGTACCTAACCTATGTTTCAACTCTCATATCTCTACTATCTCTAACAAAGCCAAAGGAGTCCTTGGATTTGTCAAAAGATGGTCTAAGGAATTTACAGACCCGTACACTACTAAACTTCTGTATGTTTCTCTGGTCCGGCCTATCTTGGAATATGGTTCTTGTGTCTGGTCTCCTCATTACCAAAAATTTCAGGATATGCTCGAATCAGTACAAAAACAGTTCCTCATCTTTGCCCTCCGGGGACTCAATTGGGACCCTTCGATCCATCTCCCTTCTTATGAAAGTAGGTTGCGCCTAATTAACCTCCACTCTCTTAAATCCCGTAGATCCTGCCAAGGAGTTCTCTTCCTCCATAAGCTTCTCTCTGGTGAGGTCGAATCGACTGCCCTTATCAACCTTATTAGTATTGCTGTTCCTTTCCGCCCTACTAGGCATTACTCTCCTCTTCATCTCCAACTCTGTCTTTCTAACTACTCGGATTATGAATCTTTCCGTAGCCTTTGCCGTAACTATAACCAATTTTTTCATCTGTTCTCCTTTGATACTAGTTCTAATATGGTCAAAATTATCTTAATCAATAACTTAATTTAATTTAACTAGCTTTAATTTGGAAATGTTCGGCTACCGGCTCTTCTCTTACCTAAATTTTTCTATTGGTGGGATCTTATCGGCTACTGAGCCGATAATCAGCCCCACCGGGTCTGAGTATTGGCTTTGGCCCTTTAGTTTAATTATTTGATATGTAATTTTACCCTTACAGCTTAACTGTACATTGTTAAACTTTAAACGAAATAAACAATAAGCAATAAACAAAGTTAGCATCTATAGCATGTACAAAAAACCAATTATTCTGATCTTCAAATAGAGTCGACTCTAAAAATGCTAAAGTAAAGGGTGACTTGAGCCCAGAAATCAAAATACTGTCGCGAACACAAAATTCTAGCGCCCATCGACACTATTGCAAACACGCAAAGTACGTGAGACTGCATGTACACTTATACACTAAAATGAAACAAGGAAAAAAGGAACAGATACAGAAAAAGCAGGCAGAAAATGAGAAAAGCAAGTAACCAAGCGTCGTTCGGCTCGCGCTACATCATGAGCCGAAGATGACGACATCAGAGCCGATTGAATCGGCTCCCATCCGAATTCTGAGGGTTGTCGATACCTGCTGCCTTGCTGCGGACAGCAGCCTGTATGAACTGACCCATCCATATTCTATATGGTTGGTGCTATTACATACTTATAAATGTATCTAATATACTCTTTGAGTACCGGATGAATATAAAAACACATCTGATCGGCGAGACACCCGTCGAGCATTTGTATTTTTGAATTCTCTTTGGCATTTCCGGATTGTACTTGATTTGATTGCGTCGGTTTTAAAAGAAAACAATTTGGAGCATTGTTTACTGTACTGTTTAAGCTTGGTCAAAATCTTATCAATGGTCAAAAGCTTACTGTGGACAGCGAGTACTGAAGTGCAATGCCCAGAGATTTTTCTTGAATTGGTCCCAACCAGAGTGAACAACAATTCTCGACTAACGACCGAAATGAGACCAACCGAATTGACCACTAAAACTTCTTACAAATTTTATAATTAAAAAAATGGTGTTTGTTTATAGTTGTTTAATGTTTTGAGTTATAATGACATTTTTGAGAGGAAAATATTACAGCTTGGTCATAGAAAATAAGCCGTTGTTTTTTTCATAAAAAAAAACCACGAGTATTTGTTAAATGGATTAAATTGAATCTCAGTGGAATTAGGATTAATATGGTTTAACGATTTATTTGCCATTTTTGATATTGAAAAAACCGTCAGTTAGACGATAACTAAACTATTTTAATATGTTTACTTCTTATTTTACGGGATTATTATTAAAAATATTATAAAAAAATCTCCACAGTTTAGGTAGTATGGTTAAAGTGATTTCATTAGTATAACCGCTTCATACTAATTAAGAAGCTATGTACCAACTACCTCTGAGCAGGCCATTATCAAGGTGCAAGTGGTGCTAAACATCACACACTTCTTCATTTCGCGTATTCGTCTAACGCTCCTCAACCTATCTAATTTACTGCAACAGCGTCAGCCAAGATGTGCCTCCCACGCAGCTCTTGTTGGACGACGAACGACGAAGAAAGGGCGATGTAGCGATAAAGAGTGCAGGGCGACAGCAAGCAAGAAATAATTAAGAGAGATGCTCTCTTTATGCTGCCGTGGGCCGGCGCTAAGCCGAACATACTCCCCCCGTTGAAGAGTACGGGTCTTCGACATCCTTCTTTGGCAGCATACACAACTTCGCAACGGCCCTTGTGGCTATCCCAGTAGCCGTTTTGAGCTCAGCTACCCTGGGAACACCATCCTTCCCGACGATTAACTTAGTCACCCTTCCCAATGGCCACTTGAGGGGAGGCAGGTTCTCGTTCTTTACAAGCACTACGTCGCCGATGCTGAGACTAGGCTGCCCAGTTCTCCACTTAGCTCTCTCCTGAAGAAGGGTGAGGTACTCCTCTCGCCAGCGGGACCAAAACGTCTGCTGCAGAAAGTTGACCTGCTGCCAGCGATCAAGACGATTGAAGTTTAGTCTGGTTACATCTGGCTCTGCAAACATAAGGATCGGCGCCGTGCCCAAGAAATGCGCAGGTGTTAGCACGTCCAAATCGTCGGGATGCTCTGAAATGGGAAGCAATGGTCTTGAGTTGACTATAGCAGTTATATGGCATACGAGGGTTCTCAGGTCATCGAAGCAAAGTACGGAGCTGGAGGCGGAACGGTAGAAGTGATACTTGGCTGTCTTCACCGCTGCCTCCCAGAGCCCGCCAAAGTGGGGAGACCGAGGGGGAATAAAGCGCCAGTCGATGTGATCTGCGACGCAAAACTCCTGAACTGTCTTCTGGTGCTTTTCGGAGAGGAACAGCTTCTTCAGCTCCGCCAACTCGTTCTTAGCTCCAACAAAGTTAGTTGCATTATCAGACCAAATCTCCCTCGGCTGACCACGAGTACAAATGAACCGCTTGAGCGCGCTAATGAACGCTGGCGTTGACAAATCCTGCACAAGCTCCAATTGCACGGCCTTGGTGGCAAAACAAATAAATACGCAAATGTAGCATTTGATGGGTTGTCTGGTCCGCACCTCACTCTTGTAAAAGAATGGACCAAAAAAATCCACGCCTGTAACAGCAAAGGCGCAAGTTGCATTCACACGCTCCTTTGGCAGGTCAGCCATGATATGCTGAAGTAAGCGCGGCTTGGCCTTAAAACATCTTGTGCAGCGATTTACGACATTTGCCACCGTCTTGCGCCCTCCAATTGGCCAATACTCATGACGAATTAGTGCGATTAATGCTCGTGGTCCAGCGTGCAAGTTCCGCTCATGAAAATGCACAATTACAGCTGAAGTGACGGGATGACGCCTTGGAAGAATAACTGGATGCCACGCGTTGAAATCAAGTGATGAGTTCGCCAACCGTCCACCGAAGCGTAATAGTCCATGTTCATCCAGAAATGGTGCGAGCGACGAAATAGAGCTCGACGGCTGCACCTGCTCTCCATCCCGCAAAGCCTTGTAGTCAGTCCATAACTGCACTCTCTGTATTGAACGAATGAGTAACCGTGTGCCACCAACGATGTCATCCACTGTTAATCCCGATGACTTTTTACGCCGCACAAATTTGAATACGTATGCAAACATGCGCTGAAGCTTTCCGAAGGAATTAGTAAATTTCCGGCCATCAGAGAGGTCTACGAATGGGCAAACTGCAATGAGGACTCTCTTGCGAAGCTCCAGTATCGGCAGGTCTTGTGCAGATGACGATGGCCACATCGGTTTCTCATCTCGAAGAAAGAGTGGCCCCTGGGACCAAAGATGCGATTCCAAAAGTTCCGATGGCAGAGCGCCTCTGGATAAGATATCCGCAGGGTTCTGAGCGGTTGGAACGTAGCGCCATTCCATCTGAGCAGTCCGCTCCTGAATGGCCGATACCCGATTTGCAACGAAGACGTTAAAACTTGATGGGTCATTGCGAATCCAAGACAAGGCAGTTGTGGAGTCGGACCAGCAATAGAAGCTTCCAGTAAATAATTTAAGTTGTTGTATCTCACTGATCAATCGAGAAAGTAGGTCAGCGCCACATAACTCCAACTTGGGCACAGTCAATACCTTGACAGGGGCGACACGCGACTTCGCACAGAAAAGTTGCACGTATGTGCCATTCTTGGTCCTTGAGACTATATAAATACATGCGCCATACGCGTCTAGACTAGCATCACAAAAACCATGAACCTCCGCCTTTGACCTGGGACACAATGCGAGGCGAGGAAATCTAAAACGCTGAGAGGCAGACAAGTTCTCGCAAAAAGTGATCCACGCTGACGAAAGAGACTCGGGTAGACTCTCATCCCACTGGAGCCGCTCCTTCCACACCAGCTGAAGGAAAATCTTTGCCTTTGCAATGACAGGCCCAATCAATCCAAGGGGATCATAAAAACGAGCGATAGTTGACAACATAGAGCGCTTTGTCGGCTTTGAAGACAACTGTGCGGGTACTACGGAAAAGATAAATTCATCGGATGCAGGCTCCCAAACCAATCCAAGGGCCTTTGTAAAATCGGTGCCATCGTCGAAACTCAGCAGCGTTTCTTTATCTTTGTCAGGAACTCCTTCAAGCACGGCAGGAACGTTGGAGCACCATTTCCGAATTGGGAAGTTTCCCCGAGCCAGCAACTGGGATGTCTGCTTCGACTTCTCACGCACTTCCTCTACAGATCCTCCACCAGTCATCAAATCGTCGACATAAAAATTGGACGCCAACACTTCCGAGCCAATAGGGAATGACGATTTTTCTTCTTCGGCCAATTGGAGCATCGCACGAATTGCAAGATAGGAAGCTGGCTTGGTCCGTGTCGAGTTTAAACGTCTTTACATTTTCCTGAGGCGAATCTCTCCATAAGATGCACTGAAGGTAATTATCTGGCTCACACCTGTACATCTTGCAGATGTCCCCAGTCAGCGCAATTGGGAACGTACGGAACCGAAGTAATGTATGTAGAAGCTTTGGTTGGATAGTAGGCCCAGCCATTAGAACCTCGTTTAGAGAAAACCCCGTTAAAGTTGATGCAGATCCATCGAACACAACCCGCAGTCTGGTAGTTGTGCTTTCTTCCTTAAGCACGCAATGATGTGGCAAAAAATATCGACAGCGACTGAACAGCTCTGATTCTACTAACGACATGTGATTGAGTTCTTGGTACTCGCGGATGAAAGAGGATTACTGAGCCTTTAGCTGCGGCCGACGCCCGAGTTTCCGCTCCAAGTTGAGAAACCGGCGATATGCTTGCATATACGAATCACCCAAGATATCCAAACTTCTTTTGATGGGCAACTTCACTGCGAACTCTCCAGATGACAAGCGCGAGAAATTAGCTTTGAAGTGCTCCTCACAATCAATATCCTCCTGCTTGACCGTTACCGAAACTTCAGTGGAACTTTCTATCTCCCAAAACCGCCTCAGCAGCATTTCCACTTGATCGAGAGACTCATGACCTGTGTCGGATGAGCACCGAGACCCCAACAAGGCTGTTTTACGAGGTTGCTGGCCCCCTCCTGAAACCACCCATCCAAGGCGAGTCTTCTGAAGCGATGGCAAGCCTGTTGCCAATTTGATTTGGCCAACGCACAGAAGGTCAAAGAAGAGACTAGCCCCAATGAGCAGGTCAATACGCTGCGGCCTGAAGAACTGCGGATCCGCCAGTGGGATGTTCTGCGGAATTTTCCAGTCGGAAACGTCTACTGAAAAACTAGGCTGCTGCTCGGTGATTGTGGGTGCTACCAATGCGACGAAACTGGTACTGTAGTCAGAGGCTTGCGACTGCAAATTGAGGCACACTGTGTAGCCCTCCGATGCGAAACTAGAGTCCCCAAGACCCGATACTGCGGCCGATGACATGGTCTTCTTTAGTCTAAGCTGCTGAGCGAGACTGGATGTTATTAGGTGCATTTGTGACCCGGAATCCAAGAGTGCCCGACATGGCACGAGAGATCCAGCGCGATCCTTCAACAAAACCACTGCAGTGGCTAAGAGTACGACATCATTGCAAGAATTGTGAGCTATCAGGGCGGTGGCTGAGGCCTGTGAATGGGCTTCAGGGTGCGGTGACGACGAGACAGCAGACTCCGATTGCGAGCGTCTGTCATTGAAATGCAATAACGTGTGATGTCTGATCCCACAGTGGCGACAAGTTGAGGACCTGCAGGTGCGAATTTGATGGCCGGGCTTCAGGCAATTCATGCAAAGACTGAGTTTCTTCACCTCTAGTTGGCGCAGTGAAGGCGAGAGATTTAAAAACAAAGTGCAGGTATAAATATTATGGCCATTAGTATTGCAAAATACACAGTCAAGAGCAACCGATTCAGTCGCTACGAAAGAACTCTTACTGCTGTTAAATGGTTTTTTATTCCTTCCCACCTGAATGCCGGGCGCATACATTGCCCTAGTGTGCTCCTGATTCTCCAACTTCTGACATCTTTGCTCCAGAAACTCGGTGAATTGCTCGGCTGTGGGTATACTATCTAGTGACGGAGTGTCCTCCCACTTGGCTTGTGTGGCACTGTCTACCCTCTGCAGCAGGCTGTGTATTATAATAACGTCAGCAATCTGTTCCTTTGTCCCAATACTTTTTAAGGCTCGCAGATTGCCAATTGCGGTATCTGTCAAGAACCGAAGTTGAGACACAGACGACTCCTCAACGCGCTGCACACCCAGAATGTCATTGACGTGTGCCTGAAAAATTAACCGTTTATTATTAAAACGTCTGTTCAGTAAATCCAAAGCGATGGGATAGCTGGCGTGGCAAAATTCCAACGACGAGATCGTGTCTAGAGCCGGTCCCTTTAGGCAGGATCGTAGATGCTGCAATTTCTCCACATTCGTTAAGTCAGGCTCCGTGTCGATTATCGAGGAAAACATGCTCCAAAAGGCGGAGTACTGTGAGTAGCCCCCACTGAATTCTGGAAGCTTTAACTCCGGTAGGCGATGCCGATGCTGCATTATAACCGTAGCCGGGGCTTCTGAAGCAAGGTCCGTCCGCATTGTTGAGCAGGGGAGCATTGTGGGCTGCCGCTTGTTCAACTCATGCTTAATTCTGCTCTCCAGCATAACCACGCACTCGTCAAACTCTTTTCTTAACGGACTACCGATCTCATCAAGATCGATTCTTTCCAGAGCATCATGATGCTCATTGAAAGACACGACAAGATCCAATACAGACTTTAAACGGACGTTCAATTCCTCCTCCGTGAGCTCCCCAATCTTCTCTTTGCCGACGGCAATTTCAACTCCCCGCGCTGCACTTAGCATGGCTTGCACCTTGCGCTTGTAGTACGCAATGTCCACATTGAGAGACAAGGGGGAATCGACAGCGATAGGGGAGGGGGTTCCATCAGTAGACATTGTGTGTGTTTGATAAAGCAAAAGCCGAGGTTAATAGCCGGTGAATAGCTTCGAACAGTTTGAAAGGAACTTCCCAATCGATCGCAGCGCTCGAACACACGGGTACAGACCAGCAGCGAGAATTCGCAATTTGCCAACAACAACAATGGCATACACACTGAGAGCACCGAAACCGTAACGAAACAACAGCATGCAGAAGGTAAAGCAGATGACGCGATAACCGTTACTATTGCTTGTGCACAACTGAGGAACCGAACAACCGTTGTTTTATGCGAGTAAGGCAATGACAAAATTTGGATAAATGCAATTGTTTTATATTGTTTTTTAATCACGTCGGGGTCACCAAAATGTTGAGCTACTGAGCTTCTTCAGCAGCGTATATGCGAAATTTAATTAAAAAACAAAAGGGGTTTGGATTCAATGTATGTGTGTATATTGCGTATGTGTTTTTGTTCAATTTGGTTTCTTGGTGAAAGAACAATGCGAGACGAAAAGTTTGCGGTATCACGTTTGTGCACGACGATGATCAAATTTTAAGTAAAAACTGCTCCGAAGATGTGCCTCCCACGCAGCTCTTGTTGGACGACGAACGACGAAGAAAGGGCGATGTAGCGATAAAGAGTGCAGGGCGACAGCAAGCAAGAAATAATTAAGAGAGATGCTCTCTTTATGCTGCCGTGGGCCGGCGCTAAGCCGAACATCCGGATTGTACTTGATTTGATTGCGTCGGTTTTAAAAGAAAACAATTTGGAGCATTGTTTACTGTACTGTTTAAGCTTGGTCAAAATCTTATCAATGGTCAAAAGCTTACTGTGGACAGCGAGTACTGAAGTGCGATGCCCAGAGATTTTTCTTGAATTGGTCCCAACCAGAGTGAACAACAATTCTCGACTAACGACCGAAATGAGACTAACCGAATTGACCACTAAAACTTCTTACAAATTTTATAATTAAAAAAATGGTGTTTGTTTATAGTTGTTTAATGTTTTGAGTTATAATGACATTTTTGAGAGGAAAATATTACAGCTTGGTCATAGAAAGTAAGCCGTTGTTTTTTTCATAAAAAAAAACCACGAGTATTTGTTAAATGGATTAAATTGGATCTCAGTGGAATTAGGATTAATATGGTTTAACGATTTATTTGCCATTTTTGATATTGAGAAACCGTCAGTTAGACGATAACTAAACTATTTTAATATGTTTACTTCTTATTTTACGGGATTATTATAAAAATACATTTAAATTAAATTTTCTTATACAGCATCAGCGGGGCTCTGAAACTCAGATAAAGCATGTATAGGGTTTTGAACTTTTTTCTGAGAGCCCTTTCGAACTTTTGCCCGAACCTCCTCCGGTTTTTCTGGTCTCACCAATGGTTTTTTTTCTGGTGCTTTCATTTTCCATACGACAATAGGAGACTATTGAATTTAAATAAATATGGAAAATTGTAAATGTACGTGGGTAAAAAAATTCCAGAACTACTTACAGATACAGTCCCTTGTCTAGTATATTTAGTCGAAGCTACATATGAGTATTTAACGGTGAGAACCACTGCATTCATAAGGTTTTTAGCAGCTTGAATCAGCGATGTTGCGCTATCCAACTTTAAATTAAGCATATAAAAAAATATAATTAAAGTAAAGTACAATTAAAACATCTATTTTTACTTACCCCAGAAACAATTAGCTCGCCGCTTATGTTTTGTACGTCTGCTTTAACTTTAGAAGTAATTTGGATTTGATGACAATAAAGAGCAATTCGTTGCAGATAAGCTAATAAGTCCTTCTTGGTGCTACTTTCTGGACACTGTTCCGCTATCTCTCGGGTTAGCTTGTCTAGTTTCGTACCTGCTTCAGAAATTTTTTTAGCGGCATTGATGACGTCCATAGTAGTCTTCAAGGGCCCTCGACCTCTGAAAAAAATATCTTGTACTAATTAAGGGTAAAATATACATTGAGAAAATAAACAAAAAATAACCGAATATATCTGTTTTTCCTCAATTCTTTCTTCGCTCAAAAACAGACCGATTTTTAAACGTGTCGTATGTTTAGAACGACAAAAGTGTCTTTTGCAACAATATGTATGTATTCGTGCTATAATCAGCATAAGCATCTTATCTATTTAGAGCATCTATCTATTTAGAGGTTGCTAAAATTGAAATGAAATGCAATTTTGCAGCTCTTCGCGCAAACCATTGATTTTTTGAAAATTGTAAGGTATGGTGGCGGATTGGTGTTTTCAACTAAAACATTAAGTAGATCTGAAAATCATTTATTTAAACTATTGGAAATAATGAAAAATAACAGAACAAGAAAGATCTTATATTGAAAATCTCAATCAGCATCTTCTTCTTCTTTTTCGAGCTTCACTCTTTTGCCTGTGGATTACTCCGATGTTGTTCTTCTTTTAGACGCTCTTTTTTCCTTTCTTGTCTAAAGACAAAAACCTGGTGCCCAAATTGAAAATCTGATCCGCCACTATACCTTACAAACATTTTTGGTGGAAATATGAGGTGGTCACCGTCATACTTCGCAAATAAAACGAGGGGGAACGTTGTGAGCCGCGGCAAAGGCCGCGGCTCTACCTTATACCCGGTAATCAGTCAGTACACATATATGTACATACATATATGAGCTAGCGATTTATGAATTTTGTTATATGTTCGCAAAAGGGACAAATTAAATTTTGGGCAAAAAATATTATTTCAAAAAATGAAGTCAAATCATTTTTGGAATATTATACATGTTTTCAATTTTATTTGCATATGCTTTTTATATCTGCTTCTAAATTTCTACATGACATGTATAACTACATATTTGAGACGTACAAGTGTTTGCGACAGAGAGAGAGGGAATGAGTCAGCGCTTGGCAGGCGTTGCGTAGCCACTGAAATTTAATTTGTTTCTTCTGGCCATAATATTGATCCCACCTGATCCAGATTCGGCAATCTGGTAGATATGGTAATTTTCCATGATTCTGCGTTTTTGGTTTTCTCGTACCTTAAAAATTGTGGATTCCACAGATTTTCGTTCTTTGTGGGGGCGGAAGGAGGCGTGGCAAAATTTTGAAACAAACTCGTGCTGGTTTGATATCACAGGAGCTTGGATAGAAAGTTTGGTTGCTCTAGCTCTTATAGTCTCTGAGAACTAGGCGTCAAAAAATACGAATGGGCAAAGCAGATGGGGTCGCGTGTGTGAGAGAGCGAGAGGGAATGACGACTTTCGAAATGGTTTTCTTCATTGTAGCTATAATAATGGTCCGATCTGATCCAGATTCAACACTCTGATAGAAATGGTTATTCTCTATGATTCTGCGTTTTAAGTTTTCTCGTATCTTCAAAATTGTGTATGCCACAGACTTTCGTCCTTTGTGGGGGCGGAAGGGGACGGGGCGAAATTTTGAAATACACTTTGAGTAGTGTGAGAACACAGGAGACTGAATACAAAACTTGGTTACTGTAGCTTTAATAGTCTATGAGATATAGGCGCAAATGAAGACGGACAGACGGACGGACGGACGGACGGACAGACAGACATGGCTATATCGACTCGGCTATTGATGCTGATCAAGAATATATATACTTTATGGGGTCGGAAACGCTTCCTTCTGGGCGTTACACACAACCGTTATCCCCACAAATCTAATATACCCCTGTACTCTTCGAGTACCGGGTATAAAAATATGAAATATTTTCAAACCTTGTAAAATCAGTCATTTCCATCATAATCATACACATGTGCTTGGCAAGGAAAATTATGTCATTTCCAGTATCATCCCATTTTGCGACCTCGGAATCGAAAGTCATTTTCTCTCTACGAAATAGTTCCACTTGTTGAGCAATTTTTTGTTTGTCCTCTTCGGTCATTTTCCGCATTGCTTCCTGGTAAAAATATTTGTTTGCCTTATATAGTGAAGTGTTGTATATTAATAAATATTTAAGCTTACTCTGGCAGTACAAATACCACTAATATCTGGATATTCGTCGACGGTCTGATCACCAGTATGGGCACTTGCTGAAAGATAACTCAAGCTTTAATAATGCAAGCACAAAAATCGGATTTGAAACCTCTTACATCGGCTTCGTGTTTCCAAGGTTAAGTCTTCTACAGGCTCAAATTCTGTATCTGTGTCTAGGTCTTCTGAACTCTGCAATTAAATAATAGAGTTGAATTTTTTACTAAAAATGTAACCCATAAAAACTTAAATATGTAAAATATACATATGGTACTGGTCTTAAAAGTTTAATTTATTGAGCTAAATATTGAATGTTTTTGACAATCAAAATAGTTTGTACCGTGCTGTGTACAACTTGGGTGAAAAATCGTTTAAATCGGTTAATGGTTTAAAATACACATTCTACCACATGTACAATACAATACAATACTAATTATTTTTAAGTAAAAGTTTTTGAAAATGAGAACCCACTTAGATTTTGTATCAATGAATCTGACGAATTAAAGCAAATATTTACATTGTATTTATCAATCTTGCTATACTATTATTTATTATCATTGATTATGCTGGTCGACACTCAAAATGGTTCAAAGATCGGACAAAGATAATCTTATAGGTTTTCATCGCTGATCACGAATCTGGCCCCCAAAAACCTTAAATCTTATTAGTTCATGTAGCAAAACATTTTATTCTATTTGCACTCATAGAGCGGAACACAATGACACAATGGCGTGCACAAGAAAAACTTGTGCTCCAAGACAATTTTCGATTGGTTGAAGGCTTTTTCGATTTGACTAATTTGGTTGACAATTCTGACAAAGCTTTTATTTAAACCCGATTAGAGAATTCTAGTACTTCGGCAGAAAAAAAATAGCTTTTTAACGTCCAGTGTTATTTTTTTATGTCAGCTTCTACTTACTCGATTCATTAAAACGGCGCGGCGAATCTCGCGAACCCCATCGTAAACCAGTCGGGAGGCATCAATGAACTCATTTTCATCTACATCTTTGTTAGTATTAGTACAAAGAGCTCCAACAGCAGCTTCCACGCGTTGTTCAAATTTAATCATTACTGTAAGAATTTTTATTATATTGTAACGGATTTACTAGATTAAGTAGGCAAAAAACACAGATTACAGATCTACTAGAATTTATAAATATAGAGGCAGCGTTATGTCAGTTTCTCTATATTCCTCAATCCTGAAATAGGCATACGTAACTACTTAGAAATATGCCCCATTAAGCTATTTTCTAACCAGAAAAAAACTTTTTTTCGACAACAACAAAAACCTTATTTAAACATGTATGATCTGAATAGCTTCAATCAATTTTCTTTCTACGCCGACAAACCGATGGTAACAACACCAAAATGCACCATATTGCTCTGGACAATCGCAGAGACAACATTTAGAGAGATAGCTCAGATCAAAAAAATGTCTACAGACGGCATATGCCATATTTTGAACAACGAATTGGACATGAGAAAACTCTTGGCACGTTGGTGTCTAAACTTGTCTAGGCTAAAACTAATATCAGTTGGTAAATTGGATCGTTCCGACTTAAAAACAGTAAAATATAATTGTCTTTGTTTGGGTTTTTTTAAATGCATTTTTGAAGTTTCATTGTTTGCCTCAAAACCTTTAATTTTTTTTAATTCGTCATGTTTTTCCCAAAAGTAGTGCTTCTAAATTTCACATATGTATGTAACTTAAGTTTCTTATAACTCGTTGTATTGAAAACTGGTTGAGTTCTGAAAAGCTGACAAATGCAGCTATAAATGCGACCCAGACACTTTGTAGCTGTAGCTTAACGTCTCGAAGATTGTAAGCTTTCAAATTCAAATTTCAATATTTTTTCTCGAAATTTGGACATTGAATATTCGAAAGAATAGCAAAGTTATTTATCCACCTTGCCAGCATGAAATTCGTTTATGCGGAAAAGCGAAGAACACAGTCGGATTCTGTTTTCTGTAATCTTTACTGAACGGAAGTGAGAGAGAGAGAGAGAACCGCCACACTCGTTATAATATTTTAAATAATGTGACAATGCCTATGTACAGCATAATCTGAAAATAACTCTCAACATTTTTATCTGAAATGCGGCTTATTTAAATTACATACCTTGCTCTCGAAGAACTTTAACCGCTTCCAGCACTCGTTTGGTATAAATGCATGGTTCGTAGTTATCCATTTCAGCTTCAACAACATTACAAACACGAGTGGAACGCCCTTGAATGGATCCAGCAGTCGCGCGCAAGTCCCGGGCATCGCCCACTTGTAAGGCCATTACACATTTGTTTACATCTTCAAGAATATGATTCTCAGATACTGCCAAAAAGTCGTCAATGGTGGTAATGTCGTCGACAGCTTCAGTTAAAATACGAACTTGGACCTCCCATGCTTGACGATAAGCGGTCATGTTTTCTTGAGCAACTTTTGAGTTTGGGCGCACAGTCAAGATGGATGCGGCATTTATTACTTGTGGGCATAAACTTTCTATTTGGGCAGCAGCATACCGAACCATTTTAACACCATCTTCGTTATTAGACATACTACACACCAGATTGGCTACCTCTACAAGTTTCTCAGCATGTTTGGTGAAAATGTCGGCTTTCTCACGCACTTTTTTCTCATTGCCGCTCTTAGCAGCTTCAATCAAATCCAGAAGGGGCGTGGTCGTTTCCAAGAACGAGTCGGAAACATGATCAACAACAGCTTTTCTGAGCTGCCTCCGTAAATCCCGAGTTTTGCGACACATTTGATCAATCGCACGAACCAGTCCGGGGCTGTTGTCTTTTTGACTTATCTAAAGTAATTTTTGTAAAAAATTGTAGATATGCAGTATGTATATTTCGATAAATCTTACATTAGACATGTATTCGGAGAGTAAATCCTGTAAGGCTTGTCGTACAGCATTGCATTCAGCAACAATTCTTTCTCGTCGCTCATCCCTTGTACAGTCAGCATCTGCCATCAGCGCAGCTGCACTTATAATGCTCTCCAGTCGTTCTTCGAGTAGCTGACGAGAACGCTTTTCGCTGTAGGTCATGGGATCCATAACAATTCCTTCCTACACATTAAATATAAGATTAAAATTAATTACGAATTGGAGCAATTAATACAACTAAAATTCACAAACAATTAGGCCTGAAATGCCGGAAAGGTCAACCGCTGCTAAACAATTTAAAGTCAATAAAATCCCATATACATACTTTTCTCCTGATATTATTTCCTAAATATATGGAAACTTAGGTAAATTAACCAAATTACATATAATTTCATCGACTTTGATCTGAAAACCTATTAAAATGAGCAAAGATTAACTGTTTCGCTATTTTTTCTGGTATTTTTATAGTAATTCTTCCATTTCTAGTAAAAGTTGTTTCTCAAAGTCTCGCTAAAAAGCATGCAAAGCTTTTTATTAATTAAATATGAATTTATTTATGGAAAAATCGGAGGTGATAAAAAATCGCGACCGGGTTTTAATTAAATTAAAAAAAAAAACCAATAGAGATAATTTATTTTGTAATTCCTCGATAGAAAGCTACATCATTCCTCTACTACATGAGAAAACAAAAAGGAAACATTAACATTAAACAATATTTAAATATAAAGGTAACGGTTTTATACTGGTAAGTATAAGAGTAACATCTCCTTTAACCAATTGAAAAAATCTTAAGATATATATATTAAGAATTTTTGATCGACCTATGCTTTGGTACCGTCTGATTTGCTTTATAATATTTTGTATTTGTTAGTTTGTTCCATGTACACTGAAAAAGGTTTAAACATTTAACATTCGTTAATGAATTGGGCTTACATCAAAATCATCCAAAGCAGCAGCCAGCTCCCCGGCGCCACTATATATATCTGTCGGTTGAGATGACTTGCCTTGAGCGACATCGCTAATGGTATTTACAGCATCACAAACTTGTTTCAGAATGAAATCTCGATTTACTTTTGCTAGATCCAGCTCCGGATGCCGAACATAAACTTTGGATGCGGTTAGAAGCATAGTGGAATGTTTCTTAAGCATCGCTCGAGCGGCTGCTAAATCATCCCGCAATTGGGGATCTTTAAGTTCTTGTTGACGCTTTGCTGCTTGTTTTATAAGCTCTCCAGCATTTCGTCCAAATTGCTAAAAGGCAAGAAAAAAAAAAAACAGATAAATGAGTAGAAAAGGAAAAAAAGTCTTCAGACATACCCTCATATTTTCCATAAGTTCGTCCTGACTGGATGCATTTTTTAGTTTGTTTAAATCATCTTCCACTATGTGAAGTGATTTCAATAGCAGATGAACATCTACCATATCAGCTAATATCAATAAACGAGTTACAGCTGAAAGTAAATTTCTGGCTGCTCGAACCATGTTTCCTCTTTTTAGCGAACTGCACGGATCTTCGGAAAATTCCCTGGCTGCAATGCTCATTGCATCTCCGGTTTTACGCACTTCATCGACAGCGGTTAGCATTTCTTGTGTGATGTCTGGATTTTCATAAGAAATCTGTTCTCCCTTCTGAATAAAGTTTTCCGTAGCCTTTTCAACCGCTGCAACTAATGCACTGGCACGTTTGGATTTACCTTGAAAAAATAGAAAGGGTTATGTTATAAAATTGTTATTTTCATACAAATGCGTTCCATATCAGAACATTAATTGATCCAGAATTTTTATGTATTAGAAAAATAAGCAACATTACATCAGCCATTTGTCTTGTATACACACACACACTAACACTATCTCACCCGAATACATGTATGCCTTCTATCTGATATAAAGTCAGTTTTAACCTAGTTCTCATCATGAACACAACGTTTTCTCCGTACTCCAACACAATACATTGGCGACAAGTTATTAAAACGATTAAAAAACAAAGAAATCAGCAATGGAAACAAACATTAAAGAATTGTTGGCTCAACAGCAACAATTCGCAATGGAATTGCTAAAAAAAACAACAAACATGGATGGAGGCCATTCTCGCAGAAAACAGTGCAGTTAATAGATCTGCACAGTCAACAGTTTGTCCGCCGTTCCCAAGTTATAATAAGGATCAACAAAATTGGGAGACGTATTTACAAAAATTCTCGCAGCATTTCGTCGCGTACTCCGTTATTTCCGTCGAGAAGAAATAAACATATTTTCTGTCGTGTGTAGACACACGGTTTATCGAACTTGTAAAGAATCTGTTGGGTAACGAAATTGGACCAGCAGTCGTACGTGCAAATCACAGACAAATTAACAGAGCACTTCAAGCAGAAGCGTCAAATTGTTGCTGCTCGCTATGCATTTTTTCAACGTCAGATGCGGGACTCAAAATCTCATAAGGAATGGGTAGCCGATCTACGTGTTATAGCTCGTGAGTGTCAGTTTTCTTGCAACGCAATTGGGTGTACATACAATTATGTTAACGAAATGATACGCGATCAAATAATTGTACACACGCCATTCGAAGCAATACGCACAGCCGCATTGCAAAAGCTTCAACCGTCCCTCGCAGACGTGCTCTCAATCGCCAAAACCTACGAAGGAACAACAAAAACAGTAGCAGTCCTAAAGGAGAGCCAACACTGTTTACACAAATAAGAAACATGAAGAGAAACGCATTGTATGGAAGCAAAAGGAGGCAAGAACTTTCTTAAATCTTGCTCCGGTTGTGGAAACACGCATGAAAATTGTAAATTTCGCTATGGTATTTGCCATAAATGTGGTCGAAAAGGATAAATAGCTATCGTTTGCATGACAAAGTAGTGCAAAGATATGTAAGAGAGCGATCATCACAAATACCAGCATAAAGAGAAACACGCAGAATCAATTCAAACACTTCACACCGTCTCAAGTGAAGTTCGAGGGAAATAAAAATTTAACCAACCTGGAAATCCTCACTAAATTATTCTTTTTCAAAAGGATTCTGGCGCAACGGTATCATTATTAATAGTAAAACATTCAAGAAACTCAGAAGTCCAAAGCTGCAGAAGTGTTACCGTATATTGCAAGCGATTGGCCAACAACAAATCCCCGTGCTGGGTGAACTGCACACTGCAGTTCTGCACGGCAAATATTGTCGTGGCAAATGTAGAAAACTCAAACAATCTGGTTTATTCAGCTATTTCAGAGCTCGTTTTGCAACTCCTATATAGACTGCACAAATATTTCAATTGCTTTGTTATTCATAGTTAGTTTTCCTTAAAATTGGTGATTATAACAACAAAACAATAACGACAACAATAATTACAACAACAACAACAACACCAAAAAATCAACAACACAGAAAGTGACCCGCGAAAGCTATTTTTGGCTTGAAAAAAGTTAAACTTTAAAAATTAAAAAAAACGAGGGGGAACGTTGTGTACTTTATACCCGGTACTCAGTCAGTATATACATACATACATTTATGAGCTTACGATTTATGAAATTTATTATATGTTCGCAAAAGGGACGAATTAAATTTTGGGCAAAAAATAATATTTCAATAAATGAAGTCAAAACATTTTTTGAATTTTTATACATGTTTCCATTTTTGTTTACATATTCTTTTTACATCTGCTTCTACATTTCATAATGTACATGTACATTACATGTACTACATGTTCGAGACGTACAAGTGTTTGCGAGAGAGAGAGGAATGAGTAAGCGCTTGGCAGGCGTTGCGTAGCCACTGAAATTTAATTTGTTGCTTCTGTCCATAATAATGATCCAACCTGATCCAAATTTGGCAATCGGTTAGACACGGTCATTTTTCATGATTCTGCGATTTTGGCTTTCGTTTATCTTCCGTCTGTCCGTCCGTCCGTCTTCATTAGTGCCTAGATCTCAGAGACTATAAAAGCTGGAGACACCAAATTTTATATCCAGTCTCCTGTGTTATCACACTACTCTAAAAGTATTTCAAAATTTCGGCCCGCCCCCTTCCGCTCACACAAAGGACGAAAATCTGTGGCTTGCACAATTTTTAAGGTAAAAGAAAACCAAAAACGCAGAATCATGGAAAATGACCGTGTCTACCAGATTGCCGAAACTTGATCAGGTCGAACTACTATTATTGCCAGAAAGAACCAATTAAATTTTAGTCGCTACGCAACGCCTGCCAAGCGCCTACTCATTAGCTCTCTCTCTCGCACACATTTGCACGTCTCGTATGAGTAGTTCTACATGTACATGTAGAAAAGTAGAAGCTGATGTAAAAAGTATATGTAAACAAAAAGGGAAACAGATAACTTTTAATATATAAAAATCTTGCATAGGGTTCGACATAATTTTTTTAAATGTTCTATTTTGGCCAAAATTTAATTCGTTTTTTTTTGGGAACATATTATAAATTACATAAATCGTAAGATCACATATATTCTGACTGAGTACCGGGTATAAAGAAGAGCCAAGGCCTTTGCCTCGGCTCACAACGTTCCCACTCGTTTTACCTAAATTCATGATAAAACGGTGTCTATCCAGCAAAAAAATTTCGTGAATTTTGGAGAGGTTGTCCACGTACTTAACATTTACCAAATATAATAGTTTCGACGTTGCTGTCGGCAATTTGATTTCGTTTGAATGTTTTAATAAATAGAAGCACTAATAGGCATACTAACAGACATGTATGTACATATGTACATAAACATGAACATATCACTTTAAAAGAGCTAGAAAATTTAATTGTCAGGCTTTTTGGCTTTCACAAAAAAATAGTCCGTTTAAAAAATTTTATAGTAGCCTTGCAACAGTATAAAAAGTCAATACCATCGACGATGTCTATACCTTCGTCAAATATACATACATACATACAATACATATATGTACATCCATATGCATCTACACCCGTGTGTATTGTATGTACATGCAAAAGTAACTTATTGAATTAAATTTAACCAGCGGAACAAATAATTTTAATAATTATTAAAATTGTAGTTTTCTTAAATGATCGCTACTTTTTACCTTTTTTCTTTTTGCTGGGACCTTTGGTGTTTACAAGAGTTGTGACTTGAAGCACAAGTGGTTCCAGTGTCTTTTCTACCGACATGGTACGTATCTCTAAATTTTTGGATCCCATTTTAAGGCAATCTGTCCAAAATCAGTTAATGTCCCCATTTCTCCTGCAAATAAATTTTTTCACTTTTGTTTGATTTTTATTAAACTGTCTACGCCTATATCGAAAAATAATTTCTTCGATTAATTTAAATATATCTGCGTTAAGTTAGCTTCGGTAAGTTCTATACGAATTGGAACAATGCAATAAGGAACACTTATGATCCTATTCCATTCCACTATTCCATTTATAGTCTCTGTGTCAGCTGTGTCAGACATTATCATGAGTTAATAAAATATTATTTGTAATAAGCGCAATAGCCAAATTGCGTTGTGTTGATTAATGTTGATTACACAATGTGTATAGTTGTGTCCCCGTGAATATATATATATATATATATATATATATATATATATATATGTATGACCGAAATATCCAGAATACAATAAGGACGGGTTTTCGGAGTCAAGGCAAACACTTTGGTTATATTTAATTTAGAATTTAATGAAGATTTAGAAGCAGAGCTCGTAAAATATGCTCAATAAAATTTTTCTGAGCGGTCTTCTTACTAAAAATGGGACGAAAGTGCTCAGTGTCTGGGCAGCAACCCTGTTTTTCCTTTCGTTCGTGTTCTCGCTATCGGGTTTCGGGTTGAGTGTAATAAACGCATCGGTCCCTTATTGACCGCTCGATACGAGCAGAATCGTTCGTCGCTGAGCTACTGAATGTCAGTAAAGCCTAGTATTAAGATCGGAAAATACGTTTTCAAGCAAAACGTGCAATACAAAAATACTAGCGCCCGAGCGTGACCAAGTGTACATGCCCTGCGGTAACACTGCACGGTCAGCTGTGATTTGTTTACGTTTTTAAATTTTGGCGCAAAAGTAAGAATTGAACTCACAGCATAGATATGTGTACATGCCATACTTTATGGCATTGGGGGCTCTTTACGTGGAAGAGGAGGAGGACAACAGTCAAACAAACAAGAGACAACATTGAGTACATCCATATCTGCGGGAATGAAATATCAAGAGCTATGTATGGTATTGATTGTATATCAATACATTTTACTGAGCCTATGCCTATTAGATAATAGCCTATTCACACTGAGCACCGTTTACCGTCTATTTCCTAGACGGTGCGTAAGGTTTTGCCGTTCCGAAAATTTCCCAGCTAGTTCCACCGTCTATTTTGAATGTTGCTAAACCACACGTTTCTATGCGATATTTAGCCGATGGTTTTCAAATACGACTCTGGAAAATAGGCATTCACAACGAAAAAATGGAATTCACTGCGAATATGTAAACAATGACTGACAAAAATAATTGATATTCTCCAGAAAATGGCAAGGAGCCAGGTGGTTTTTCAATAGCATTTGTAAAATGTTCAGTTAGAGATGGTATGATTCCTTTGCGAGAAGAATGCAAATAAATAAAATGAATCAAATGTAGTTTTAAAATTTTATATTTGTTTTGCAATGCAGATCTGAATATATCTGCAGATAAATTCAGATCCCGCTGCTCATGTTGCTCACTTTAATTAAGCAGAATCCAATTCTCATTAATGGAGCTGTTGTGTTTTTCCTTCAATATTGGCGACGCTTCGATCTGTTGTGCAAGGCTCGAACTAAGATATATTGTCGAATCGTTGTAATTTTCTGGAGATCCGATGTTCACATACGCAAATCTATACCGAAAGTAAATTGAAATGGAATAAATTTGGAAGACTGTGCTGGTAGAAGCTCCCAACTATAGTTTATTGCGCTATTGTGCTTATTAAACATATTGTGCAGTATGCAACAGCACATTAGGATATTCGATATCAACTATCGCTGCTGGCAGTCGTGTCTTCACTTCGCTCCGCCTAAATAATTTTATTTTTGTGACTAAAGGAAAGTAATTGTGTTGTATTATTGCTAACTGTGTTCTAAACTGATCGTGCAACTAAATTACTATCCGTGTTTATTCTTTTATCGTGCATTTGTGCAGTTAATTCCAATTGCAATTGCAATTTTGCAATCTTTGTGCATTCTTTCTAGCCCCACTTGTTCTTATGCTCAGCTGATTTGTTGTTGCTATATGCTTTGTATGCTGCACTCTCCCTGAGCCGCTGTCTAATTTTATACGCCTTCTTTGTCTATCATCTGCTTATTTTTCATACATACATACATATACCGGGCCTGTCGAATTCTGTGTTTCTCGGTATTATTTGTATTCTGTTCTTTTCCCAAATTTTGTTACTTTTGTGCATTTATTTTCAATTTTCAATTCCTTTTTTTGCATTCTTAACTTCTCTGCACTTTCTTAATCGCAGCAGTTTTGTTGTTGCCTTTTCTAGTGCGGTGCGCTTGCTCTCTCTGTACCGCTCTCTGTTTTTATCCACCCTCTGCTTATCTGTTATCTGTCTCTCCGTACACTTTCCGTTATTGTGATTGTTTTGTTCGTTCTTGCGCGCGCAATTGTGTAACACAAGCTAAAATCACTATCTCTGCCCCACACCGACTTATATTTTACCTATCTTTTTTCTTTTCTTTTTTACATATTTATTGTTTCCAATATCAAACAATGAACACCTGTTGTGCTAAACGCTGTGACGCTCACCGTTCGGTAGCTACACGGCAAACATTTATTTTCTACTGGTTGTGTGACAACACGGCTCACTCTAGCTGCGCGGGTTTTGGTCATATCGGCGCTCGCGTCGTTGATCTGATTAAGACCCGCTGCGGTCTCAACTGGACTTGTTGGGATTGCAAGGCAGTTGAGGCCGATATGCGAACTTTTATGAGACAGACTCATAACGAATTCGCTGCTGTCCACTCGGAATTCCGGAAATTGCAGGATAAGTTTACCTCAATGGAAGCTCATTTCAAAAATCTTAAAATTATAAATGAGTCTCCAAAGAGAAGAAAGGTTACACCTAGTTTGCCCAGTGTTCACAGTTCTAATTCTCTTGCAGCTAAAGACTCTGACGTTCCTCCAATCAGTTCGCCAGCCTTGATCGACCTCGGCGCCAAGGTAATCGATGTACATGCAACTACATCGAAAAAGACGGCTGGCTCTTCACATGTTGGCTGCTCACCTGTGCCTGTGTCTGCCAAGGATGTCCAACCGGATAGTAATGTTCATCCAGTGCCTGTGATTGCCCAGGCTGTCCAACCGGACAGTTATGATCATACAGATGTCTGCATCACTGTTCCCCCTACGGAAGTTGATACTGCTGTCAGCATGGAAGTTGAAGTAGTTCCTTCCCCACCCACTCGCACTGGCTCCTCAGCCAGTGCTATTCCATCTGCTCCTCGGATAGAACCCGCCTCTGCCTCACCCATAAACCATGTGACCCCTCTTGACCGATCTACTCTCTTCGCTGTCGCTCCTCTAAAATCTATTTTCGTCTCACGTCTTATGGAATCGGCTACGGATGCAATGGTTCGAGAGTATATTTTCTCTAAATTAAACATTAATAGCTCCTCTGACATAGTAGTTACTAAATTTTCTTTAAAAGAAAAACGTAGTATTTCCTCCTTCAAAATTCTTGTCCCGGAGAAGTTTGTTAAGTCTGTGTTGGAACCCTCTTTCTGGTCCGAGCACACTATCTGTCACATTTTCAATAGTCGATCTCGATATTCGCAACCCGATCCTCGGGTAGGAATCCTTCCAATTCCTTCTACTGATCTTCCATCCTCTTCAAAAAACTGAATTCTTCCCCACCTCTAAAGATCACTTATCAGAATGTACGTGGCCTGTGCAGTAAGCTCACCAAATTACATGCAGATAGTGCAACTTTTGATTTCGACATTATCGCCTTCTCTGAAACATGGCTCAATTCCTCAATCTCGGATTCCGAGATTTTTGTAGATCATTTTAACATATATAGATCTGATCGACCATCTCGAGGTGGCGGCGTCCTAATTGCTGTCCGTTCTGACTTAACTTCCCAACTCTTTTCCATGGATGAGCTCAACACCATTGAAATTATCGTTGTTAAAATTCGTCTGCTTTCTTTTAATTTATTCATATCATGCTCTTACATCCCACCGTCCTCTGAATTTACAACCTATATGCTTCACGCTGCCCATCTCCAGTCCGTTTTGTCTCAGCTTGGCGATTCTGATCGTCTTATTGTCCTCGGTGACTTTAATCTCCCTAATGTCACTTGGTCCCCATCCAATGACTCAAACTTAATGTTCCCATCTACGCAGCATGACTTTGTTGATTCTCTGTCCGATACATCGTTAGGCCAGGTAAATGGCATACGCAATAGCATGTGTAGAACCCTTGATCTCGTTTTCACTACCGATGCTTCGAGCACTTTGGTATGTCGCGGATCACCTCTATCATTCCCTGAAGATCCATACCATCCCACACTTTCAATTGATTTCATGTTACCATCTTCATGCCCTATAAAGTTTGTTAAGCCTTCGAATATTTATTGCTTCCAGAAGGCTGATTTCCTCTCCTTGAATACTGCCCTATCTCAGATGGATTGGTCATTCCTTGACGATTTCCAGGAAATCGAGTCTGCCACGAATGCATTCTATAGCTCTATTTTTTCCATCTTTCCCATGCATGTTCCTTTAGTTACCCCCTCCAGAAATATTTCTGGTCCTATCTGGTTCACCCCTAGATTAATAAATCTGAAGAATTTAAAATCCCGTATGTACAAAAAGTTTAAAAAATCCGGTTTGCAATCAGACTTCTCGAAGTACTCAATTGCAAAATCGAAATTTTCCTTATTCAATACATTGTGCTACAACAGATACTTGACCCAATGCAAGCTTAACTTTAAACGTGACCCTAAACAATTCTTCAGGTTTGTTAATTCTAAACGTAAATCTTCCCGATTTCCTTCTTCTCTACACTTAAATGGTAGTTATGCTGATAAGGATTGTGATATTGCTGATCTTTTCGCTTCCTTTTTCCAACGTTGCTACTCTGTCCCGTCGATTAACTTTCCCTCTATCCTAGCCTCATCGAACGACTTTAGTAGTAGTTACTCTTATCCTATCCCTATAAATAGTTCTAACTGTATCCTTCCCCCCTTCATCGACTATGATGGTTTCCTAACAAATTTAAAATCGTGCAAGTTTTCGTTCTCCACTGGGCCTGACTCGGTTCCGAGTGCTGTTCTAAAACTTTGTGCAGAATCTCTTTGTGTGCCTCTCCTAAAACTTTTCAACTTGTCTCTCAAGACTGGTGACTTTCCCACTGTCTGGAAAGAATCCTATATAGTTCCCTTTCATAAGAAGGGATCTAAATCTGATGTCTCTAACTACCGCTGTATTTCCAATTTATCTGCCATTCCTAAACTCTTTGAAAAAATCATCACTTCTCAGCTTCAACATTTTTGTAGTTCTGTATTCTCTGAATCACAGCATGGATTCATTAAACGTCGCTCAGTTTCTACTAATCTACTTGAATTTTCCACCTTCGTAACTTCGGGTTTTGCTAAACAGTGTCAAACTGATGTCGTTTATACTGACTTTAGTAAAGCCTTCGACTCCGTCAATCATAATCTACTTATTCATAAACTGTCTCTTCTAGGGTTTCCGACTAAGCTTCTATATTGGACTAATTCCTACCTTTGTAACCGCTCTCAACGTGTCTGCTTTAACTCCTCTCTCTCTAAATCTGTTATTGTCTCATCTGGGATTCCTCAAGGTAGCCATCTGGGTCCCTTGCTATTTAACCTATTTATTAACGATCTTCCACAAATGTTATCTTATTCCCGTGTCCTAATGTATGCTGACGACGTTAAGCTATGTTTTTCCTACAGTGACCCCTTGTCCCCACTATCTTTGCAATCAGATCTTGATGCCCTTAATAACTGGTGCCTAATCAACACTCTACCTCTTAACATCTCTAAATGCTACATAATGACTTTTCACCGCAATAAGCCATACCTTTTCGACTACTCTATCAATAACTTTATCCTTCAACGCCTTTTCAAAGTTAACGACTTGGCCATTACCTTTGTACCTAACCTATGTTTCAACTCTCATATCTCTACTATCTCTAACAAAGCCAAAGGAGTCCTTGGATTTGTCAAAAGATGGTCTAAGGAATTTACAGACCCGTACACTACTAAACTTCTGTATGTTTCTCTGGTCCGGCCTATCTTGGAATATGGTTCTTGTGTCTGGTCTCCTCATTACCAAAAATTTCAGGATATGCTCGAATCAGTACAAAAACAGTTCCTCATCTTTGCCCTCCGGGGACTCAATTGGGACCCTTCGATCCATCTCCCTTCTTATGAAAGTAGGTTGCGCCTAATTAACCTCCAATCTCTTAAATCCCGTAGAACCTGCCAAGGAGTTCTCTTCCTCCATAAGCTTCTCTCTGGTGAGGTCGAATCGACTGCCCTCATCAACCTTATTAGTATTGCTGTTCCTTTCCGCCCTACTAGGCATTACTCTCCTCTTCATCTCCAACTCTGTCTTTCTAACTACTCGGATTATGAATCTTTCCGTAGCCTTTGCCGTAACTATAACCAATTTTTTCATCTGTTCTCCTTTGATACTAGTTCTAATATGGTCAAAATTATCTTAATCAATAACTTAATTTAATTTAACTAGCTTTAATTTGGAAATGTTCGGCTACCGGCTCTTCTCTTACCTAAATTTGGCTATTGGTGGGATCTTATCGGCTACTGAGCCGATAATCAGCCCCACCGGGTCTGAGTATTGGCTTTGGCCCTTTAGTTTAATTATTTGATATGTAATTTTTCCCTTACAGTTTAACTGTACATTGTTAAACTTTAAACAAAATAAACAATAAACAAAATAAACAATAAACAATGGACCGACTCACTTCCCTAGTGAGGGTCCGATCACCTCAATGGAGCATATCTTCTCAAAACGGAACATAAACTGGGCAATAAACAGTTTCCATCCGTTCAAATCCCCTGGTCCGGACCAGATCATTCCGGACCGATTGCAAAAAGTCGGAGACACGGTCATAAACTCGCTGCAATGTATCTTTAAGATAATACTGGTAGTGAGGAAAATACCACAAGCTTGGCTTAAGGCTAAAATAGTCTTCATCCCTAAAGCAGGTAAAGCCTGATGTAAAGTCGTGTCATACGCGGACGACGTGGCAATTATCTTCTCGGGAAAATACCCTCAAACACTCTGCGACTTAATGACCGCAAAGCTCGCGAGACTGTCAAGATGGACAGAATCGCGAGGTCTTGGAGTTATTCCCTCAAAGACGGAATTTGTGCTATTCACAAATAAACACAAGATTCCGTCTCTGAACCCCCCCATGTTAAATGGATGCAGGCTCTCCTTTAGCGACAGTGCCAGTTACTTAGGGTTGGTAATTGATAGGAAGCTAAATTGGAACCTGAACACCAAAGACAGAGTGAAGAAGGCTACAATAGCCCTCTACACTTGCAAAAAAGCTATTGGCTTGAAATGGGGCATGAACCCAAGTATAGTCCCATGGATATACCAAGCGTTACTGTATGGTGGCCGGCCTTATCAAAAATTATCCCCATTAAAACGGACTACTGTGTCCCAAGGGAATACACAAACACCCCTTTCGATGAAATTATCCCTCACAGAGACGAGTGGAGTGAGGGACCCCCAGGCCCAAAAGGGGCCCTAAACATCTTCACAGATGGATCAAAGCTAAACAATAGGGTCGGAGGAGGTATATACTCCGAACAGCTAAACATTAAGCACTCTTTTAGACTCCCTGATCACTGCAGCGTCTTCTAAGCGGAGGTCATTGCAATCAAGGAAACCCTAAACTGCCTTCAGGAAACTACCGCCATGGTAACCCGCGTAAATATCTATAGTGATAGCCAAGCTGCAATCAAATCGCTTAATGCGATCTCCGCAAACTCGGCCACCGTTGCAGATTGCCGCAAATCTTCACGAGATGGCTCAGCAATTTGTTATCAGCCTTATATGGGTCCCGGGCCACCGGGACATCGAGGGCAACTGTATTGCAGACGAGCTGGCCAGACATGGCACTACAATCCCCCTTCTCCAAGACAAGGAGGATACTCGTATGCCGATGGCCACATGTAGGCTCATAATAAAGGAGCAATATAAGCAACTAATAGACAACAACTGGCAATCAGCTCCACGTTGTCGAATAACGCGGCAAACATGGCCGACCATAGACAGGAAGCGCACCTTTGAGCTATGCAAGCTCGGCAGATGAAGGTGCAGCGCAGTCATACGCTCCCTAACGGGACACTGGCTAATAGGTACCCACGCTAATAGACTGGGCGCCCCATTCAATGACTTTTGCCGTAGCTGCAGAGACGAGGAGGAGGAGGAAACGGTGGAACATTTATTCTGCTCTTGCCCGGCTCTCAGCAGGAGAAGGCTACAGCACTTGGGCTCGCCCTTTATAGCAGACATTTCGGCAATGTCCACCATATGTCCCAGGAAGATAGCTAGCTTCATAAGAGCTGCGGGCTGGGACAACTGTTGACCTTAGGTCTCACAATGCGAGAAGGGGTAGATTCCCTGCGGTATCACAACGGGCCGGAAACGGCTTACGTGTGCTGGGCTCCCAGTGAGTCTGGCAGCCGATGTAACCTCACCTAACCTAACCTATATAGCGAAGAAGCGAGTGGGAAAAAGAGAAGAGAACTCGTTATACATGTTCCTTCGTTGCCGTTGCGCTGGCAGTTTTCAGTACCAAAAAGACAGAAAACCGAACGAGAACAAAAATATACAGTCCACTTCTAAAATCGAGTCGAGTGCATTATTCCAAAACAATCTTCGGTCATTGGAGTCGGATTCTCGTAAAGTCTTTGTATGCTTTGCTGCTCATTGGTAATTGTTTACAATGGAACAATTAAGGGCATTGGTAAAAGTCGGTGACAGACTCATGGCCGGTATTACACGCGCATTGTCTTGGGCTGAACGGGAGAAACCAACTACAATGGCAGATGTCACCTCACGAATAGAGCTGCTCCAATAGATTTAAAAAGTGTTCATACAACTTGGAGATTCCATTGCCCTTCTCGACAATGTGAATGGGTATGTAGATCCAGAGAAGACAATTTACTCTACACAGAGAAGTATCTAAGGGCATATAAAATGCTTTTGGAGAAAATGAGGGTTGTAGAACCAATCACAACTACAGTTACAATGATCAAGGGGGATGGCAGCAATGGGCAAACCAGATCGCAGCGAACATGACTGTGCGTTCTGGTGGGGACGGCGAGTTCGGCGAGTATAGAAGCGCGGCGAATTCGAATTCTGCAGCTGCTATAGCCACACTAGTGCAAAGCGAACTTACTTAAATCCAAATCCAACGGTTCGCTGGCTAGCCTTTCAGGATATCTATGAGAGTACAATTCATAGCAAGCAGCATTTGACAAACACAAAGAAGTTTCATTATTTGAAAAGACTACTGATTGACGAGGCTCCAACTTGGTACGACATTTGGCAATTACGGACAAGGCCTATAACACTGCATGGGAAGGTCACAAGGAAAGGTACATTCGGCCGAAGCATATCGTAGATTCGTTTCTGGAACAATTTATGAGCTTGCCCAAAACTACTAAAATTGATGCGGCGATTTTACGTAAGGTGTCCGACGGAGCAAACGAAATTGTTCGTGGCCTGGATGTTGTAAATCAAACGGGACTCGACTATTGGATTATATATCTGGCACTGGAAAAACTTGAGGCCGACACGCGGCGCAGTTGGATTAAACGCAGTATAGACAAAGACTCACCAAATCTCGACGACTTTTTCAATTTTATGGACGATTGCTGCGAGCAATTGTAACTTAGCAGAGGAGAGCCGACGTCTGAAGCAAAAACAGTAACTCAAGGGGAAAAGCTAAAAAGGCTCAACTGCACCAAATGCCATTCGACAGAGCAGATTCTGTACGGCTGTCCACAATTTTTGAATATGACAGGTATGCAAAGGCGATCCTTTTTTAAAGAGAAACATCTATTCTACAACTTTTTAAAAACTGGTGCTTTGAGCAACAAGGGTAGTAGCCTATTCACACTGGGCACCGTTTACCGTATATTTCCTAGACGGTGCGTATGGTTTCGCCGTTCCGAAAATTTCCCAGTTAGCTCTCCCGTCTATTTTGAATGTTCCTAAACCGCACGTTTCTATGCGATATTTAGCCGATGGTTTTCATATGCGACTCTGGAAAATTGGCAATCACAACGAAGTAATGGAATTCACTGCGAATACGTAAGCAATGACAGCCAAAAAAAAACCAAAAAAAAAGAAAGGAGGAGGAAGTTCTAGTGGTTAGTTTGAACATATATATAGTGACATTTCCATAGCCCATGCTAATAACTAAAAATAACTAAACCAATGTACATTACAGTTTAAGTGTTAAATAAAATCTTTTTAAAAACATAAAACTGAGTGTCGCATATTTTACTATATATTTTGAATTTAATAATTTTATGGTTAATATTTGAACACAATGCAGGAAATAAGAGAAGAGCAGGCGGCGGCAGGCTACAGTGGACCACGCATACGGAAATCATGCTAATAGCGTACCACAAGAAGCAGCTTGAGATAGCTGAGCTGCTGGGTAAACGTATAGATGAATTAGTAAGCAACCAATAAAAATTCCAGAATGATCTCTTGGCTTGTTTAAAACAAAGAAAAATTGAATAAAATAAAATAGCTTTAGATAAGTTGCAATTCAACGTACGCTGTTCCAAAGAAGCTGTAGAAAATGGATATGGCTTCATTTGCCTTTTAGAAAATCGGAATGCCGAGTCCCCGATTAGCATTACAGGCACCTGCACTCCTTCAATTTCCTTGGATTTTTCCTGAAGTATCTCCGAAGCTTCAACGCTTTTTCCAAGGCTTTACTTCCGATAGATCATGGAGTTATTGGACTTTCCTGCAGAACCGATGTTTACATGTGTAAATCTGTATCTAAAGTGAACAAAAATAAGAATACTGTAACCTCTTAATAAATAAATAATTTCGTGGCAATATTTTACCTATAACACTAGTCTACACGACTTTTCCGCTGTCGTCCAAAATGACTTTTTCTGATAGATTTGGATGATTTGGATTGGGATTTCATATACCGTTTGGCACCAACCTAAATACCATTTTACCTTTAAAAACTGTTACAAACACAGATTTTTGGTATTTTTGTAGGAAAAAAAAAACAGTTACACGTCGGCTAACGTTTAACCACAGTTAAAAGAATTGATAAATCTTCCATATCAATTCTATATCCATATCATTTTTAAACAAAAATAAAAAAATCTTTCGTTTAAAAACACAGTTTTTGTTGTTGTCATCAGCTGTTGGACAGTGGACGGTGACAGTGTGAATTGGAGTTTCACCGTCTGTCAAAAATCCCAACGTTCCCCCGTGACGGGCTCAGTGTGCAGAGGGAATACATCGAAATACACATGTAAACAGTGCAAAGGTCATCACCACTCACTACTCCATCTACAAGGGGTACATCTACATCTACAAAAGGATTCAACTGAAGCACATTACCCACGGCCATGGTTTATGTCAAAAACGCAAATGGGGACTTAATTGCATGTCGCCTCATATTGGATACTGGCTCAGAACTCTCGTATGTAACGGAACGTTGCATACACGCTCTTGGATTGGCACGTTCACAATTATGAATTCTGGTTTCGGGAATATCTTCAGTAAAAGCTGACACCACAGGGGTTTTCAGTACACTTCATATTAAGTCACATTAAGACACACACTTCTGCACAAACGCAATAATTGACATACTATTGGGTAGCGAACACGTATGGTCTACGTTTACAGGAAGAAAGATGTATGACAGCACGGGCAATCTTATCGCTATTTCATCGGTTTTCGGATGGGTTATTACATCAATCATGATACCCCAAACAAGCAACGCAATTGCATTAACAGCCCAATGAATATAGATGCTGCTCTCCAGATGTTTTGGGAGCTGGAGACCAAGCCAACCAAACTTGAACCCGAAGATGAACAGGTCGAGAAACACTTTCTCACCACGAACACTCGAGATGAAAAATTAAAGTATATCGTGGAGCTTCCATTCAACACTACACACCCTGAATTTGAAAATACTCTACAAGGAGCTCTCAATCGTTTCAGATCGGTGGAACGGCGATTGCAACAGAATGAGCAGCTACAAGTACATTACATAAATTTCATGCGAGAATTTTTTGGGACACATGCGACAACTACCAACGGATAAAATCACCTCTGGGCAACATTTCTACAAACCACACCACCCTGTGTTGGGTAAAAAAATCCGAGTAGTTTTCGACGGGGCATTTCGCGACGCCAATGGTAAGGCTTTGAACGACATTCTTTTTATAGGACGAAGCATCCAACGCGATCTGTTTGATGTATGCTTGCGCTTCAGAATGTACAAATTCGTATTCTCAGCGGATATTGTAAAAATGTTCCGACAAATATGGGTCAGCGATAAGCATCGAGACTTTTAGCGAATCGTATGGAGAGAAAATCCAAACGATAAAATCAAGCACTTTCAACTATGTACTGTCACCTACGGAACCTCATGTGCACTGAAACGAACTTATACAACTAATGTCCTGCGCCAACTTAGAGCTTGGGAAATGGGTATCAAACACCAAATGAATAATAGAGGATACCGATACCTCCACACAACCAACTCAATGGTCACCAGTAAAGGTTCTAGGACTCTACTGGCATCCTGGAAAAGACACTCTAACATACAATGTGGGTCTATCTGCATATGCTAACTGCAGGATATTTTCACGGATATTCGTCCCACTTGGACTCTGGCACCCTTCGTGATTCAATTTAAGATCCTTTTTCAACGATTATGGCTACTTCATTTCAATTGGAATGATCCACTCTCAAACAAAATGGCGAACAATTGGCTGAACATATTGCAGCAATTTCGAGTTGCAAGGGTTCTCTGATACTTCTATCAAGGCATACGCTGCTGTAGTGTACAGCAGAGTAATACACAAAGATAGCTCGATTTCGGTATCTTTAGTGGCTGCAAAGACAAGGATGGCACCACTCAAGCAGCAATCCTTGCCACGCCTGGAACTTTGCAGAGCACTACTTCCTAGCCAACTCATAAGCTCGATTAAGGCTAAATTACGACACAGAAATACAATTGTATTTGCATGGTACGACTCTATAATTGTTTTGTTCTGGCTGAAATATGCACCAGCCAAGTTGAAGACTTTTGTTGGGAATCGAGCCTCGGAAATTCCGGACTCCATTCCACGCCATGTTTGGCGTCATGAGGACTCCAAAACGAACCCAGCCGACTATGCGTTCAGGGGCATCATGGCTGCCGACCTCATCGCCTTCAGTTGTGGTGGACTGGTCCTTTATGGCTACGGGACAAGGATCTATTCTTGGTAAAGTTCAAAAACTCAAAGTTTCACTTATCTCTTTCAGAAAATGGCTCTGGTCTGATGAGTGCCTGAGGTGGCTCAGAGGGGGCCTAGCAGAGGCCACCGGACGGCTCGCAGGTTGCGGATAGCGAAAGGCCTACCCTAAAAGGTAGGTCAGCTGTGAATAAGCGGTCATTCTTAGGGAGAGTACCGAAAAATAAGCAGTCCCGGACAGCCAGCGGGTGTTCGCGAAGCAGCAACATTGACGATGCGCTTGTGGTGTCGCTTTGTACAAGTAGCACACATATGCCGAAAGGAGAAGTCCAGGGAACATACTATGTCGGCAAAATGCAAGCACGGAAGCCAGCCCGTCAGCTGACTGGCAGAAGAAGGTGGAGTGGGCCGGAGCGGTGCTCCCACACTTCACAATGGTCTCACAAACAAAGAGATAACGATCGCAGGAGATACACGGTCCGGCCGCGAAAAGGTCCAGGGTTGTGCCAAACATCTCTTTCGCGCCGATTGCCAAGGAGTGGACGCTAATTGGCGTCCTCGACAAAGGCAGCGCGGAGGGAAGAATGCCCAGGAGGCAATGGAAGTGGGCGGAAGCGGCATTGGCCGACCGCTGCTTCGAGCTTCGAGACCCAGGGCCACCCCCAGTCTGCAAAGACATGGGGTGGTTCCAGGGCAACATAAAAGTAGTAGCCTGCGAGGACGAGCACTCCGTAAAGCTGTACAAAGCAGCGGTGGCGCAGATCGGAGAGGTCTACGCTGGGGCGAAGCTCGTCGCTGTAGACTGGAGCGAGGTGCCCAGCAGACCGAGGGAAGAATTTGTGTGCCGGCTACCTTCAAGGAGCCTGAGCGCATCCTAAAGATGTTGCAGAGATGCAACCCAGGAGTCCAACCAAGGATGGGAAAGTAGTCAAAGTCGAGGAGACAAAGGGGCCGACAAACCAGGCCGTGCTCATCCTGAACAAGGAATCGCTGGCCCCTTTAGAGGCAGCCAAAGGAGAGCTAAACTAAGAGCTAAGCCTCGGCCGAGACTAGTCCTGTCGACAACCCAGTCGTGCAGGATGTTGCCTCGGAGATCGAGGCACCCGACAGCGAGCTGGAGCCGATTAAAGAAGGCTACGGCTCAGACGCAGAGCTCAGGCGTGACTTCGAGGCGATGTATCGTGAGGACGTATCCGACGACTCAGAGGCGACACTACAGTGGTGGATATTCTTGAAGATGTCTCTGAGACTCCTTCAAATAAATCTCCACCACTGTAAAGCAGCATCTGCTGTCCTCATACTCCGCTTGGACGCAAGCGGAGCCGACGTCGTCCTAGTCCGGGAGCCTTGAATAATCGGAGACAAGGTCTGTGGATTAGCGACGAGAGAGTACATGCGCATTGTACCCCAAACTGAAGGTAAAACTCTTACCAGCATTCTTGCAAGAAAGCACCTAAATATCTTTCTGCTCCATAACTTTAGCAATGGCGATAACATAGCGGTAAGCCTAGAGCTACAGCGAACACATCTGAGGCTGATGTGTTGGGCCTACATGGCCAATGAGGAAAGCGATCGTCCCAACGATCTTGTCTGCAAGCTGGCCAGCGACAGCGAGAGGTCAAATGCCTACTGCCTACTAATAGGCTGCGACGCCAATGCTCACTACACTCAATGGGGGAGCATGGACACAAATGTAAAGGGTAGTCGCTTTTTAGCTTTATACTAAACTCGAACTTAATCATTTGTAACTGGGGTAACGACTCCACCTTTATCATAGAAAACCTACAAGAGGTTACTGACCTCACAGTGTCACAATTCTCACAATTTGTCAGAACGACTACACTAACCCCAGGAAAGCCAACTGAGTAAAATATAGTTCATAGGAATAATAGGAATTACTCCCCAACAAGGCACCAACGAGCCCAGACACTCAAGATGACTTAAATCGTATAGTGAACAGGTTTACAGAAGCATGCAAGGCCTTCACGGCGGCTTGCCTGCCACACAAGACAAGGGGTAAAAAGAAACCTCCTGGTGGTCGAAACAAATCGACTTCCTACGTAAGAGCTGCAGGACTCTCTTCAACGGAGCCAAAAGCGCTAACGAGGAGAATCATTGGGCAGACTAAAAAGTCGGTCTTGCCCAATACAAAAAAGAAACACGGAAAGCAAAAAGGGAGATAGAGGAGACGTCAGAAGCCGCAAGGCTGCGCAAGATCCTCTCAAAAACTACCCCCTTGGTAGGGTATCTTAAAAGAAACAACGGAATGTGGACCAACAACTCCACGTACTACTCGAAACTCACTTCCCTGGGTGCACAACCATCAAGCCGGTGCAAATCCATAGCGGAGGCCCAACAGCCACGATGGACCATATTTTTACCAAACGGAACATAAGCTGGGCAGTAAACAGCTTAAACCGAGTCCCGCAGGATTCGTTGCGAGACTTGCCGAATCTGTCATGGGCTGATCCGAAGTTTTACGAATGCTCTCATGTAGACGTCCTGATTGGAGCCGACCTCCTTCCATCCATCCTCTAAAGTGGCACACAGACCAACATCTGTGGATCCCTCCTTGGACAGGAGATCATTTTCGGATGGGTCCTTACCGGCCCAGTATCCAATACGGCACAAGGCAATATCTCGTCCTTCTCCACGCAAGTGAGCGCCACACTTGAAGCCCCCTAGAGGAACACCTCACAAGATTTTGGAAGGTGGAGAACATATCTATTTTTATATCTATTCCTACTGCGAGAGCAATTTCCTACGATCCACTACGAGAACAGCCTTCGGGAAGTACGTAGTCACTCTACCGTTCCACGACCCGGACCATCCCGGGTTAAGTCTGGGGTATTCCAGATCGATTGCGCTAGCTCAGTTTCTGAGAAACGAAACCCGTTTGTCGCGAGACGTTCGCTTAAAGAGCAGTACGACGCCTTAATCCGGGACTACTTAGCACTCGATCACATGACCGAGGTTCCTCCGGATCATGGTTCCCCCGATTTTTACCTTCCGCTCCACGCCGTACTTAAGCCTGAGAGCACGACCACAAAAGTCCGCGTGGTATTCAATGCATCCAGCCCCTCGATCTGCTGCATGCTGGTCCGGTCTTACAATCGGTATTAACCCTGCAGATCCTGAGGTGGCGGTTTTTCCGGTTCGTGTTCAATGCCGACATCACAAAATGTATCGGCAAATTTGGGTTGATCCGAACCATACTCCTTTCCAGCGTATTTTTTCCGAAACAAGGATGGAGAAATCCGCGATTACGAGCTCAATACTGTCACCTTTGGGGTCAACTGTGCTCCCTTCCTTGCCATCAGGGTCTTGCAACAACTTGCGGACGACGTCCAGTCCCGGTTCCCTAGAGCAAGTCAGATCATACGACGACATACTATCCGGGGCAGATTTAACAAGGGAGGCTCAGTTAGCTATCCGCGAGCTGCAAGCCACGCTGAGTTGTGCAGGTTTTCCGCTGAGAAAGTGGACTTCCAATCACAAGGCCCTTTTGACTGGATTGCTGAGTGACCATAGCGATTTCCTTGAGATTGATGCCGAGAGCACGGCCAAGACCGTCGGGATTCGCTGGACGGCGACCTCAGACGAACTGTTCTTTTTCCCTCCTGAATCAGCGCGAGAGCCACCCTATACCAAGCGGACAGTGCTTTCCCAAATCGTGAAGTTGTTCGACCCGGCGGTGTGGCTTGCCCCGTTCATTGTCCGGTCCAAAATCTTCATGCAGGAGATATGGTTGCAAGAGTTGGGATGGGACGAAAATCTCCCCAACGAGATGTGTCTGCGCTGGCAAGGTTTCTTAGACAGCTACTCCGTGCTCAACCAGATCCGAATTCCGAGATGGATTGGGGCGCAACCATCGGTAACAATCGAGCATCATGGATTCTGCGATACATCCGAAAAGGCGTATGGTGCCGTAATCTTACATGCGCGTCGAGGGGGGATATCGGGTCGAGGTGCAACTTCTCACCACTAAAACGAACGTCGCCCATGTGAAGACCGTCTCGCTCCCCCGGTTAGAGCTGTGCGTTGCCGTGGTCTTGTCCGAAATGAAGATGGCTATCCAGCCGAATATGCCTACGGCACGCACAACACACAACCCTTTTACTCACATCGACCTAACCTTTTGCTCCACTTCCTTGCTACCCTACCCTACGGCCATTGCGGAAGTTATAACCTCCCAATCCTCACCTGCCTTTTCCCAACTGATCCCCACAACAACTCCGACAAACCTCACTTCAAAATAAAAGCAGCAAGCTGGGAAAAGTTCCAAAACCTAACAACTTATTCAACATCGCACACCCCTAGCACGAACATCAACAAGGAAGCTAGCATCCCACAAAAAACACCTAACAGACATACACACAAAAAAACTACAAATCCTCCATCAAAACAATAGAATGGCATTGAAAACTCTCATCGGAGACATAACACAAACAAAAATCATCAACAATATAAAAGCCTATGCAATTTTAAAAAGAGAAATCAAAATAAGGAAAAGAGAAGCTACATCTGTACATCCACCATTCAAATTAACACACCAAAAAATACAATCTAGGCTAACATGCAAAGATTCTGTGATCTTAATCCAATAAAACAAATTCATTGCCTAACAAACCCATATAACAATATAACTAACCCAAAGGAAATAGCCAACACTCTTGCCAAGCACTGGTCCTATCCCATGTTAAAAAACAGCACTCCAATAACCCAAGTCCGAATAATAAACCACTTCAACCAAATCTTCAACAACTGCATACCACAGTTATAAAAAACAAGTCTCGTGATATCTTTACTAAAACCAAAAAAGGATAAAACGGATATTTCTTCGTACAGACCTATTTCGGAAAACTGTTGCATTAGAAAAGTCTTGGACAAAATCATTGCAAATAGATTGTGGTGGTTTCTAACCCAAAATAAAGTACTACACCTAAACCAATTCGGATTTAAAAAGGGGAAATTGACTTCAGATAGTCTACTTTACATAGACCATCTAATCCGAAGTCACTCCAATTAAAAAAAACATATCTCACTCATCTCTCTTGACTTTGCAAGAGCATTTGATCGAGTAGGTACACACTTAATAACTGATCAACTAATAGAATGGAAAAGCGGACAAAAAGAATTAAATACATCTAAAATTGTATGAAACATAGAAAAATAACAGTGACAACAGGGAAGAACACATCGGCTGTCTATCCTCTTGAAAACGGAATACCTTAGGGCTCTCCCATTTCTGTAGTTCTATTTCTAAAAGCTTTCATCGAGATGACCAATATTATCGCACTACAGAAAGACATCAACTTCAGCGCATATTCTGTTGACTTCTTTTGAATCCTAAACCTAAGAAAACACAAAAATACAAATTTCAACCTACAACCACTCTTCACAGAAATAGAAGATTGCTGAACCTACTCAGCAGCATTCCTCTCACAACTCTTATACATACATACATATGTAGAAAGCACAACAACATCACTTAAAATACTCGGGCTCTGGATTAACAACAATAACAATTGCAACTCACACTTTAACGCCCTCATCACAGCACTCTCCAACAAACTAAACATAATAAAAAATCTAGCCAGCCCACGGTTCAACTGTAACACGCAAAGCCAATACTTTTTCATTTTTCAACAATAAAACAAAAGCGAACGCAAAATTAACACACAAAAAAGAGGGGCAAGTTTGTAATCAGCTCAGACTCGATCGGTGCAATAATCTAGGCAATAGCTAATAAAACATACCGAGCCACCATTCGATCAATCCTCACAACACACAATCCAAAATAACAATTCAGTGGACACCAGGACACAGTAATATCAAAGAAAATGAGCTGGCAGACAAAACAGCAAAATCAGTTTTTAAAATGCCACTTTTTTACACCGACATCCTAAATACAACAGACATTACAGCAAT
>JAWNKY010001418.1:0-33360 GCA_035041765.1 Drosophila algonquin | reverse complement strand
ACCCAGCAAGCATTTTGTATCACAAGCGATTCTTTTTCGAGTCGTCAATCTGATTAAAATAATCATATATGAGCTCATTTTCTGATCAAAAATGATACTCCGTTCGGGAGAAAACGGTTCCCGAACGCGACTCTTCTGGGGGGGTCGCTTGTGAGCGCAGTTTCGACTCATATTCGACTCGTATTTTCAATCAAAAGCGGGCCTTTTTATACCCGGTACTCGAAGAGTATAGGGGTATATTAGATTTGTGGGGATAACGGTTGTGTGTAACGCACAGAAGGAAGCGTTTCCGACCCCATAGAGTATATATATTCTTGATCAGCATCAATAGCCGAGTCGATATAGCCATGTCTGTCTGTCCGTCCGTCTGTCCGTCCGTCCGTCTTCATTAGCGCCTATATCTCAGAGACTATTAAAGCTAGAGCAACCAAGTTTTGCATCCAGTCTCCTGTGTGATCACACTACTCCAAATGAATTTCAAAATTTCGCCCCGCCCCTTTCCGCCCACACAAAAGACGAAAGTCTGTGGCGTACACAATTTTGAAGATACGAGAAAACTAAAAACGCAGAGTCATAGAGAATGCCTATTTCTATCAGAGTGTTGAATCTGGATCAGATCGGATCATTATTATAGCTACAATGAAGGAAACCATTTCGAAAGTCATCATTCCCTCTCGCTCTCTCTCACACGCGACCCCATCCGCTTTGCCCATTCGTATTTTGTGTCGCCTAGTTCTCAGAGACTATAAAGCCAGAGCAACCAAACTTTCTATCCAAGCTCCTGTGATACCAAACCTGAATAAGTGTATTTCAAAATTTTGCCACGCCCCTTTCCGCCCCCACAAAAGACGAAAATCTGTGGAATCCACAATTTTTAAGATAAATGAAAACCAAAAACGCAGAATCATGAAAAATTACCATATCTACCAGATTACCGAATCTGGATCAGATCGGATCAATATTATGGCCAGAAGAAACAAATTAAATTTCAGTGGCTACGCAACGCCTGCCAAGCGCGGCCTCATGCCCCCTCCCTCTCTCTACTAAACACTTGTACGTCTCAAATATGTAGTTATACATGTCATATAGAAATGTAGGCGCAGATATACAAAGCATATCTAAACAAAAATGGAAACATGTATAAAAATTCCAAAAAATTCATTTTTTTAATTTAAATATTATTTTCGTCCCTTTTGAGAACATATAATAAATTTCATAAATCGTAGGCTCATAAATGAATGGATGTATATACTGACTGAGTACCGGGTATAAGGTAGAGCCGCGGCCTTTGCCGCGGCTCACAACGTTCCCTCTCGTTCGAGTCAGAAAATAGTCATATTTCAATCAATTTTGAGTCGCATTTGCAATCAAAAGCGAGTCTTTTTCGAGCCGAATTTTTTGTTAAAAATAAAAAAAAATTTTATTTTTTTTACTTTTTTTGTTATCAGAATAACATTTTTATTTATTTATTAATTTATAATTATTATTTATTTATTTATTATTTTGTATAACAGTGTAATCTTTATGTATTACAATTGTGTTATGTTAATATGTTTATTTATTATAAATTACGAATTTACCTTTCTTTGACCCAACTAGGGTTCGAACCGGGGACCTTTCGTTTTGTGCTGCGTCTCAGACATCACGACCATCAGGCGTCATTGACTGGCATGGTATTATTGCCCATAAGTTACATTTATGATACAAAGTATATTCCAATCACCTGCATGCTCAAATTGTGATTGCTTTACATTTCGTGCATGCAATCATATTTTGAGCATGGAAGTGAGTCGTTTTTGAGTCGCCAAGGTGTTCAAAATAGTCGTACATGCCGACATCGCGATGAAGTAAGCATATTTCAATCGCTATAATGCTCAATTTTTGATTGCTTCAAATTTTGCGCGATTCATCATATTTAAGGCATACATGCGAGTCGTTTTCGAGTCGCGCTTTAATCGCACAAGCGATTAATCGTTTTTAAATCATCAAAATGACTCGAATTAGACTCGTAATGGGGTTTCTGATCAAAAGACGCTTCCAATTGCTTGCTCATCCCCAGCAATTCTTCAACAATGGAGACTTCAGACCAATCTCAATCTTCCCTTTCTGTCAAAAGTCTTTGAAAATGTACTAGCTTTTCAAATTAAAGAATATATGGTAACCAACAGTCTACTCAGCAAAAATCAATCCGGATTTAGGAAAAAAGAAGCTGCACTAAAGCAATCCTTAATATTGTTGAGGACAGCAAACGCTAGGCATATACATATATCGCTTATATATATAGGTATGTACAGTGTACACTTTCGGGACATTCTGTATAACTAACTCATATTTGGGGAAAATTTCATTATTTGGGGATGGTGCTCAAAATTTTTAGGTATAAAAAATATGTTTTGGGAACATTTGTAAAATCTTTTGAAGTAGAAAGTACAGAAGCAACCTATTGTGGAATAATTAAAATAATTATCTGTTTAAGGTAAAAAAGACCATAGTTATTTCCATGTACATATACGTCTCAAAACAATTTTGTTTAGGTACATTTTAAGTTAAATGTGTATGTAAGGGATATATTTCCCTTATGTTATATTAAAATATAAACATTTTTTATTAAATGTGTATATAAGGAACATATACATATGTCGATTTTTTAGTCCACAGCGAAAATTAAATGGTTTGTAACTGTAAAATGCAATTTGGGATGGTACCGAACGGCATTTCACAGAGAAATTCGGCGTACGAAGGTTTGGTCAAACGGCTGCAACTTATCCATTTATCCATAGGTAGAATTTTAAAAATGATACTTTAAACGACGCCTATTTAATGTACCTAACTAAAAACAATTTAGCCCAAGAAACAATTCTATTGCGATTATATCCGAGTTTTCAAAGTATAAATTCATAAGTATAAATTTCATAATTCTATCAGAAAGGATCACAGCGGAAATGTCGGAAAATATTGACAATTTCAGCTTTTAAACGAATAAAACAAGTCTTTTAAAGATTAAATTTTTCCACTTCTTAGATATTTAAGAACAAGTGATTCAACAGCGCAAATAAACAGCAATGAACAATTATAGGTAACATTGCCAAGTGAAAAAAAATTAAAACTATACATTTAAGTAAGTGTTTTGCCAAATTCAATAGCGGTTGTTTTGAAGTTGGAATAGTTATTTCTTCCAGTAAGTACAAACATATATTTCATTCAAATTGAAATTTATATTTTATTATATTGAGTATTGACAAAGATTTAAACGCTTATTGCGAAAAAAAAAATTGACCCACCCTAATGTACATATATACTTTATTGGGTCGGAAACGCTTTAAGTTTACATTTTATAAATTTTATTTTAGTTTTGATATACACATTTTTATTATATATTAAACTAGCTCCACCGATAATGTGCGTATGCGCGATTACTTTCACACTGCTTATGCACATCATCTTTTTTTTTTATAACTCTACCTTGGCCATGGGCAGCGTCCAGAATTTCCCAAGCTAATCTCTCTGGAAGACATACTTTATTATCTTTTTCAAACGCTGCATCTAGAAGCCATTTCATAGCGAGAAAATAAGATCTTTTTTTCGTTATGGGAACCGGGACTTGATAGTTCACACCGCCACGTTTTATAGATGTCAACTGAAGCAATGGTCTACTATTTTCAATTGCCTCTATTAGCAGCTTTTCTGCATTTGTGTTAACTTTCTGTTTATCTTCTACGCACAGGTGAATACGCTCAGTTTGCGCACGTTTAATTATTTCTAATGTTCTTGACAAAAGACCTCTGGCCAAGGCTTTGTTTCCATTTTTTGTTATATAACTGAACATTTTCAGTTTGATTTCGTCACTAAAGACAGTATCAGAATAATTGTTTAGAGCTGCCCTTATAGGTATATGGTAGAACTTAGTCAGTTCACTCTTATTCAAATCGTTCATTTCTCCTTTAGTAAAAGGGTCACCGTAATGTTGCGGAAACATAGACATCGAGCGATAACTAAAATAACATTTGTTTATAGATTGGAATATGAAAATTAAATGGAAACATTTTACCCATATATTGAAGATTGAACAGCGATTCTATAAAAACTTGACACCCATAACGAAAAAACACTTGATGATCCAATGTGTATCAAATGTGTTTTTTTCCTGGACTTTCTTTCTTTATCAAATGTATGGATATATGAATAATGTAAGAATGATCTGACCCAGTGTGACCAAGGAAGGTATATTTACATATAAATAATACTTTGGGTATTCCCGTCAAAATTGAATAGCTGAATCGCCTTACCATCATAGGCGCAATCACCGTTCTTAAGAGGGTACATGTCATAACGCCCAGTGTCATAACGCCCGTGGGCATAATGACACAAAAAATAGTGTCGTAGCGCCCATGGGCGCTATGACATTTCGAAAAGTGTCATAGCGCCCGCAGGGCTTTATTTCACTTTTTTGTGGGCCTTATGACACTATAACGCCCGAAGCTTATAAAAATTAAATAATAATATGATACAGACTCTGCGAAATAACAAAAATCGCGCGATTTTTTGTATACAAATTTTCATTATTTCTTTACTTTATAAATAGTTTTTGAAATAAAATTGTTGCAAGCATCCTTTCCCAAATAAATGTTGCGGTTAAATAATAATAAATTCATATTTTATTGGTAAACTTTTTCACTACTTTCAACTATTTGTCTGCAATATGGGCAGAGCAATAGCGAAAATGAAGATAAGAAAATGAACGGTAAATTCATATCGGTAAGCTCATTGATTCTTGATGCATTTTGCAAGATTTAAAAAGTTGAGGCGCCCACGGGCGCTACGACACTTTGAGAATGGGCGCTATGCCACTTTTGGAAATGTCATAACACCCATGGACGCTACGACACTATTTTTGGTGTCATAACGCCCACGGGTGTTATGACACTGGGCGTTATGACATGCACCCCCGTTCTTAAAATTACTGTCAAACTATATATAAAAACAAACTGGGCCAGTAATTTTTGTTTGGGTTTTCCTGGCCTAATAGCCTGTTCCCACAGACAACCATCCACCATCCATTTCGGGGATGGTCCGTAAGGTTTTGCCGTTTCGAAATTTCTCTGTTATAGCCTATTTACACCACGGTTGAGTTATTAAGTTTCGGGCAAAACTCGAGTTTCGTTTACATGGGGAAGCATAGGGGACCTAGAGGCGGCAAAAAAGTTGAGTTTTGGTTGCGTTTAGTTGAGTTTGTCCGATTTTTCGAATATTTCAATCCTGATCTGCCTATCGTGTAATTATCACCACTAGAAAACAACAAAAAACATATGAGAAAAAAGGTAAACAAACAAATATTTATAAAAATTACTTAATATCCAATTTTATTACTAGAAACTAGTAACCTAAACTAAACTAAACCTTGGAGGTGCTTTTAGAGGTGTGGCACGAGAATACTGTGTTTTCCCCACCTGTTAGTTCGTATTAAAACTTAAACTTTTTATTTGACACTGCATGGTTTTGGCTCTGAGCCACTGTACATGATTTTCAGCAGCTTTTTTTTTTAGTAACACTGTTTTTGTCAGTTCAGCTGTTTTTGTGTCTTGAGTTATGGCCTTTTACACTACCGCATCATTGTCGTAGGTGCGGAAAAATAATGCGAGGCGTTTACACCTACGCCTCATCTTTTCCGCATCATTTTGTCAGCTGTTCGGCCTGCAAATGAAAACAAACTCATTGAATAAGAAGAAGAGAGCACAGGCATTTTTATTGAAATTAAAAGAAATTACTAAATTATTAAGCGATTTATTTTTAAATGTGGAAAACGGTGTATTTGGGAGTTTCACTGCGAGCACCCAATTATTTATGAAGCTTGTTAAGGAGGACTCCGATGTATGTGGAGCTATCGTTGGCTCCACCGAACAAAAATTACGTGTATGCTGACTTTAATTTTAAAGTGGCACTTTGAAAATTGTAATCAGTGCATCCCAAAAGATATTTGTAAAGATTTGATTCTTTTATCCGCGGTGGCGCAAAATGAAGACAATTTTTTGAAGTGCATGGAATCGGAGGGGAATGCAGAAGAGTTGCAATTTGTTTTGCAACTGCAACGTCCCTCTCGCGTTTGGACGTTTGTTAGTAAACAGCAGATAATGTTCTCTTTTCAATTAAATAGTTGATAATTTTCAATTAAATAAATAATCATGCGGCCGCATCATTGTCTTCTTCTATCCACAGGGCTCTTATGTGTATTATTGTCGCATGTTCCATTTTACGGAAAAATCCAATGATGCGGCCTAATGTAAAAAGTGTATTACTGTTACACATGTTCAGTTTGGTCTATAAAATAACCATGAACCATGTCACCCCCAAAAACTTAATGTTTCGTATAGATTTTAGGTCGCTGGCATTATTGGACATTATTTTTTTGCAAATGCTTAACTGGATTTTTGCAAACTATTTTTTGTTGTCAATAAACATTACTTTGAAATGGAAAACACCGATAAAGGTATGTTGATTGTTAAATGTAAATCAATGTTTGTGTTTTGATGTTTTGTCTTTGCTTTTACGTGTTATTGTTGTGTTGCTTTTATTTTTTGGCAAACATAGCCTATAAGTCACATGTTTTGTAGAGTGGCATGGCATCTTTCTAGCTCTTTCTCGAGACTAATAATGCATTTATGTTCATTAATATATGCTTAACTTAATGAATTTAATTATTTTTTGTTTTTATTTCGCGTTTGGTAAGGAATTTCTTGAGCTTTGGATTCAAGGTGGGCGATTTCCAATCAAGTGTTTGGAAAGCTTATTAAAAATTTAAATATAGAGAAGAAAAAACAAATAATGACAAACACTTCCGATTTCACCGGTTACATTTACAAATATCTGCCAAAATGTCAAAGAAAGATAACAAGATTTAAAGACCAACATTCAAAGTGGCTTGCTGGAAAAATGACGTTGCAAATTGATGAAGATGATTTGACAAGACATTCAAAAGGACGACACTTATCTTATGATGAAGGCGGCACACGTTTGAAGCGCAAACTACCTTCCGAACTCGCAGCTACTCAAGATCATAATATTGATTACTCTCTCATGCAGCTGCCATATCTGCCAAAAAATTTTAAGTTAATAAAATTAATGATTGGGCTTTAGCATTTTTACTGGAGAATTTTTTTACTAGAAGACAATACAACAGCATTAGGACTTTAATACGGAAACATGGCTTTGATATATTGCCAAGCTATGATAAAGTCTACAAAGCTAAATTGCTGTGCAGTCCCATTGACAATGAAGCCACGGAAACCATGACCCAATTTTCATCACAAAATATGGTCAATCACACTGCAAAGAGGATAATAACTTTTCAAAAAGAAGTTTTTAGTTAATTTCCAGAAATAAATGATGTTTGTTTGATTGCAAGCTATGGATTCGACCGATCGACTGGACAAAGCTTATACAAACAGGGATTTCTAGGGACGGAGCCGGAAACATTTGACCAATCCTTATTCGTCACTTCTTATACCAATTAAATTAGTTGATTTTTTAGGAAGAGTTCTGTGGCTAAATGCAAAAACACAGTCAGTAAAATTTTGTAGACCATTCAAAATTTAATTCGTTAAAGAAGGTAAGGAGCACATTTTAAAAGAAAACAAACAAATTAAAGGAAGAAGTTTTAAAACTATCACCGTACATATTTAACAAAATATCTAATAGAAATATTGCAGTTTCATGTGATCTAAATTTAACGTTTATTGACACAAATATATATATTATATCTTTCCCGTAACTAGTAATTACTTCGCTTCTTTAGTTAGATTTGTTCTACTTTTCCTCGAACACTAGTCTAACACCTATCCTTCCTGCATGTCCGCGATCGGTTCGGTAAACGAGTCGCGCGTTATGCGGCAGCGCCCTCGGTCGGTTGGGCGGGAGGTGGGCTGCGTTCTTGCCTGGGATCCGCGCGTAACAGCCATCGGCTGGTGTCGCTTGGGCCACTTGATGGTGTAGTCATTGCACATCAACGTCCTAAAGAAATGTTGAAATTTTTAAGCCGAATCCTTATGCTCTTCAATATGGAGTGAGTCCAATATATTCATGGTTAAGATTCTTTGAATTCCTATTGCACGTTTCATATCGGATTGGTCTAAATAAATGTCGAGTGCGAGATGCAAGTGACAAGGTTTTGTTAAATTGCCGGAAGAAAAATATTCATGATAAGCTATGGAAGCAAATGGGACTGCACGTAGATCGACCAAAACAAAAAGGAAGCGGCAATACAAATGATGGCAGTACTGGTAGGAGGGCGTTCGCAAATACCCAACCATTTGAGTATATATTGCCATTTCTTGCGAGTTTGAAATAAGTCCACAAAAGTTTCAAAGCTTTTGTAATGAAACTGCTTCCTTATAAATACATACATATATGGAAAAGTATCCGTGGTATTCCATGTCATAGAAATTGAAATTAACTTTATTTTTATACTTTGTAGAATGGAGAAGGAGAAAGTAGGGCCAAGAGGAGGTGCTCCATCTGGATGGAAGCATTATGAGAAGTTGAACTCCTTCTTGGGATCTCTCTGGGTAAACAATATGGAGCAGAACACGGTGGACAACGAAAGTAAGTTTAAAAATAGATGTTCTTAACAATATATTTATAATAGGCGTTAAATAACAGATTCAGATCAATTCTTTTCGGAGGGAGCTATTATCGAGGTCGACCTAGACGGTTCCTGCAGTTCGGTTCGAGTGCATTCTCTGCCAGCAATGGTCCCCTCCGAAGCGCAACAAGGTTGATGGCTTCAAGGTGCTTGCTGATGTAGCCAAAGCAAGATTAGAAGAACAGACAGAGTTTCACAAGAAGCAGATCGAAATGGCTGAGCTGCTGGGCAAACGAATGGATGCACTAGTAAGAGGTCAATCCAAATTCCAGAATAATCTTTTGGATTGCTTAAAACAAAACAAAAATGAATAAAAAAGTTTCTAAATTGTATTTTATTTTTTATTTTTTGCGATTTACGCAATATTTTGCTATAGCAGATCGTATCTGTTCTGCTGACTGGTTATAATCAGCAGAACTATTGCTGGTATCGGGCTGCTCTCTCTGCTCTGCTGGTAAAAGCTCTCAACTATCGTTAATTACGCTGTTGTGCATATTTAAAATATTGTGCAGTATGCAACAGCACATAATTATTGCGCTATTGTTTTTATGGTTGCTGTCGAGACCTTTTCCGATTATCCTAAATCTAGCTTTCAAATGACCAAAAGCATTTTCTACAACTCGCCTAGCTTTAGATAAGTTGTAGTTGAACGAACGCTGTTCCAAAGAAGCGGCTGTAGAAAATGGATATGGCTTCATTAGCCTTTTAGAAAATCGGAACGCCGAGTCCCCGATCAGCATTACAGGCACCTGCACTCCTTCAATTTCCTTGGATTTTTCCTGAGGCATCTCTGAAGCTTCAATGCGTTTTTCAAGGCTTGACTTCCGATAGATCATGGAGTCATTGCAACTTCCTGCAGAGCCAATGTTCACATATGTATGTAAATCTGTATGTAAAGTGATACAAAATAAGAATACTGTAACCTATTAATAAATACATAATTTCATGGCAGTATCCTACCTATAACACTAGTCGACACGACTTTTCCGCTGTCTCCAAAAATGACTTTTTCTGATAGATTTGGATGTTTAAAAATTTTGAAGAATGTTTTTTGTTTTTTTCATGGAGTAGTTTTTTTTAAAGAATTTTTTAAAAATCTGGTATTTTTTGTCATAGGAAGTGCTTCTATTTTTCACATAACTCACATTTCATACAACTGGTTGTACTGAACTTTGCAGTTAAAAAAGCTGATAAATGCAGCTATATATCCGACTTAGACACTTTGTAGCAGAAACTTAACGTCTGGCAGATATTAAGCTTCCAAATTGAAATTTCATCATTTTTTTCGGTATTTTTTACCCGAAATTTTGACTTTGAAACTTCAGGAAAAATCGAAAAAAAATAAATGAATGCCTTGATTTTTGGTTTTAGATAGACACATCAATTACGCGTCGTTTAAGGTATCGCTTATAAAAATATAAAATCAAACGGCTAAGTTATAACCGTTTGACCAAAACGTCGTACGCCGTTTGGAACTATCCCAAATGCCATTTTACCGTTAAAAACTGTTACAAACACAGATTTTTGGTATTTTTGTAGGAAAAAAAACGGTTATTCGTCGGCTAACGGAATTTATCGGCGAAATTCGGCATATCAAAGTTTGGTCAAATGGTTATAACTTAGCCGTTTGATTTTATATTTTTATAAGCGATACCTTAAACGACGCGTAATTGATGTGTCTATCTAAAACCAAAATCAAGGCATTCATTTATTTTTTTTCGATTTTTCCTGAAGTTTCAAAGTCAAAATTTCGGTAAAAATACCGAAAAAATGATGAAATTTCAATTTGGAAGCTTAATATCTGCCAGACGTTAAGTTTCTGCTACAAAGTGTCTGAGTCGGATTTATAGCTGCATTTATCAGCATTTTTTAACTGCAAAGTTCAATACAACCAGTTGTATGAAACGAGAGTTATGTGAAAATAGAAGCACTACCTATGACAAAAAATACCAGATTTTTAAAATTCTTTAAAAAAAAAACTACTCCATGAAAAAAAAACCATAATTCTAAAAAAATTTAAATCTCCCAATCTATTAGAAAAAGTCATTTTTGGAGCAGCGAAAAAAAGTTGAAATTTGTCGAGAGTAATCAATTAGAGGCAACAATACGGTTGAATACCAGCCTTTATAATTGTGGTGGATCGACTGCCTCAGCTGCGGGTTGTTTAATTTCGATGTGGCAGCCATCTAGATTGAAAAGGAAGTGTTCAAACCAATTTATATGCATACATATAAATACATATGTTATTGATTTTTTACCAATTGCACCCAGGCACTGAGGAAATCCAATTGCCTCGAATCCCTTCACACACTCATAAATTTTTTCGGAAGTGTGATAGTTGGGCGACATGTACTTATCCGAAAATTCGTGGATGACTGCTCTGCAAAACTCGTGCAGGATGTTGCACACGGTGTTTGGTGCCACGCCGAAAAGCCTACCAACTGTCCGATACTCAGAGGACGAGCCCAAGGTGCACATGGTAATGGCAATTCGCTTCTCCTATGGAATGGCAGCTCTACAGTTTGTATCCTGTTTCCGGAGCACCAGCCGATTTACTAAAATGTTAAAGCAGGTCCTCTCCATTCTGAAGCTCTCCTTGAAAAACGCCTCGTTGTTGTCAGGCACATCATTCTTTCAAAATGTCCAAAGATGGAGCTCCTCCTCGCCAAAGTCGCCGCTGCAATCTATCTATATCCTTTTCGTCCAACAACTTGATTAGTTGTTGCAAGAAAATATTTTGCTGTTGAACCATAGTTGAAACAATTGCAAAATCTTCCATATCCATTTTTTTCCAAACAAAAATAACAACATCTTCCGCTCAAGAACTCAGTTTTTTTTATTGTCATTAGCTGTTAGACGGTAAACGGTAGACGGTGCCAGTGTGAATCGGAGTTTCACCGTCTGTCAAAAATCCCAACGTTCCCCCTTGATGGACTCAGTGTGCAGAGGGTATAAGCAGCCACAGAATACCATGCGCCTTTTTCTTGTTTATGTTTTAGCCTTATGTTGTTGCATTAGATATTTCGCCACAGGCAAAGCATTAAAGAGGAAGAAAGAAGGGGATATAGCAAATTCTTACATATACATATGAACAAGACGCTTACTCTGTACTATATACACACGCGTAGCACACTTACATGCTCAAAAGACCGTAAGCGGAGTTTTTACGAAGTAAAAGGTATCGACTGAACAGATAAGCCGAGCGAAATAACAAAAACGATCGTTGATTGAATGAAGAGCATGCCAAAAAAGAACTAAGTTTGAGGATTTTTTTTTGACTATTCAACAACATATTTGCCCTTTGAACCAAGACAATTTTTTCTGAACAATTTTTATACCCGGTACTCGAAGAGTATAGGGGTATATTAGATTTGTGGGGATAACGGTTGTGTGTAACGCCCAGAAGGAAGCGTTTCCGACCCCATAAAGTATATATATTCTTGATCAGCATCAATAGCCGAGTCGATATAGCCATGTCTGTCTGTCCGTCCGTCCGTCCGTCTGTCCGTCCGTCTTCATTTGCGCCTATATCTCAGAGACTATTTAAGCTAGAGCAACCAAGTTTTGTATCCAGTCTCCTTTGTGATCACACTACTCCAATGTATTTCAAAATTTTACGCCGCCCCTTTCCGCCCCCACAAACGACGAAAGTCTGTGGCGTATACAATGTTGAAGATACGAGAAAACTAAAAACGCAGAATTATAGCGAATAATCATTTCTATCAGAGTGTTGAATCTAGATCAGATCGGATCATTATTATAGCTACAATGAAGAAAACCATTTCGAAAGTCATCGTTCCCTCTCGCTCTCTCTCACACGCGACCCTGTCTGTTTTGCTTATTCGTTTAAATGAGCGCCTAGATCTCAGAGACTATAAGAGCTAGAGCAACCAAACTTTCCATCCAAGCTCCTGTGATATCAAACCAGCACGAGTTTATTTCAAAATTTTGCCACGCCTCCTTCCGCCCCCACAAAGGACGAAAATCTGTGGAATCCACAATTTTTAAGTTACGAGAAAACCAAAAACGCAGAATCATGGAAAATTACCATATCTACCAGATTGCCGAATCTGGATCAGGTGGAATCAATGTTATGGCCAGAAGAAACAAATTAAATTTCAGTGGCTACGCAACGCCTGCCAAGCGCTGACTCATTCCCTCTCTCTCTGTCGCAAACACTTGTACGTCTCAAATATGTTGTTATACATGTTATGTAGAAATTTAGAAGCACATGTAAAAAGCATATGCAAACAAAATTGAAAACATGTATAATATTCCAAAAATGATTTGACTTCATTTTTTTGAAATATTATTTTTTGCCCAAAATTTAATTTGTCCCTTTTGCGAACATTGCTCATACATATATGTATGTATGTATGTATGTGTATACTGACTGAGTACCGGGTATAAGGTAGAGCCGCGGCCTTTGCCGCGGCTCACAACGTTCCCCCTCGTTTACTTTAAAATTTTGTTTTTCCAAAGCGTAGTTTTTGAAAACAATTTTTAAAGTTTTAGTAGTTTTTTTCAGAGGTGGTGCTAATTTTTTCACATAACCTTACTCGGAATTTCGACTTTGAAAACTTAGGAAAGATAGATAGACAGATTATAGCCTTTTTACACTACGGTTTAGTTATTGAGTTTCGGGCAAAACTCGAGTTCCGTTTACATGGATAAGCATAGGGGACCTAGAGGTGGCCAAAAAGTTGAGTTTTGGTTGCGTTTAGTTGAGTTTGTCCGATTTTTCGAATATTTCAACCGTGATCTGCCTATCGTGTAATTATCACCACTAGAAAAAAAACATCTGTAAAAATGGAGAAAAAAGGTAAACAAACAAATTTTAATAAAAATTACTTAATATATATCCAATTTCATTACTAGAAACTAGATTCGTTTGGTCGCCTGAGGCCTTGTAGGTGATACTCGATTTGTGGCATGATAATCACGACGGGTTCCGAGGTTTCCGTAAAAATTCTCACATCTATAAAGAACTGGCGGAAAAAATGAAAGATTTCGGTCCCTCGCATGCCGAAATAAAAAATAAAATAGAAAACATTCGAAAAAAGTATAAGTAAGTACCATCTGTATACCTAATTATAGTCTGATTTATTTCTAATAACTTTTTAGATCTGAACTGGTTAAGGTGGGACCGTCAGGAGGTAGCCCATCGAAGTGGGAGCATTTTGAAAAGGTGTCACAAATTTTGCACTCCGCCAAAGACCTGGCGGTAGGAATGAAATACAATGTGGAAAGCACAGGTGATGTACTGATTGTGAATAATTTAAATTGTTTTGTTAAATATGTACATATCTTTGCTGACTTCAACAGATTTGGCGTGATATTCGGTGGCGAGGTCGAGGGCAATGGCGAGGGCGAAGACGATGGCGGAGGCGAAGCTCTGTCCGAGCTGAATAGCACGTCGCTGAGCGAGACCACCGCGGAAGAGCCATCTTGCTCTCAAGCCAAGCGCCGTAAGATGACCACCGGCGACCAAATAGTTGAAATTGAGGAAAAGAAGCTGGCGGTCCTCGAGAAGTTGGCGACCGAGAGCCGAAGCTTCCACAGGGAAATGCTGGATGTAATTAAAACCAAAAAATGAATAAAATATTCTATTTTTTTTTAACTTTTATTCACATTTCTACTGATAAAATGTTGCCCCAAAGCGTGCCGTATGGTTTCAGCCTTTCAGGTTTACGTTGGAATGTCCTACCCAATGTTCACGCATAGGCTGCTCTTGCTCTTTGTTGGTCTCTGCTTGACGCTGCCAGTGTTCGGGAAATGAGCAGTTCTCCATCACACAAAAATTGTGGAGGATACAGCAGCATGCAATCATTTCTGAAGTGTTTCTTATATTATTGTCCAGACCCTTGCAGATCCTCCGATACCGAAATCGTTCTCCACCACACGTCTGACTTTGGACAAGTTATAATTAAAAGCCTTGTGTTCTGGTGTAGCCTCAACTGTAAAGGAATACGGTTTCATGACGTTTTTGCCAAATCGAAGAGCAGAATCTCCCAAAATTAGCACGGGTATTTCGACATCGCTTATGACTTTGGAATTCTTGTCGAGTAGATCAGAGTCATCCAACATTCTTTTCAGGGTTTCGAAAATCTTGGAGTCGTGACATCTGCCCGGAATTCCAACACTGATGAAGGTGAACTGTGAATGTACTAAGCTTATACAATTCCATTGTGTTCATACGAAAATTGATTTCTTACCGATGGTCAACCAATGCGAATAGTTTGGTCGAATACCAACCCTTGAAGTTTCTGTAATCCACTGCATCCTCACGTCTCGGTTTCACATCCATCTGATAAGGAAATTTCGCACTCAGTTTTTATCATTATATCGTTTAAATATGCACCATTTGCCCATTGCTCCAAAACATTGTGGAAATCCCAACTCCTCAAAACCCTTTACAGTCTCCGTGATTTTCTCCTGGGTGAGAAAGTCTGCCGGCAGATACTTGTCAGCGAGTTGAGCAATTACCTCGCGACAAAACTCCAGTAAAATGCGGCAGACAATGGCCGTGGACACACCAAACAGACTCCCCACCGTACGATATTCTGCCGACAAATTTCCATCTTTTTTGAAAATTTATTATACCCGGTACTCGAAGAGTATAGGGGTATATTAGATTTGTGGGGATAACGGTTGTGTGTAACGCCCAGAAGGAAGCATTTCCGACCCCATAAAGTATATATATTCTTGATCAGCATCAATAGCCGAGTCGATATAGACATGTCTGTCTGTCCGTCCGTCCGTCCGTCCGTCCGTCCGTCTGTCCGTCTGTCCGTCCGTCTTCATTTGCGCCTATATCTCAGAGACTATTAAAGCTAGAGCAACCAAGTTTTGTATCCAGTCTCCTGTGTGATCACACTACTCCAAATGTAATTCAAAATTTCGCCCCGCCCCTTTCCGCCCACACAAAGGACGAAAGTCTGTGGCGTACACAATGTTGAAGATACGAGAAAACTAAAAACGCAGAGTCATAGAGAATGCCCATTTCTATCAGAGTGTTGAATCTGGATCAGATCGGATCATTATTATAGCTACAATGAAGAAAACCATTTCGAAAGTCATCATTCCCTCTCGCTCTCTCTCACACGCGACCCCATCTGCTTTGCTTATTCGTATAAATGAGCGCCTAGTTCTCAGAGACTATAAGAGCTAGAGCAACCAAACTTTCTATCCAAACTCCTGTGATACCGAACCAGCACAAGTTTATTTTAAAATTTTTCCACGCCCATTTCCGCCCCCACAAAAGACGAAAATCTGTGGAATCCACAATTTTTAAGATAAATGAAAACCAAAAACGCAGAATCATGATAAAATACCATATCTACCAGATTACCGTATCTGGATCAGATCGGATCAATATTATGGCCAGAAGAAACAAATTAAATTTCAGTGGCTACGCAACGCCTGCCAAGCGCTGACTCATGCCCCTCTCTCTCTCTCACTGTCCTAAACACTTGTACGTCTCAAATATGTAGTTATACATGTCATGTAGAAATGTAGGCGCAGATATACAAAGCATATGTAAACAAAAATGGAAACATGTATAAAAATTCCAAAAAATTCATTTTTTTAATTTAAATATTATTTTCGTCCCTTTTGAGAACATATAATAAATTTCATAAATCGTAGGCTCATATATGTATGTATATATATACTGACTGAGTACCGGGTATAAGGTAGAGCCGCGGCCTTTGCCGCGGCTCACAACGTTCCCTCTCGTTTTTTTTTTATTTTGTTTACAAAAATAATGGTTTTTGTTATTTGGTTTCTTAAAAATTATAATGTAACATATAAATATCATGGCAAAAATCCTCTAGTTGAACCCTCCACAAGGATGCCGGCTGGGCAATGCACATTGCATTATCCCGGACGAGGGTCTTGAGGGCGTGCTCTCAATCAGCAACACGGAGGAAGAGAGCCTCTCCGCTCTTCGGAACCAGGCATCAGCTCCCCTCGTAGGGCAGGGCCGAAGCGTTCCAGGGAGGGGCTGAAAGCTCTGTCGCAGTACAAGGCAGTCCTCAAGATCCTGAGCCGGCTCCAGAGTAATGCCAACATCTCCCAGGAGGAGAAAGCCAGGCTAACCTGGGCCGAACAGCGTATGGAGGAAGGCAGACGACATTTCTCGCAGATGCCCCAAATGCAGACATCAATCGGGAAATATGCCTACAAGGTGGAGGAGATGCTGGCCTACAAGAGGCAACGCTCAGTCGAGAGTTCCAGCAAAGACACTCCGGCAAGCAAGCGGCAACGCGGGCCCAAGGGCGAAAAAGCTGTTGGAAGTACACATCAGGAAGGAAGTAGGGGGACTGATGTCAACCAACCAGCATGCCTACACTTCATGAAAATCGGTGGAAACAGCACAACACTCGCTTGTAGCTACCGTCGAGAAAGCCCTCAACACCAAGAAATATGCACTAGGAGTATTTGAAGAGCATTTAATAACGTGGCCACTAGCGCAATAATGGGTCGCTTAGAAGCAACCAGCACACACCCAGCAATCAACCACTGGATAAAAAACCTCTTCGGTTGTAAACGGGTTATGGGTGTTATTATTGGTGTATGTCGATCGACCATCAGCTCCATAATGGAAAGTACACTCAGGGAGACATGTGAGTGGGCGGACGAAGTAGGACTCAGTATCAACGCGGACAAGACGGACCTTATCCTCTTCACCAAGAGGTACAAGGTTCCGTCGTGGATCCCCCCGAAAATCAACCAAACAAGGATAGCCCTAAAAACACAAGGATAGCAAGCTGGCATGGAGACCCAATGTAGTGGAAAGGGTGAAGAAGGCCACCACTGCACTTTATGCATTTTTTTATGCAGAGAAGATGCTTAATAGCACATGGGGACTGTCGCCCGCTCTGATGCATTGGATCTACATCTCGGTGGTGCGACCAACTCTGCTGTATGGCGTCTTAGTATGGTGGCAAAATACCGGGAAGAAGACGTACCAGAAGCTTTTGGAAAAGACTCAGCGACCGGCTCAACTCTGTATCACAGGAGCACTGAGGTCAACGCCAACCAAAGCACTCGAAACCATACTCAGAATCGACCCTCTCGACATCTACGCTAGGCTGACTGCAGGCAAGGCAGCACAGCGACTGATTGCGTCGGGGAACATGTCTCCCCAAAGATATGGGCACAGTTCAATTGGAATAGACATGATCAGTATCACTAACTACATGACCCCCCGAACTTGCCTCGACATCAAAACAATCGCATTTCTGGGACCTGAAGAATGGAAAAAAGAATGGGGCCAGAACGCTACAAGGCTACTTAGAAAAGCTGGCCAGACTAGAAAACGAGAGCAGGTCAAGGAGCATAACCAACTGCAGAGTCTCGAAAATCATGTGCAAAGAAAAACTCAGCCACTATCTGCTGCACCTTCCACGGAAGGACTGCAGACTGTTAGTGGGAAATGCAGGAAATGTGATGAGCAATGTGATGAGGCTATTGAAACCCTGAAACATCTCATTTGCAGCTGCCCGGCACTCTCACGGGCAAGGAGAATACCGTGCGTTGTCGCTACGGCTCGTAGGACTATGGGATCTCTAGTGAGGATTGATTGCGCGTTGTCGGGACAGTCACTAAGTACTGGGGAAACTACGGAACCATGCGTGATCGCGACAGCTCGTAGGGCTACAAGATCTGTAATGTGGATTAACTATGCGTTATCGCGACAGTCACAAGCTGCTGAGGATACTACGGTACCATGCGTTATCGCGACAGTTAGTAGGACAACGGGATTTCAAGTGAGGGAGGTTTGGGTACAGCGTATAATGTGTATATGTATACGAATAAAGAAAAGACTTTATGACATTCGTATTTTGTACAAAATCTTTATTATTAAAAGCAAGCCCTCACTGGTTTCCATGGCTGCACGACGAGAAAAGCTTGTAGGAAGCAACGTTGTTGGGGAAATTTTGGATCTGATGGCTGCTGATAATTGAGGTCGTATTGCCATATATAGTGGGCGGTGCGATGGACTCACTTCGTACGTCGGGCACTATGAAAACGCGTGGGACGTGATAGACGATGGCGCGTTGTACGAATTAAGCACAGCACGTGTCAAGTTGCTGATGTCGGCGATTTGTCTGGCTTAGAGTGTCGTTCTTCTCGACGCGTGGGTGGTTTTTCCCCCCGCTATCGATCTTTTTTCCCTTGCAATCTATAGTGATCAGTGCGACCACCCCCGGCTTTTATCTGTCAGTCTTCTCATTTCTGCCCTGTCCTGTCCTGATTATTAGCTTTATTAAGTAGCAGATCGTAGCTGTGGCAGATCGTCATGTGCTTGTATCGCCCCGTTGGGTCTTTACAACACCTTCATTCGAAGTTAAACAATCACGAAATAAGGACGCATAATTTGAGTCATTAAAAGATTACGTATCAGGTGTGAAATGCGCCCTACAACTTGAAATATGAAGTGATAAGAAATAAAACAAGAAGTGAACTTTGCGAAATATTGCGTGAGCAAAACGTATATTTTGATCAAGTCGCTACTATATACCAATTGCGCACAGCAGTGAAAAAAGTCATGGAAGGCACGCTCGAGCTAGAAAATATGGCGCCGAGCGCAGACAAGACGATGCAAACCGTAGTGTGCAAAACGCAGAAGAGGTGGTGTAGAGGTGGAAAAACATCGATGCTACCATCGATGCATCGATGTTTTTTCCATTTTTTTAAACATCGATTTTTTATGGCGAAATATCGATGTTTAGCCTTAACGTCTTTTTTCGTCTCTTTGAAGGAAAAAACTAATGTTTCTTAACATAAATCAAGACTTATTTTAAGATATATGTATGTACTCTATAAATTTTTTGTTTTTTTTTGTTTTAGTTTCTGAAGGAAAGCTAGGAGCTATTTTAAAGAAAATCATCTCAAATGAAAATGATCCTAAATGAAAATGATCTTTAATAGTTTTTTTTACTGTTACCTCGGAAAACATCGATGTATCATCATTGTTTTCTCTAAAAATGTTTCTCTAAAAATTTCATCTAAAGATGTCTCCAAACATCGATGTTTTTCCACCTCTAAGGTGGGGTCAGAAAGAGACGACGAAATTGTGGAGAACGTTCGAGAAAAATTTTTCCCGCGACAAGACAACGCTTGTCCAACGTCGACCAAATGATCAGATGAATAAAAAGTGCTCCGTTTGCACCAGCTAGAACAATTATACGTTTCTCGCAAGCGCGTAGCTGATTCCAAATTGAGCATACTGAAAACGGAGGGAGAGACTACTGAGTTGGAAATACGAAGGTAGTTGGATCAGTAACTTTGAGAACATTATGAATTTCCATGGTGTATCCGAGTCCAAACGTTGGATATTGGCGAAACGGTTGCTGGGCGGATCGGCGAAGGCGTACATCAACCATGTGGCGCCCCTGACTTGGGAATTGATGCGAACAGAGTTGCTTAGCGTCTTTGAGCAGAAAGTGATGGCGTGGGATATTGGAAAGAAACTGGGGCACGAAAAATTGCAAGTAACGAAAGTGCATTGCAGTATTTCGTTGCGATGTGCAGCGTCGCAGGCAGACATGGTCCGAGCGATGTGGTCAAATTCATTGTAGAGGGACTGCAGGACAAGACGGGCATCGCAGCATCCATGCTATATTGCAGCTCACTTAACGAGCTGCGAGATAAGATGGTCATCTATGGCAAGGTCAGAAGAGCTACTGGATTTGACGCAAATCGTAGCGAATCGTTTCAATTGGTGGAGTCCCGGCCACCAATACTCGCAGTGCCCTAAGCGAAAGATGACCACTGAAGTAGCTTCAGTTCAAGATGAGGAGCAGTATGTTTAGTCTGTTTGATACGGGTAGCCCTGTAAGTTTCATCCATAAGTCTTTGAAACCAAACTCGGTTACAGTTGAAACATATAATCAAGTCAAAAAATACTATGGATTAGGAGGCAAACCAATATCCATATGGGGAAAATTAAAGTGCCATATTGAATTTTGCACTAAAAAAATATAATTTTGTTAAACATTGTAGATGATAGCATGCTGCCTTTGCGTGTATTGTTAGGACGCGATGTCTTTAAATTTAAATTTAGTTCATACGAAATATATCAGCACAAATCAGTACACACCGTTAAGTTCTGCAAAGCAAAAAGAGATAAGTTCAACTTGCGCGTCCTTGTTCACCAAGCATAAAAATAATAGTGATATAAGAGAATATGATAATCAATTAGAAAGTAGCGATATAAGTAACCATTCTAACCTATTTAAAAATCAGAAACAAGAAAACTCAAGGAATGATCAAGTTATCATATGAATCAATGCGATGAATTCAGTACATTATGTGCGTCTGTAGAGATTGATGAGGAGGAGCAGTTAAATGTAAGGCTAGAATTCTATTCCTATATGGCCGAAAAGTGTAGAGTAGTTATTAGGACCTATTATTTACACAAAGAATTTGACTTTAGAGCCCAGCCAAAGTACAAATGCAGATTCGGGTAATAGAAACACCACCATTTCATTGTACTCCACGTCGTCTATCCTATCATGAGAGAGATAAAGTAGCTGAAATAGTAGATGATCTGTTAGAATGATATGAAAATTGTCCTGACCGATGAGCTCAATAACTTTGTTAAGAAAAGCGCTGGAGCTTTTCTCTCGTACAAATATAGAAGGTGACTTTAGCTTTTTCTTGTCGCCAACAACAGATTCTGAGGGCAGATCGTCAGAGTTATCTGCTGAGATTTCGAAATGTTAGAAGTTTCGCCGGAGCTGGCACGAGTGATTTTAGGTTTGTTTGTATAGTGTTGAGGGCTTAATTTTCGCTTAATCTGTATGGAGCGATCCATGCCTGTCTGTATGGCCGGCTTTACTTTTGCGTTGGCTGCGGAGTGTTTTGCTGATGGGGCAAAAGTCATTGCGTTTACAAAGCGGGCAGACGACACCGGTACAATTGTTCTTGCAGTCACTGGTTTGGAGATAAAACAGACGTAAAGCGTGATCGATCTCTATCGTGCGAGAGTTTTTTTGGACGCGTTTGGAGTGGTAGACTGCGCGCGGTTGAGTTTCGACGATGCTACGGACGAAGACCCTGTCGGCACGAACGTACACTGTCACACGCTGCGATTTCTCGCACGCAACGTACCTTCTACAGGCTACATTGGGTGGCCCATTGAGCATACAAATCGCAGTCAGACAAGCAATCCCTAAGTATCTTCGCATGTTCAGTGGCGATTCCGATGAGTGGCCAATGTTTGTGAGTACTTTCGAGCATATCATTTCAGCGGCGGATTCTCATTCGTTAAAAATACATATGTTACAACTGCTGAAAAGTCTTAATGAAAAAGATCGCGACTTAGTAAAGAATAAACTGCTAATGCACGGCATGGTTCCTGATATCATGAACACACTTAAGAGAATGATAGAGAAGATAAGGAAACTGCCACTAGAAAATGGAGTCCGTTATTGAGCTGGCTTTGGCAGACGAAACATGTGGGCTACATTTTGTGGACAAACAGTACCACTCCAGTACCACTCCAGTACTCCAAATATAAGCATGTCATCGAATCAACAGCAGACTTGGGTATAGTATAATATTGTACAGTACAGTATAGTATTGTTCAGTACAGTATAACGTATACAGTACAGTATAGTGTATACAGTATAGTATGACCACTGGCTACAAAAATAAAATGCAATTCTGTCCAGTGCCGTCGAAGAGTGGTGGCAAATTTATTAATTAAAAATTAATATTAATTAATAACTGAGTAAAAAGGGGCAAAAATGCATGTAATGGTTAGTACAAATTGTTTAAACTAATTTTATTATTGAAAAAAGCATTTGAACAATTTAGTTGATTTCAAATTTTTTGCTGCACTGTTTCCGTAATCTTCTCAGGGTAAGAAAGTCTGCTGGCAGATACTTGTCAGCGAGTTGAGCAACTACCTCGCTACAAAACTGCAGTAATATGTGGCAGACACAAGCCCTTCACACACCATATAGACTCCCGTACGATATTCCGCAGGCGATCCTAGGCAGGATCTTCTCCTCTCCAGAGGAATTGTCAGTCGAAAAGGATTGTCTTTCTTTTTGAGATTGGGCAACAGTCCAACAAGACTGTTGAAAGTACTCCTTTCCATGCGGAAATTTTCCTTAAAAAAATCATCGGAGTTCTCCATAATATCTTCCTCCCAAAATGAACCATATCGTGGCTATTGCAATGAAGAATACATTATTTAATTGAAAAGAGAGAACATTATCTGCTCTTTACCTGCAAGAGTCCAAACGCAAGGAGGACGTTGCAGTTGCAAGACGAATTGCAAGTTTTCTGATAGCCCAGACACTTCCATGCACTTCAACAGATTCGTTTCATTTTACGTCACCGCAGATAAAAGAATTAGCTCTTTTTCTGACATTTTTTGTTGATTTTCAGACATTATTTCTTATATTTCTTTTGCTTACAAATTTTTCTTCCTCTTCCCAAGACGCATAGACTCTGTAGTGTAAACGGCAAACCTGCTTCTCTGCGTCTTCTCCGATATCGATAGGTAACGCACCAAGTGTAAAAAGCCTATAACTTTGCTATTTATTGTTTGAAAATTTTCCTTTTGAAAGTAAAAAAAAAAACAAGGAATTGACAAAAAGTTTACAAATCATACATATCCATATATAAATGCATATACATATCATATAAATCCAACCCAGACACTTTGTAGCTGCAGCTTGTCGCCTGGAAGATATTAAGATTTCAAATTCAAATTTCATAAAATTATTTTGGTATTTTTTCCCGAAATTTTGACTTTGAAAACTCAGGAAATGTCGAAAATGAAATATATTATACTTTCGATTTTATGTTTCGATATATATATCGACCCGGCTTAATTGGTCCTCCAAAAACAATTGATCTGCATCTGGGAATTAAGGCCATCCTTCATTGAATCTGCCATATAAACATGGTGGTTTTTGCGTGCTCCCGGCAATTCGTCCATGCTCTCCAGAGAAATATGTATAAAATTGATATCTCCCTCTCTGTACATCACCTCAATGTTATTGGTCATGGGTATCTCTTATTTACTGCATTATATATTAATATTAAATTAGTATATTACAAATGTATAAATATATCTATTAAACTTACTTTAACTAAATTTTTCTGGTCCTCCTTCCATTTCTTTCTTTCTTTTAAAACTTTTCCATAAAATTTAAATTGGCGGGCTCTGTTTTTTGTTGTTGTTTTTTGTTTTTCTTGTCAGCCATTGCTTACATTTTCGCAGTGATGCCAAATTATTATTAATTATTATTGCCAAATTTTCAGAGTCGCATTTGAAAACTATCGGTTTAATATCGCATTGAAACGTGCGGTTTTGGAACATTCAAAATAGACGGTGGAATAAAGTGGGACATTTTCGGAACGGCAAAACCTTACGCAACGTCTCGGAAATAGACGGTAAACGGTGCCCAGTGTGTAAAGGCTATTATGTAAAATGTTTTCCGTTCAGATCGTATTAACTACGTGCAGGGGGAGTGGCAATATTCGTAGCTAAAAGACTGAAAAGCAAAATAATATTTAAGCAACCATCTGACAGCCAAGTGGAATATATATTTTTAGAGCTTATGAATTTTAACTGTGATATAAAAATGCTAGTCGGCTGTATATATAGACCACATACGAATATTAATAAATAAAGTAATTACTTTAACCTGATAGATTTAATAACTAACCTAACACTGACGTACACTGACATTATACTAACAGGTGACCGTAATAATATTAAAAGAGTAACATCTACTAAATGAAATGGAGTCCATTGGACTGAACCCCGTGAACACAATCTTACCGACGCATTTCTCAAAGACCACTAACACTTTTTTAGATGTAATTTTTGCCAACAAACGAGAAAACATTCTACTATATGACCAAGTCTCAATACCTGCTTTTTCAAAAACAAGATCTCTTATTTTTAACGTATGATATGCAAAATGACAGTAACAAACACAAAGACCATCCAATACAGAGACTTCAAAAACATTGACTATACTAGTCTAATTGAAGATCGTCGTCTATGCGATTGGAGCTTTATATATTCCCTTCCGATGGTTGACATCCAACTAAACTTAATAAACTCCAACATTAGCTATATGAACTAGCACTATAAAACTAGCACTGTAAAGCCAGTCATGGCGTCTTGGTCTAATAGTCAAATCAGAAGTGCAATAAAACGGAAAGTTGTAATCTTATTTTTAAACAAGCCCGACGTAAAGTTAATACTGTGATATCTAACGCCAAGAGAAATATTTACGGTAATAAATTCGCAAGTGCATTTGTTCGGTTTTGCATCACTGGTCAAAAGGTGCCAAACTCTCCAATCTAGGCTCTCTCGGAACGTTGGCGTTCGCGCGTACCCAAAACATAGGTTTTGCAAGCGACGTACGTGGGAGAGAGAGCTTGTCTGCTTGCGAACGGCACCGAACACAGCATCACCCCGATCTAACGAACGCCGCTACCTACCGCTGTCGTTAATATCATTGTCTTAAAATCATTAGAACATTAAATTCTAAATTAAATAATACAAAGGTGTTTGCATTGGCTCCGGGAACCCTTCCTAATTGTCCTTTGGATATTCCGCTCAGATATATATTCACGGGACACAACTGTTCATGGTGGCCTATGGGGGAAACCCAGATGCAAAACACATACAATTTCGTGGACATATTTCAACGCAGTTAGATCGCGGGCTGCTAACGAAAAAGTGCAACAGGGGAATGCAATAGCCGCAATAACTGTGCAACCACAGCAAGCGGTGCTTGTGCTTGGCTACCGTTTCAGTACTTGCGTATTGCTGTACGCCCCGCTCTCTTCACCCATGGCTCACTGCTCCCGCTCTCTTCGCCCACGGCTCAGCGCTCCCGCTTTCTTCGTTTTCATCTCTTCGCTAATCTCATTGCTTGCGTTTGTTGCCGGTAAGTAAAGAGAATTTGAGTGAGTTTGTGTGCGAGATCAGTACATAGAATATTTATACGAATTTGATATTGAGTGGCGAGTTGTACAAGCGTTAAAGTTTAACGTAATATAAAATATGACGGATCCAGATTCGAAGCATCTGCCATTACAAAAGTTGGTGAAGGTGCAGATAGATCGTCACCAGTCTTTAAAATCCACATTGCAGAACTTTAGGAAAGATTCAGAGTCGAGGAAAACGCGTATTTACTTTCAGAAGCGTATGGAACAAGTGGAAGGCTTGCGTAAGGCATTTCGTGAAACTCACGAAGAGCTTCTCAATTTGGATGGATATGACGAGTCGGATTATTGTACCAAAATCTTTTCTTTAGAGTTTGAGGACCGTCATATGGAAGTTGTCTGTGTCCTAGCCAAGGAGTCTGAGAAGCGGTTTCCGGCAGCTGCGAACCTGCCAACCCTCTGATCCGAAAGACACACTGTCACACTGATTGGCCTGGATTTATGACGCGTTCTGAAGCTTGATCCATGACAACTCTACTTTAAGCAGTGTGCAAAGGTTGCATTTTCTCAAAGTGGCTCGCCCGCCAGGTCGGGATAACGATATTCGCCAGATGCAGCTTACGGACGGTAGTTACACGGTGGCGTGGGGTATGATGGTTAAGAGATACAACAACTCTCGCCTAGTATTTTCATTTCATATGAAAGCCATCTATGCTCTTCACAGACTGCAAAAGGAGACTGCTGAGTCCATATGGACTATGCTCAGCACGGGCAATGTCTGCCTGGCTGCGTTCCACCGCATCCAAGCCTAGGATGGGGAGCGCAACCACTGGCTGGCTCACTACTTGGCATCGAAGCTACCAAGGGAGACTCATAGGGCGTGAGAGCAATATCAAGGCAGCAGCTCCACCGTACCCTCGTTTACGGAACTAGAATCGTTTCTGAACGACCAGCTTTTTAAATTGGATGCGATCGAGAACCACAGCTCATCGTACGACCCCAATACTTCGCCGGGCACGTCAGACTCCACTAAGCGTGTTCGAGTGCATAACGCACAAGAACGACCAAAGCGCTCAACTGTCCAATGCCATCACTGCAACGGCGACCACATCCATTGTCGTTATCCAGCCTTTTGGCCCTAGACAAACAAAGCGAAATTATGTCTTAATTGCTTAAGCCGATCCCATACACTTTCTCGCTGCACCAGCACTAAGGGTTGTCAAGTGTGCGGGCAACGGCACCATACGTTGCTACATTTCCCCGTCACTTCACAAGTTCAACCCTCGAACCTGTCGCTACCGAGTACTGCCCGGCCTACGAAACCGCAGTCATTCATGCCTTCGACCAGCAATCCAGTTTGCCCACCTGGTCAATCACACAGTGAGTCCTATCGTTGCTTTTCAGCCACTTCGTCGGACACTCCTAAGAGGCAGATTCTCCTCGCATTCGCACGTATCCTCATACGGAATCCGATCAACGGTCTTCAAGCTGTCATCAATGCTCTCATCGACCAGGGATCCGAGGCAACAATTGTATCCGAGCATGTGGCTCAATACCTTCATCTAAAAAGAACGGGTACCCGCTCCTCCATTATTGTGATGGGTCAGAGGGGTGGTCGCCGCAGCAAGTATGTGGTGAATTTTCAAGCGTTCAGCAATATTAATGCACAGTTTTCTTTAGATATCTGCTCGGCATATGTGCTCAGTACATTAACGTCGTATCTACCTAGTGAAAGTTTCTCTCCGAAGCGCTGGGATCACATCCACGGACTCCAGCTGGCAGACCCTCAATACTACCGATCAAAACGAGTTGATTTAATATTGGGAGTTGATTTGATCATGTTGCCTGAAACCAGGATTGGAGGGCCTAACGAACCTATGGCGCAGAACACGCATTTTGGTTGGATACTATCAGGACAAACGCACGGGATGGAAGGAACTGCTCAGCTACGGTGCCATCAAATATCTGTAGAGACGGAATCGCTACTGAGGAGGTTTCGTGAAGTCGAAGCCGTACCGGAACGATCCACAGTCACCGAAAAGGATCTGTGGTGTGAATCGTTTTTCCAGAAGACATACATATATGCGCAGGCCAGATAAACGCTACGTAGCAAGGCTTCTGTTCAACACATATCGGGATTCAAGCATGGTTCTAGGAAGATCTCATCAAATGGCACTCAATCGTTTCTTGCAGATGGAAACGAGGCTGTCTAAGTTCCCTGAACGATGGAAGCGATAGAGAGGACTCGCCCCAGAGGAGCTGAAGGATTTCAAATTGTGGTGGAAGGTTCCAGGTTGGCTCCTGCACGATAAGAACTCGTGGCCATCCAAACAGGTGTCGGAAATCTCCTTGGCTGACCCCGCGTTGGAAGCCAAATCGGATAAAATTCACGTAAACCATGCTGTCCAGGAACTCTCAGTTATAGAGAAGTTTTCCACGTATACTCAATCTGTAAGAGTCATTGCCTACATTCTGCTATTCAAGAACAAGACGTATAACAAGGGAAACTCGCGTACAGGTCCCTTGACCATTGAGGAGCTAGACCAAGCTCTGTCTAGAATTGTACGCACCGTCTAACTTGAATCCTTACCGGCCGATCTAGGCGCCGTGAGAAGGTCCGCGCCGTTACCATCCAGGAGCAAACTCGTAGATCTGTCACCGTTCATGGCCCACGGCATCGCAAGGATAAGGGGACGTTTGCGACACTCAGCTTTGCCATACGATCGACGTCATCCAATCATTCTGCCGGGCTCCCATCACTTCACAACATTGGTCATCAAGAACTCTCATTGTTCGACACTGCACGGAGGTGCGTGATCCAAAGTCAGAGCACGCACGCCAACGGTTCTGGATCATTACTGGGAGGCAGGCAGTTCGTCGAGTGATCAAGAAATGTATGCGAGGTTTCCGGGTGCGACCGCCAACGTCCACCCAGCTTATGGGAGATCTGCCTCTTCATCGAGTCAATCCGCCGAGTCGCCCATTCATCGCGACCGGAGTAGATTATACCGGTTCCATAGAGCTCAAAGCAGCGCGTCTACGAGGCGCTACGGTACTACGGTACAAGGGCTACATTGCCATCTTCATTTGTCTGGCAACAAAGGCTGTGCACTTGGAAGCGATGACAGGCCTCACTACAGAGCATTTCTTGCAGGCTCTGGACAATTCAATTCGCGCCCTCTGTGCCTTCTCACGGCTGATGCAGACGACTTAGAGGTGCTGATTCCAGCACATTTTCTAATTGGAGACACAATGTTTGCTCCGCCGGAGTATCGGTGGAGTATTTACCACTTCTGGAAGGGTTGGAGTCGCGACTGGCTAGCTCATCTGCACCAACGGCCAAAGTGGTGCCAGGAAACAAAAAACTTCAAGCTCAACGACCTCGTGCTTGTCAAGGATGATAGACTTCCGCCATCGCAACGGCTGCTAGACGTGTACTTGAGCTTCACCCAGGACAGGAATCATTGTTTCGCGTGGTTACACTCAAAACAGCGCAAGGGCAGTTGAAGCGATCGGTGTCAAAACTATGTCGACTGCCGATTGAGACATAATCGCACTCTTAATACGCACACTCAAATAACCACCCTCTAATCTTATAAACATACACTGGCGCACACATATTGCTTTTATCTATCTTTTCTAGAACCCTCAAACCAAAAAGTTTAGCGGATTGTCGCCGCGGGAACAAGGAAATCTTAATGCTAGATCTAGCATTGGCGGGCGGCATGTTCGGATTTGCATCACTGGTCCCTAGGTGCCAAACTCTCCAATCTAGGCTCTCTCGGAACGTTGGCGTTCGTGCTTACATACAACATAGGTCTTGCAAGCGACGTGCTTTGGGGAGAGAGCTAGTCTACTTGCGAACGGCACCGAACACAGCATCACCCCAATCTAACAAACGCCGCTACCTACGGCTGTGTATGTCAGGGTGTCTTATAAGCTACCCGACCGATGCAGCATATTCCAGGCGGAAGTCTTCGCCATCAAGAAAGCAGCAGAGGTCACTCAGCTCGCAGAGCGACCACACAATGCGGTTAACATATTCGTTGACAGCCAAGCGGCGATAAAATCCATGCAGTCCTCCGCGGTCAGTTCCAGAAGTGTCCTGGCAAGCAGGGAGGTACTAGACTCACAAAGCATGACTAAGTCAGTGCAGATCTATTGGGTTCCCAGCCACCAGGGCATCGAAGGAAACGAAGCGGCGGATGTTCTGGCTAAGGAAGGCGTCGGGCTGGTAAATAAAAGAACCGAAAGCGTGCCGGTCTCCCTAAGGACACTACAAAGCGACCTGGAGAAGCAGGCCAAAATGAGAACAGACAGCAGGTGGAAGAACACCACCACCTGCAGAATCTCGAAAATCAAGTTCAAAGAACGCAATGATAAACTCAACCACTATCTGCTGCACCTTCCACGGATGTTGCAGAATGCTAGTGGGCTACTAACTGCCTGCCTGGCTGCGTCGCATGACACCAGGCTAAACATCACCAACAGCGACATCTGCAGGAAATGTAATGAACCCGGGGCTGTCGAAACCCTGGAACATCTCATCTGCCGCTGTCCGGCTCTCTCAAGGGCAAGGGGAAGATACCTTGGCGCACCGATGCTGGAATCACTGGACGATGCCTCCAAGAGGTCACCAGGGAAACTGCTTGCCTTTGCCAAAAACACCTCGATTGTGTGGGATTTCGGAACCTCAGAAACAGCCTCGAAAGGTCCATACGAAATCCGGATAAATAAGGGCCATTCTGGCCTATGAGAGGCCCCGTTCAGGGCCGTCCAAGGTAACCTAACCTAACCTAACGCTGTCGTTAATATCATATTCTTAAAATCATTAGAACATTAAATTTTAAATTCAATAATACAAAGGTGTTTGCATTGGCTCCGGGAACCCTTCCTCATTGTCCTCTGGATATTCCGCTCAGATATATATTCACGGGACACAACTGTTCAGCATTAAACACTAGCCAAACTTGGAAAATCAGCAATTTTCAAACTTAAATATTCCTGTTAGCTCGTGAAATCGATCCAAAATTCATTAAAATATTGCTACCTACAATTATTCAGCACATTACACATGTGATCAATGCTGCAATAGCCTCTTCGACCTTCCCAGATCAGTGGAAAGAAGCGAGAATAGTACCAATACCCAAGTCGAATAAATATTATAGAGCAATCTCAGTACTGACATATCTCTGCCTAACCTTTGAAAATATAAAAATAATAAAATATAACAAATAAAAAACCTTCTGAATTTATGTTACAAATTAATCGAGATCTGATGCTCTAGTCAATTTTCGAGGTGTTCCTCAGGGATCAATACTAAGCCCGCTTTTGTTTACAATGCATGTATGTTGATGATCTGCCCAAAGTCCTATCTACAGTTGCGAAAAGAAATAGCACCACTACTATATATTTTGTTCGTGATAACAAAAACGCGAATTATGTTGCGATTGTTTTAAATTTGGATTTTTTTTATATTGTTTAGTATTCTCCAAAAACAAAAACTGGGTTTTTTTTTTAGATTTGACGAAAAAAGACTCAAAAATGGCAAAAAAAAAAAATATCACTACTAGCCATTTTTTTAGTGAAGCTTCTATATTTCTCAAAATTGTCTTTGTAAAAGGCACGTATTCATTAGTTTTGACTAAGACTTTATTGTTTCTGTTATAAAAGTTAATAATAATCATTACAATGGGACGTGGAAAGTACTGCACTGCGGAGATGCGCGATCTGATCAAACAATGTATATTAGACGGAAAAACTTACAGAGAAGTTGGTCGATTTGTATGATGCATTAATAAATGACTAAAAACATCTTAAACTATGAAGAAAAGGCTGAAACACGGGGACGAAAACCAACTATGACCCCTCTTCATGGCAAAAGACAGGTTCGTCAGAGCAAGAGGGGTCCCTTCAAGTCAGCTACCGAGCTTAAAGAAGAGCTTATAATAAATACGACAGATCAAACAGTTAGCACATATCTTAGCCAACATAACAAAAAAGCCTGCAGCCCAAGAAAGGTACCACTTTTAAACGTGACACATATTACTAAGCGCATGAAGTTGGCCAGTCTTGAAGAAAATCGGACATCCCAACAATGGACGAATATTCTATGGTCAGATGAGTCCAAAGTGGTTGTTTGCTGGAAAAGGATCTCGATCATACGTTAGACATCCAAGCAAAATAGAATACAAACTTCAGTACACCACAAAACCCTTAAGCATGGATGGTGTAGTGCAATGGTATGGGCCTGATTTTTCCACTATGGAGTAGGAACACTAGGTTGGATAAAAACCATCATGGATTAGCACGTGTAGGTGAACATCGTGGAGACATTAATGCTACCCTTTGCAGAATATGAAAGTCCGTTCGTATGGGTCTTTTAACAGGTTTATGACCCCAAACACACCAGCAAGAAAACAAAGGAATGGTTCAGGGCAAACTGTCTGAACGTTTTGGAGTAGCCTGCTCAGTCACCTGACCTGATCCTTTCCAAAATCTGTGGTCCTACGTCAAGAAGGCAGTTGCTACTTCCAAGCCAGCCACTATCGGATCACTTTGGGTATAAATTAAAAAGCCCTGGTCCTAAAACGATGCCAGGACTGTTATTGCCAAAAAAAAGTCATTGTATTAAATATTAAATGATAGTTAAATTAAGTAATAATAGTTCAAAATAGTTAACTAATGAATTTGTTACTTTTTGGTAATTTTTTGTTGATAATTCCATTTTTGAAATGAGGTTTTATTATTTTTTTCGCCTAATTTGATAACACTCAATGCATTTCCTTAAATAACTTAAAAACGTTAAAAAGAAAGAAGATTTTTGTATATTCCTAAGTTTATAAGAGTCTTCCATTTCAAAAAAAATGTGATTAAAGTTTCTTTAAAGTAAAAAATGTGAGTTTGGCAACTTGTGGGGATAATGCCTTTTATCCCCGATCGGCCGAATAATTATTCAAGTAAATAATACGCGGCGTAGAAATAAAATTGCGAATTGTTGTTTATTAGCTGTTCGGAGCAGAACGAAGTAAATTCAATTAAAGTAAATGCCATCGAGCACAATTGTTTGTTTGTTTTGCCTTGTATGTTATCTGCCTCCATAAGCGCTCTCCCTGCTAAAGCTCGCGCTCTGATTTTATCTGCGTGCGCTCTTCTTGAGATCAGAGCTTTCGGCTGCTGCAGCGGGGCCGCTATGATGAAAAAGTTCAGTGCAGCTCCGATCACCAACAAACAATAAAGCATTACTTGATGATTTTTAGTAAACCCAAACTAGTGCCTTATTAATTTAAATATTGGAATACAGGTGATATATTCGATATTTACCTCTAACATTTTGGTGACCCCGACGTGATCTGGAGCCTGTACCAAGATTTAATAATTTTATTGTCGATAACCTTCGGGCAATTTATTATTAGGTCAAGCTGTTTGTGCAAAATATCGGTTCCAAACACATAAAACAAACACAACAAATACATGCAAACGTACTGCAGTGATTTCCAGTGACATTGTGCATTGCCGGCATTTGGGTGCAAAGTTCGTTTCGATATAGCTCTACATATATGCATTTGTATACGGACAAAATCGGTCTCATAACTGAGTGAAAGAGCCCCACCAAGAAACGGTTTCATTGCGCGTGTATTAGTGCAAGCGCAGTGCAAAGCCCTCAGAAGTTGAGGCAAAGGCAGAACGAAATAGAAACCGTTTGTTTGTCGTCGCTTGGTTTTTGCGGCTTGCCGGCGCATACAGGGTGTTGTATTGTTCCCCTCGCAAACCTTCTTCATTTCTTCTTC
>JAWNKY010001414.1:0-19452 GCA_035041765.1 Drosophila algonquin | reverse complement strand
TATTGGTCTTTTTTATAAATAAGTATTGCGCGAACTACCTAGCTCATCAGCATTCTTGCAAGGATTGCCGCAGTGGCGGGTTGTGCAAAAAGTGTGGCAAGAATCACAATACGCTACTTCACAAACCCGCGTCTCGTCGTCCAGACCGCTCAGCCTCAGCATCTTCGTCGCCATCTTCAGCATCCCGAGCTGAACGCCGGCCCCGCCAGCAGGCCTGTCAGAAGAACGTCAGCCCCGTTGTTTAAGCATGCATAAGCAGCTTCACTCCCACCCCTCGGCTTCTTTTTTCGCACTACCTGCGGCTTCGAGTTATAAACATATACGTACAGTTTATACTACCTACGATTATATAGACATTTAACTTAGAAATTATAAATAAACTTAAGTGAACGAGAGTGAAGCAAAATCGACGTGCTGGCTTTATTTGGTGATTATAAATTTGTATTATACATTTTTAAGTTTAAGCCAGTTAGCTTTTTGTGAGGTCAACTTACCGGGGAAATTTACAAACTCTTAATGACTTAGTAATTGTATAAGAACAGGCGAGTGGCCGGATGATAGTTCTGAGAGGCTTTCAGCGTTTGTTAGTGTGCGGGGAATATTTTTGGTAACTGCAAAATCAATCAGGTCGGGTAGTTTCTTGGGGTCCGTGGGCCAGTAAATTTGTGTGCCAGGAGAGACGTGGCTGAGCCTGTTGTTTACTTCTACTAGTGTTTTGTAAAGCTGCCTTCCCTTTAGATTTACAAGGCGAGATCCCCAGTGTGTGTGCTTGGCATTATAGTCACCCGCTGCTATAAATTGTTCTCTTAATGAGTTAAAAAATTCCTTAAATTAGTCTTCAGATATGGTGAATCGAGGTGGGCAGTAGACGGCAGCTAGTGCGATTTGGTTACCACTATCAAGATATATTTTTAAAGATTTGGCCTATAGATAGTGTCTGGCGAACTCTTTGTGGTAGTAGTGCTTCAGACGGCTTCTAGTTAAAATACCAGTCCCGCCTTACCATCGGGTTGGTTCCGTAGAATTCGCTTAAATTATATTTGTTTGTAAGGTGTGTTTCGGAGAGTAGCATAAGGTCGATTTGATTGTCGAGTAGGAATTGAGCAAACTCAAGTTTATGCTGTGAAACGCTATTAGCATTCTACGTAGATATGCTTAGCGAAGCCATTGATTATTTTGACTGTTGTGATACAAGTATTTATACCAACAGATTTTGATTTCGCATGAAATCTTGAATAAAGGCATAAATGTGAGCATAAATGACATAACCTCTACCAGGCCCTGTTACAGCGTACATATCATTGCGTCGAAGTTGCTTTATTGCTGCTCCTGTGGCTTGTTGTCTTGTGCCGTATTTAGAGGAGCCACCAGTCCTGATCTTAAGGCGCTTGCATAAGTCGCATTTTTAGATACGGATACGGGACAAAAGGAGGACCTGGCTACAGTCGAAAAGAAGACGTCTGGGTTGCTTTTCGATGGAGTATAGTGTAACTGCCGCCGCAGTTGCTGCACTTTTTTTTGCTGGAGTCATCTTTGCTTGCTGGGCAGCGCGGCGAGTCATGAAGATCGCCGCAGATTACGCATACAGGGCGCAGTCTGCAGTGAGACCTTGTGTGTCTGTATTTTTGCCACTTCATGCATTCTACCGGGCCGTTGCGTTAATGTGGCTCTTCTACGGTGATTCTGGGGTGCAGTCGAAACTGAAGCTTGTAAATGGGGTGCACCTCATATTTTTTAGTTGTCTACGTCTCAGCTGAAGTTCAACTTTGAAGAGTGGTTGTGGCTGTTTGTTCTTGTTTAGAATATTAAAAACGTTTTTAACGCAGAATTCTTTCTCATTTAGCGCCTGGACTTTTTCATTTGGCGTGACATCGGACTGTATGCCTTTCAGTACAACTTGCAGGCCCTTGCTGCTTTTACTTTTAAACGTTTTTCTTGCTTTCGTTTAAGTACTTTGACAAATCTCTAAAGTTGTCTTCTGTTTTTGTCTGAACTATAATCTCATGGATGTTAACCCTCATAAGGGGAATGATATGGAAATTTTCTTTGCCGGTGCAAATGTTCATGCAGTCGGACGGAGAGCGTGATCGGTCTCTGTTGTGCGAGAGTTCGGTGGTCGCGTTTGGAGTGGTCGATGTTTTGTCGATGTTAGGGACGTAGACGGGAGCACGAACGTACACTGTCGCACACTGAGAGCAAGATTTCGTTTGCTCGCTCGCTTTCAATTTTTCTGGAGACGCACGCAACGTACATATTGTTCTGTTCTGGGCCGTGTAATAACGCCCAGTGGCGTTATGGGCCGACGTTCGTCTTGGTCGCGCTGTTGCTGAGAGCGAGTGCCAATTTGGCTCATCGTCCCAAGCGTGGTCAAACTTCGCTTGTCTTTCCGCGTAAATTATTTTATGCAATATTATAAACAGTTTACTCTTGCGTATATCAAATTTAAATCTGGAGCACAAAGAGAACACGTCTGCTTACGAGGAAAGAACTAATAACGACCACTAATAACGTTAATTCAGTGCCAATTATTAAGAGCGTCAAGATCCGATTGCAGAAATAGCGGGGAAACGGGGTCACAAGAAAACGAGGGGGAACGTTGTGAGCGGTCTTTGCCGCGGCTCTACTTTATACCCGTATATATATGTATATATGTATACATACATATGTGAGCTTAAGATTTATGCAATTTATTATATGTTCGCAAAAGGAACGAATTAAACTTTGGCCAAAAAATAATATTTCAAAAAATACAGTCAAACCAGTTGGAATTTTTATACATGTTTCCATTTTTGTTTAGATATGATTTTTACATCTGCTTCTACATTTCTACATGACATGTATAACTACATATTCGAGACGTACACGTGTGTACGAAAGAGAGAGGGAATGAGTAAGCGCTTGGCAGGCGTTGCGTAGCCACTGAAATTTAATTTGTTTCTTCTGGCTATAATATTGATTCGACCTGATCTATATTAGGCAATCCGGTAGATATGTTAATTTTCCATGATTCTGCGTTTTTGATTTTCATTTATCTTAAAAATTGTGGATTTTTACAGATTTTCGTCTTTTGTGGGGGCGGAAGGAAGCTTGTAAAAATTTTGAAATAAACTTGTGCTGAATTGATATCACAGGAGTTTGGATAGAAAGTTTGGTTGCTCTAGCTCTTATAGTCTCTGAGAACTTTGCGCTGATTTCGACGAAAAGGAAAAACAGACAGGGTCGCGTGTGAGAGAGAGCGAGAGGGAACGATGACTTTCGAAATGGTTTTCTTCATTGTGGCTATTTTGATAATCCGATCTAATTCAGATTCAACATTCTTGTAGAAATGGCCATTCTCTATGATTCTGCGTATTTAGTTTTGTCGTATCTTCAAAATTGTGTACTCCACAGACTTTCGTTCTTTGTGCGGGCGGAAAGGGGCGGTGCGAAATTTTGAAATACATTTGGAGTAGTGTGGTCATACAGGAGACTGGATAAAAAATTTGGTTGCTCTAGCTTTTATAGTCTCTGAGATATAGGCGCAAATGAAGACGGACTGACTGACGGACGGACAGACTGACGGACGGACAGACGGACGGACAGACTGACGGACGGACAGACTGACGGACGGACAGACTGACGGACGGACAGACGGACGGACAGACGGACGGACGGACAGACAGACATAACTATATCGACTCGGCTATTGATGTTGATCAAGAATATATATACTTTATGGGGTTGGAAACGCTTCCTTCTGTGCGTTACACACAACCGTTATCCCCACAAATCTAATATACCCCTATACTCTTCGAGTACCGGGTACAAAAAAACTTTACATCATCAGCATACATTAGGACACGGGAATGAGCTAACAGTTAAGGAAGATCGTTAATAAACAGGTTAAATAACAAGGGACCCAGATGGCTACCGTGAGGCATGTCCGGTGAAATTGAAACAAGTTTAGACGGAGAGTAATTGAAAACACGCTGAGAACAATTGCAAAGGTAAGAAGGTTTGATGAGGCTAGAATAGAGGGAAGGTTCATAGAAGGGACAGAGTAGCAACGTTGGAAAAAGGAAATGAAAAGGTCAGCAATGTCTCAATCGTTATCAGCATAACTATCATTTCTACGTTTAAATGGTAGTTCTGCTGATAACGATGAAGGAAATTGAGAAGAATAACGTTTAGAGTTAACAAACCTCAAGAATTAAGGTTAAGCTTGCATTTGACCATTTGCATAGCACTATGTATTAAATAAAGAAAATTTCGACTTTGAAATTGAGTACTTAGAAAAATCCGAATGCGAACCGGGTTTTTTAAATTTGAATATACGGGATATACAATTCCTGAGGTTTATTAATTTTGGAGCGAACCAAATAGGAACTAAAAGATTTCTGGAGGGGGTAACTAAAGGAAAGTTGGAAAAAATAGTGCTAAAGAATGCACTTGTGGCAGACTAAATTTCCTGGTAATCGTCTTAGAATGACCAATCGATCTGAGAATGGGTAATATTCAAGGAGAGAAAATCAGCCTTTTTACAACAAAAGATTGTTAAGGGCTTTGTGAAAGATTTGCCGGGATCAGAAGAAGGCAACTGAAAATAAATTTTAAGTGTGGAATGATACGGGTCATCAGGAAAAGATAGAGGTGGTCCTCTACTGACCAGAGTACTCGGACGAGATCTAAGATCCTACCCTTGTTATTATGTATATAATTTACCTGACCCAAAGAAGTATCGGACAGAGAATCGACGAAATAGTGCTGCATGGATGGGAACATCAAGTTAGGGTCTTCAAAAGGAGACCAAGTGATATTTGGGAGATTAAATTCACCAAGAACAATACAACGATCGGAACCCTTAGTTGGGACAAAACAGACTGAAGATGGGCAGCTTGAAGCATTTAAGTTGAAAACGGTGGGATCTAAGAACATGATATGAATACATTAAAATAACATACAATTTTTAGCTACGATTATTTCAAAATTGTAAAGATCTTCGACGGAAAAGAGTTAAGAAGTTACGTCGGAACCGACAGCAATTAGGACGCCACCACCTCGGGATGGACGATCAGGTCAATACATGTTATAATTGTCGATAAGAATCTCAGAATCCGAATTGAATTGAGCCAGGCTTCGCAAAAAGGTGACAATATCGGACTCAAAAGTTGCACTATCAGTATGCAATTTGAGGAACTTACTGCACAGGCCGTACATTCTGATAAGTGATCTTTAAAGGTAGAGGCGATAGAAGGTAAATCGGACGGAGATGGTGAGGGAAGAATACCCACTCGAGGTGCAGATTTCGAGGGTCGAGGTCGGTAGGTCTCAAAAGATTCCTCTGGGACAACAACTTTGAAGGATGAAATACTTCGTTTTTCTTTAAATTTTTATTCAGCAACTACAAGGCCAGAGTAGCTATTTAGCTTGATGACAATTATGATCCCGTCGCTGGCGCTTCTTTGCCCTCAACAGAGCCCGACGACACTGTTGTCAGAATGGAAGTTAAGGTTCCTTCCACATCGGCTTACACTGGCTCCTCAGATGGCTCTACTCCATCTGAACCTGCCCCTCGGGTAAGAACCGCTGCCTCCATACCTATCAATAATGTGACCCCGATAGCGCTGTTCAGGTTGCTCACTTGAATTCAGTAGAACCCAATTCTCATTAATGGAGCTGTTGTTTTTCCTCCAATATTCCGACGCTTCCATCCGTTGTACAACGCTCGACTTTTGATATATTGTCAAATCGTTGCACCTGCCTAGAGAGCCGATGTTCACATACGTAAATCTATATGTGAAGTAAATTGAAATAGATTTGTTAGACTATGACGAAGACAAAAAGTGCCATACAATTTTTTTTTTTTTTTTTCAGCTGTATTTTTATATGATTGTGTAGGACGACGTTTTGACGACGTTCCAAATTTGTCAAAAATACCACCGTTCTCCGTAAATGTACTGTGTGGGAAAAGGCTATAACACTGCGTGCAGTTCACATCAAAATTGAACACAGCCCAGACACAAAGTCATGTATAATGTGCCTAGGAAATTTTATGTGTCTGCGTGGGACTTCTGGGAAATATTTTTTGATAACGGCACGGATTTCATAAAAATTGATTTCTATAAAATAGGAATAAAGTTCGACGGTATCATATGGCGATTCAATCTACCTAACATGAACGGCGAATGGGAGAGCCTTGTACGCACTACAAAGACAGTGCTGATAAAGATCTCTCCGAGTTATTTCTTCAACGACGAGAGCTTAAAAGCGCATTAATGGAAGCACTGTTCATCATGAATTTCGTCCACTCACCTTCGTTAGCTTGAGTTCGAAAAACGACTTTGCTCTGACTCCAAACTATCATCGGCCTAACAGCGCTAGCAAAAGGTTAAAATATAACTAGATCGTTTTGGAAGTGCTGGGTAATGGAGTCTACGCCAGTGATGACCAGATGCACTAAATGATTCGACAAATGCCCTCCAATTACAGATGGAAGTATCGTTATAATCGTGTCTGACTCTCTACACAGAACATATGGCTGAAAAGGCGCATCTAGATACTGACATGGCCAAGGATATACATGTTCGGTGCATACAATGTCTAAACTCCGCACGGTTTGTTGAGCCGACCAGCAACAAAAGTGGCAGTCTTATTTATTTATATATTCAATAAATAATTATCTGCTTATAATGCTATTAAAATTAAGAAAAGAACTAAAGATAAACTATAATTAAAATAATAATAATAAATTACAGATTAACTGAGTTCAGGTGGTTGTAAATACTAAGTACTATATGTTTAAGGGTTAGTTCAGGGGATACGATATGGTAAAGAGTGTTATATTTATAGCAGAAAACCCTGAAACGTTCATGCTGGGCATAGTTTGACCTAAATAAGGGTAATCTGATAGGCCTAAAAGAACGGGTAGAACCAGAGGGAACCGTAAAGTCAATCTGACTCAAGAGAAGTGGGAGTCCACCATCCCGAAAAGGAGCTTGTGCACGAACATTACCCCATTGCGATGGTGTAACGAAGGTAGGTCAATAAGTTGTAGCCTAGATCGGTAAGGTGGCAGGATTCTACCAGAGTCGCAGTGTAAATTACGAAGAGCGAAAATTAAAAATTGTTTCTGCACTGATTCGAGAATAGCTTGCTGCTTCTTATTCTGTGCGCTCCACACACAGGAACAATACTCTAATATCGGGCGCACTAACAAAATGTACAATTGTTTGGTCACATACGGGTCATCAAACTCCTTGGACGAACGCTTGATGAATGCTAGAACACCCCTAGCTTTATTAGCTGTCGCAGCTATATGACTATTAAAACACACTTTATTATCAAATAAAACTTCAAAATCATTTGAACTCGAAATTCGATTCAAGACATGATTACCAAGAGAAAAGGATACAAAATGTGTAGCACGACGGTAAAATGTCGTAAGCTTGCATTTTAAAAGATTCAAAAAAAGAAGATTATTTGAACACCACGATAGCACTTCATTTAGGTCCAGCTGAAGGTGTGTGTGCAAGTACCAGTCGGATTTGGGCAGACAGATTTTAACGCCATCCGCCTACATTAATGTATTAGAGAATGTTATAACTTGGGGTAGGTCATTTACAAATAAAATGAAGAGGAGCGGACCCAAATAACTTCCATGTGGAATTAAATTACACCAGATGTAACGTTAAAAATCTCTGACAAAACATTAGTAAATAAGACCCGATGTGTACGATTTCAAAGATACGACGAAATCTAACTTAGAAGATTACTAGGGAAACCTTATAAGTACAGCTTCTAAATTAGTAGAGTATGGTTCACTGAATCAAATTCCTTGCTAAAATCTTTAAAACTTGCGTCGGTTTGCAAACCACTCTGAAATCCACGGTTGATTATGAATGAAAACTCGAGCAGATGTGTAGATGTTGACCGATGTTTAAAAAAACCATGTTGTGAAGGAGATATCGAGCTAGAATAAAGATGTTGCCATTGTCGGGTAACCAAAGATAGATTGAAAAGAAAGGTTAAGGGTTGGCATAGGGACTGGGCACAATGTTTTAAAATGTAACTTGACACTTTATCAGGACCCGCAAAATATGAAATTTTCAACAAGCACAACGCTTTCCTTAAAATAAGGTAGAACGAGGGGGAACGTTGTGAGCCGCAAAGGCCGCGGCTCTACCTTATACCCGGTACTCAGTCAGTATACAGATACATACATATACATATGAGCAATGTTCGCAAAAGGGACAAATTAAATTTTGGGCAAAAAATAATATTTAAAATAAATGAAGTCAAATCATTTTTGGAATATTATACATTTTTTCAATTTTGTTTGCATATGCTTTTACATCTGCTTCTAAATTTCTACATGACATGTATAACTACATATTTGAGACGTACAAGTGTTTGCGACAGAGAGAGAGGGAATGAGTAAGCGCTTGGTAGGCGTTGCGTAGCCACTGAAATTTAATTTGTTTCTTCTGGCTATAATATTGATTCGACCTGATCTATATTAGGCAATCCGGTAGATATGTTAATTTTCCATGATTCTGCGTTTTTGATTTTCATTTATCTTAAAAATTGTCGATTCCACAGATTTTCGTTCTTTGTGGGGGCGGAAAGGGACGTGGCAAAATTTTGAAATACACTTGTGCTGGTTTGATATCACAGGAGCTTGGATAGAAAGTTTGGTTGCTCCAGCTCTCATAGTCTCTGAGATCTAGGCGCTCATTTAAACGAATAAGCAAAGCAGACAGGGTCGCGTATGAGAGAGAGCGAGAGGGAACGATGACTTTCGAAATGGTTTTCTTCATTGTAGCTATAATAATGATCCGATCTGATCCAGATTCAACACTCTGATAGAAATGGTCATTCTCTATGATTCTGCTTTTTGGTTTTTCTTGTATCTTCAAAATTGTGTATGCCACAGACTTTCGTTCTTTGTGGGGGCGGAAAGGGGCGGAGCGAAATTTTGAAATACATTTGGAGTAGTGTGTTCACAGAGGAGACTTGATACAAAACTTGGTTGGTCTAGCTTTAATAGTCTCTGAGGTATAGGCGCAAATGAAGACGGACGGACAGACGGACGGACGGACAGACAGACGGACAGACAGACATGGCTATATCGACTCGGCTATTGATGCTGATCAAGAATATATATACTTTATGGGGTCGGAAACGCTTCCTTCTGGGCGTTACACAAAACCGTTATCCCCACAAATCTAATATACCCTTATACTCTTCGAGTACCGGGTATAAAAATGCTGTTAGCGTGAGGCAAATGTTGGGGATACGGAGTGGACGAGTTATAAGTATGAGAGGAGTAAGATGACTGGAAAAAGCTGGAAGTTTACAATGCCAGCAGCAGAAGATTCAGATTTATTAAGATAATTAGGGGACGGAGGAAATGCATTGGACTTACGTTTAGAGTTGACAAAGGAAAATAATTTTTTAGGATCGTTCCGGAAGTTTCTACTACAAGAAGAGAGGTAATGATTATAGCACAGATTATTAGCAGTTGGGAATTGAGAACGGGCGTAAGAGTATTGTACAAAGACAAGCAAGGAGCCAGTTTTCTAGTACTGTGTGGCCGTGTTTATAACAATGTGGTACAGTGGGCAGTGCAAACAATGAAAAATGATAATAGAGATTTACTTTACTGCTGCACCGCCAACTATATTCTCTGTCTACGCCTAATACTGGGCTGCGGAACCCGACAATATGTATTAAGGGCAGAGTTTATAATATTATGCAACGAGATGACTGTAACGTCAATATTCGGTAAGGAAAGAAGAGTGGACCAATCAACATTCGGGAGGTGTAGGTTAAGATTGGCGATTTTGCGGTTTTTGCGAAAACACTTCATCCGGTGAGGAGTAGCGGAAATGTCAACACAACTAGAAATGGTACACTCTAAAGTCTATGACTTTAGCGTAGGATGGTATGGGTCTTCAGGAAGTGATAGTGGACAGACTTTGGCTACTGTACCTAGAAAAGCGTCCCAACGAAAATAAGGTCGAGAAGTCTGTTTCTATTATTTTTAATAGAATTAATTTGGGCAAGTTGGTTAGTGACATCGCAGGGCAACCAAGAAAGAAGTGGTAAATAAAAGCCATACCAACACGGACTTGACTGCAACGAATTCAATCCCATGGATATTGTTGAATAAGAATAACTCCGATGAGAAATCAGTTTTGACTGCTACTAGAACTCCACTAGCATAAGATGCGCGGTATATTCGATAGGTGATAAAATTGTGAGCAAGAATTTCATGATCATAGAGTTTTTATAGGTTTCAAAAAATCCGATGGTATCAAAATCATAAGAGGTACTATCCGTATGTGGTTGGCTCAATTTGCCTAACAGACTGCGTACGTTCTGATAGTGAATGGAAATATGGTTAATTATTTTTTTGAATTGACAGGTTCGGTAACATTGGGACTCTGATTTGAATCTATACGTAAGAGCTCATGCATAATTGTATGCTCAGTCGGGAAACGAAAATTTCTTTCCGAGGAACCACTCCACTAATTCAAAGTCCCGAGCAAGAGCCAGAAAGTGAAGCAATACCCAGAATAGGTCTCGGTACGGGGGAGGAGCAAAGATGTGGTCTCAGGATTAAGTCGGGAAACGAAAATTGCTTTCCGGGGAACCACTCCACTAATTTGAAGTCCCGAGCGAGAGCCAGAAGGTGCAGCCATACCCAGAATAGCGGTGCTATTTTGGTTAAGTCACACAATTGGCATAGTGCTGTTTAAGACGATAGCGATGGATGCCGAGAAAGGAGGGGCCTCAACATCTATCATGACAGCTGCGTCAGCGGCAGCATGTGGGACCCCGGGGGCGACAGGCATGGGGCAGGAGTGTCAGATGCAACGGCACCATTGGCTCCAGGTCCCATAGCACCAATTACAGGCGGTGACCGAGCAAGAGGTACGAGTGGTTCTGGAACTGCAAGAGAAGAAACATTATTAGTTTGGGCAAATACTTGTTACCCTTCTTCAACTTTGGAGACTCAGTCAAAATTTCAAGGGTTTTGAATTGAGACTCCGTCAAACGAAACTTATCTTGGAGCATTCGGAATCCAGCGTTTAGGGCAGCAAATTCAACATGCGTCTGTCTCATAAAGACACTCATGTCGCTTTTGATAGCCCTACAGTCACAACAGGTCCAGTTGAGGCCGCAGCGAGTCTTAATAAGATCCCCTACGCGACCATCAATATGTCCAAATTCTGCACAGTTGGTATGTGCCGAGTTGTCACACAACCAGCAGTAGACGTACATTTGCCGTGTAGTGATCGAACAGTCGCAGTTTTTAGCACGGCAGCAACTCATATTTTTCTTTTAGAAAAATATAAACAGTTTGTTCAAGAAAAATAAAAGAAAGGTAAAAATAAAAGAAAGGTAAAATATAAGTCGGTGTGTGGACCAAGCGATGAAATTAAGCTTCTATTATTACACAATTAGTTTGCAAACACAAGCTAAAATTACAATAACAACAACAAGCGAACAACCGTCGACAGTTTACACACAGAGAGACGACTGAAACAAAGAGAGGCAATAAGCGTGGAGATTATGTGTTAGATCGGTAAAACGAGAGAGCGTAAAAAGAATATGACAAAAACAAGTCTGCTGCAAATAAGAATGTAAGGAGATAATAGGAATGCTTAATTTGGATTAGAATTATTGGAATCAATTGGAATTAACTGCACAAAAACACATATATGGCTTCTCACTTTCAATAATTTTTTTTTTGCAATAAAACGGTACATATCCTAAACCGTTTGTTATCAGTTATTCTCTTTCAACTATTTTCTGTTAGATGTCTATACTCAGAACTTCTTTGTGTTGCCTTATCTCAAGTTTCAATCAGTTTTTTGCTCGCGTCTCAAGCAGACGAACGAAAGTGAATTGTGGTGAAATTAAAATTAAAATTACTGCACTAAAAATCAGTTTTATCACTGAAAAGTATTTTTTTTCTAAGAGAATATAAAGTTTTCGTTCATAAAAAATAGAATTTGACTATAGGTGAGCATCACATATACTATTCTATGCAAAAAACTGTGGACGCCATATATGGCTCTATATGCAGTAACGCGTGCATGTTTATATTCTATGTACATATGCATTATTAGCATATTAGCTTAACAATTGTACTTGTTTTCTTTTAGAAATGAATGCACAATTATTTTAAGGTAGTTTGCAATACGTGAACGAAATCGATGATCCGTTTCAAAGTGATGATGACAGCATAGCCGATTCCGAAGACAAAGTTGTTGAAAATCAAAAAATCCAAGAGGAAGATGTTTATATTTCGGAGATCGATGAGAGTAGTTCCGATGAAATCTGTGAAAAGCCGTGCACTTCTAAAGCAAAGCCAAAGCCAGTGCCAAGAAAAAAGACAGAAGCACCGATATGGAAAGCTGGTCACTTACCACCGAATTTGAATGAGACCTTTCCATTTCAAGGAAATACCAATCTTTCAACTTGTATCAATAAACTGGAGACACCGGCAGACTTTTTTAATTTTTTTTTCAACGACGATCTGATGAATTTCTTGGTTGATCAGTCAAATCTATATGCACTCCAAGTTGATATAAATAGGCCCGCTGGTATTACTCGAAATGAAGTAGATCAATTTATAGGCATGGTCATATACATGTCGTTGGTACAATTACCATCTTCAAGACTCTATTGGAATTCGACTCTGGGTCAAGAAATTATATATGGCACAATGAGTTGCAACCGATGGGAAACTATAAAACGTTTTCTGCACTTTAACAATAATAACGATATGAAGTTGGCAGGGGAAGCCGGGTTTGACAAGCTATTCAAGATTCGAGCGGTGCTGGACAAAATCCGTAATCAATTACTGCTCGTACCTAAGGAAGAACATTTGGTGGTTGACGAGCAAATTATTCCCACGAAGTGCCGTCACCACTTAAAACAATATAATCCGGCAAAACCTCACAAATGGGGCTTCAAAAATTTTGTCTTGAGTGGAGTATCAGGTTTTAGCTACGACTTTGATATTTTTGCGGGAGCCCAAAGTGATACATATCCGGAGGGAGCGCTTGATATGGGAGTAAGCGGAAATGTTGTATCTAGGCTATCGGCAACCGTACCAAAACGAAAAAACTACAAATTATTTTTCGACAATTGGTTCAATAGTCCAAATCTTGAAGTCTACCTTATGAAAAATGGTATATTAGCTTTAGGTACGGTAAGAATCAATCGAGTACCCAATTCAAAGATGCCAACTGAAAAAGAGTTGAAAAGCCAAGGACGTGGAAGCATGGTCGAAAAAGTAGCTATTATCGATGGAGTTCAGCTTGGCCTCGTCTCTTGGTTTGACAAAAAGTAGTCAACATTCTTTCTAGTTACGTGGGAAGCAATCCTGTTACAAGAAAAAGACGATTCAGTAAGAAAGACAAAAAGTATGTAGAAATCAACTCTCCTAAGGCAGTTGATGTTTACAATAATTATATGGGTGGCGTTGACTTACTGGATTCTTTACTTGGACTTTATAGAATTCAATTGCGCTCAAGAAAATGGTATAAGAAAATATTTTTTCACATGATTGATATGTGCGTAGTGAATTCATGGATTCTATGGCGTCGTAAGTCAGATCAGTATATGCCACTCTTCGATTTCAAGTTTTTAATAGCTGAGCACCTGTGCAAGGCAGGAAAAGTAAAGAAGCGCGGACGACCTGCGATGACTCCAACTTCATCCCCGTGTACAAGTAGGGAAGGTACTCCTACTACCAGCAAAAGACGAAAGCACCAGGAAATTCCATTGAATTCTGTTCGGGAGGACCATATTGGGCATTTTCCCACCTGGAAAAAGCAAGGCAACTCTGCAAAAACGATTGTTCTTTCCGCTCATACACCTTTTGTGAGAAATGAAATGTATTTCTATGCTACAACGACAAAAGAAACTGTTTCACCAACTTTCACATGAAGTAATGCATACATGCATACAGAGCCATATATGGCAAACTCTGGAATCAGCTGAATGCATACAAAGCCATATATGGCCCCATTTCCCCCACCCCAAACTATGCCCCCAAAAAAAAAAAAGTCCAAATATATATTATTTTGGCCTAAATAAACACATAATTACATTCAAAAAATTGTTTCCTTTATTATTTCTATGCTCATGCAGTAGAGGGTTAAGGCCGCTATCAGTAGCAAGAGTCTGTCTACTACACTACTCGACAAATTTCAACTTTTTTTTCCGCTGTCTCCAAAAATGACTTTTTCTAATAGAGATGAAAACACTGCCGCTATTTGCAAAGTGCACCAAGGCAATATATAAGCGAATTGGAGTGTACGTCGGCTGAGAAGTGACTATGCACCGCAACTTATGCCAAGGGAATTCCACGAAGTGCTTAAATTTAAGAGATGAGAAACACTTCCGGCCGCCATTTGCAAAGTGCACCAAGGCAATATATAAGCGAATTGGAGTGTACGTCGGCTGAGAAGTGACTATGCACCGCAACTTATGCCAAGGGAATTCCACGAAGTGCTTAAATTTAAGAGATGAGAAACACTTCCGGCCGCCATTTGCAAAGTGCACCAAGGCAATATATAAGCGAATTGGAGTGTACGTCGGCTGAGAAGTGACTATGCACCGCAACTTATGCCAAGGGAATTCCACAAAATGCTTAAATTTAAGAGATGAGAAACACTTCCGGCCGCCATTTGCAAAGTGCACCAAGGCAATATATAAGCGAATTGGAGTGTACGTCGGCTGAGAAGTGACTATGCACAGCAACTTATGCCAAGGGAATTCCACGAAGTGCTTAAATTTAAGAGATGAGAAACACTTCCGGCCGCCATTTGCAAAGTGCACCAAGGCAATATATAAGCGAATTGGAGTGTACGTCGGCTGAGAAGTGACTATGCACCGCAACTTATGCCAAGGGAATTCCACGAAATGCTTAAATTTAAGAGATGAGAAACACTTCCGGCCGCCATTTGCAAAGTGCACCAAGGCAATATATAAGCGAATTGGAGTGTACGTCGGCTGAGAAGTGACTATGCACCGCAACTTATGCCAAGGGAATTCCACGAAGTGCTTAAATTTAAGAGATGAGAAACACTTCCGGCCGCCATTTGCAAAGTGCACCAAGGCAATATATAAGCGAATTGGAGTGTACGTCGGCTGAGAAGTGACTATGCACAGCAACTTATGCCAAGGGAATTCCACGAAGTGCTTAAATTTAAGAGATGAGAAACACTTCCGGCCGCCATTTGCAAAGTGCACCAAGGCAATATATAAGCGAATTGGAGTGTACGTCGGCTGAGAAGTGACTATGCACCGCAACTTATGCCAAGGGAATTCCACAAAATGCTTAAATTTAAGAGATGAGAAACACTTCCGGCCGCCATTTGCAAAGTGCACCAAGGCAATATATAAGCGAATTGGAGTGTACGTCGGCTGAGAAGTGACTATGCACAGCAACTTATGCCAAGGGAATTCCACGAAGTGCTTAAATTTAAGAGATGAGAAACACTTCCGGCCGCCATTTGCAAAGTGCACCAAGGCAATATATAAGCGAATTGGAGTGTACGTCGGCTGAGAAGTGACTATGCACCGCAACTTATGCCAAGGGAATTCCACGAAATGCTTAAATTTAAGAGATGAGAAACACTTCCGGCCGCCATTTGCAAAGTGCACCAAGGCAATATATAAGCGAATTGGAGTGTACGTCGGCTGAGAAGTGACTATGCACCGCAACTTATGCCAAGGGAATTCCACGAAGTGCTTAAATTTAAGAGATGAGAAACACTTCCGGCCGCCATTTGCAAAGTGCACCAAGGCAATATATAAGCGAATTGGAGTGTACGTCGGCTGAGAAGTGACTATGCACCGCAACTTATGCCAAGGGAATTCCACGAAGTGCTTAAATTTAAGAGATGAGAAACACTTCCGGCCGCCATTTGCAAAGTGCACCAAGGCAATATATAAGCGAATTGGAGTGTACGTCGGCTGAGAAGTGACTATGCACCGCAACTTATGCCAAGGGAATTCCACAAAGTGCTTAAATTTAAGAGATGAGAAACACTTCCGGCCGCCATTTGCAAAGTGCACCAAGGCAATATATAAGCGAATTGGAGTGTACGTCGGCTGAGAAGTGACTATGCACCGCAACTTATGCCAAGGGAATTCCACGAAGTGCTTAAATTTAAGAGATGAGAAACACTTCCGGCCGCCATTTGCAAAGTGCACCAAGGCAATATATAAGCGAATTGGAGTGTACGTCGGCTGAGAAGTGACTATGCACCGCAACTTATGCCAAGGGAATTCCACGAAGTGCTTAAATTTAAGAGATGAGAAACACTTCCGGCCGCCATTTGCAAAGTGCACCAAGGCAATATATAAGCGAATTGGAGTGTACGTCGGCTGAGAAGTGACTATGCACCGCAACTTATGCCAAGGGAATTCCACAAAATGCTTAAATTTAAGAGATGAGAAACACTTCCGGCCGCCATTTGCAAAGTGCACCAAGGCAATATATAAGCGAATTGGAGTGTACGTCGGCTGAGAAGTGACTATGCACCGCAACTTATGCCAAGGGAATTCCACAAAGTGCTTAAATTTAAGAGATGAGAAACACTTCCGGCCGCCATTTGCAAAGTGCACCAAGGCAATATATAAGCGAATTGGAGTGTACGTCGGCTGAGAAGTGACTATGCACCGCAACTTATGCCAAGGGAATTCCACGAAGTGCTTAAATTTAAGAGATGAGAAACACTTCCGGCCGCCATTTGCAAAGTGCACCAAGGCAATATATAAGCGAATTGGAGTGTACGTCGGCTGAGAAGTGACTATGCACCGCAACTTATGCCAAGGGAATTCCACGAAGTGCTTAAATTTAAGAGATGAGAAACACTTCCGGCCGCCATTTGCAAAGTGCACCAAGGCAATATATAAGCGAATTGGAGTGTACGTCGGCTGAGAAGTGACTATGCACCGCAACTTATGCCAAGGGAATTCCACGAAGTGCTTAAATTTAAGAGATGAGAAACACTTCCGGCCGCCATTTGCAAAGTGCACCAAGGCAATATATAAGCGAATTGGAGTGTACGTCGGCTGAGAAGTGACTATGCACCGCAACTTATGCCAAGGGAATTCCACGAAGTGCTTAAATTTAAGAGATGAGAAACACTTCCGGCCGCCATTTGCAAAGTGCACCAAGGCAATATATAAGCGAATTGGAGTGTACGTCGGCTGAGAAGTGACTATGCACCGCAACTTATGCCAAGGGAATTCCACGAAGTGCTTAAATTTAAGAGATGAGAAACACTTCCGGCCGCCATTTGCAAAGTGCACCAAGGCAATATATAAGCGAATTGGAGTGTACGTCGGCTGAGAAGTGACTATGCACCGCAACTTATGCCAAGGGAATTCCACGAAGTGCTTAAATTTAAGAGATGAGAAACACTTCCGGCCGCCATTTGCAAAGTGCACCAAGGCAATATATAAGCGAATTGGAGTGTACGTCGGCTGAGAAGTGACTATGCACCGCAACTTATGCCAAGGGAATTCCACAAAATGCTTAAATTTAAGAGATGAGAAACACTTCCGGCCGCCATTTGCAAAGTGCACCAAGGCAATATATAAGCGAATTGGAGTGTACGTCGGCTGCGAAGTGACTAGGCACTGCAAGGAGGCCAGGGGCCGGCCATGTCCACGAAGTGCTCAAAATGAAGAGATGAGAAACACTTCCGGCCGCCATTTGCAAAGTGCACCAAGGCAATATATAAGCGAATTGGAGTGTACGTCGGCTGAGAAGTGACTATGCACCGCAACTTATGCCAAGGGAATTCCACAAAATGCTTAAATTTAAGAGATGAGAAACACTTCCGGCCGCCATTTGCAAAGTGCACCAAGGCAATATATAAGCGAATTGGAGTGTACGTCGGCTGAGAAGTGACTATGCACCGCAACTTATGCCAAGGGAATTCCACAAAATGCTTAAATTTAAGAGATGAGAAACACTTCCGGCCGCCATTTGCAAAGTGCACCAAGGCAATATATAAGCGAATTGGAGTGTACGTCGGCTGAGAAGTGACTATGCACCGCAACTTATGCCAAGGGAATTCCACGAAGTGCTTAAATTTAAGAGATGAGAAACACTTCCGGCCGCCATTTGCAAAGTGCACCAAGGCAATATATAAGCGAATTGGAGTGTACGTCGGCTGAGAAGTGACTATGCACCGCAACTTATGCCAAGGGAATTCCACGAAGTGCTTAAATTTAAGAGATGAGAAACACTTCCGGCCGCCATTTGCAAAGTGCACCAAGGCAATATATAAGCGAATTGGAGTGTACGCGGCTGAGAAGTGACTATGCACCGCAACTTATGCCAAGGGAATTCCACAAAATGCTTAAATTTAAGAGATGAGAAACACTTCCGGCCGCCATTTGCAAAGTGCACCAAGGCAATATATAAGCGAATTGGAGTGTACGTCGGCTGAGAAGTGACTATGCACCGCAACTTATGCCAAGGGAATTCCACGAAGTGCTTAAATTTAAGAGATGAGAAACACTTCCGGCCGCCATTTGCAAAGTGCACCAAGGCAATATATAAGCGAATTGGAGTGTACGTCGGCTGAGAAGTGACTATGCACAGCAACTTATGCCAAGGGAATTCCACGAAGTGCTTAAATTTAAGAGATGAGAAACACTTCCGGCCGCCATTTGCAAAGTGCACCAAGGCAATATATAAGCGAATTGGAGTGTACGTCGGCTGAGAAGTGACTATGCACAGCAACTTATGCCAAGGGAATTCCACGAAGTGCTTAAATTTAAGAGATGAGAAACACTTCCGGCCGCCATTTGCAAAGTGCACCAAGGCAATATATAAGCGAATTGGAGTGTACGTCGGCTGAGAAGTGACTATGCACCGCAACTTATGCCAAGGGAATTCCACAAAATGCTTAAATTTAAGAGATGAGAAACACTTCCGGCCGCCATTTGCAAAGTGCACCAAGGCAATATATAAGCGAATTGGAGTGTACGTCGGCTGCGAAGTGACTAGGCACTGCGAAGGAGGCCGAGGGAGATGAGACTGGGCTCCGGCCACTGTCCACGATGTGCTCAAAATGAAGAGATGAGAAACTCTTCCGGCCGCCATTTGCAAAGTGCACCAAGGCAATATATAAGCGAATTGGAGTGTACGTCGGCTGAGAAGTGACTATGCACCGCAACTTATGCCAAGGGAATTCCACAAAATGCTTAAATTTAAGAGATGAGAAACACTTCCGGCCGCCATTTGCAAAGTGCACCAAGGCAATATATAAGCGAATTGGAGTGTACGTCGGCTGAGAAGTGACTAGGCACTGCGAAGGAGGCCGAGGGAGATGAGACTGGGCTCCGGCCACTGTCCACGATGTGCTCAAAATGAAGAGATGAGAAACTCTTCCGGCCGCCATTTGCAAAGTGCACCAAGGCAATATA
>JAWNKY010001405.1:0-204677 GCA_035041765.1 Drosophila algonquin | reverse complement strand
TAGACGGATGGTCTTGACCCTCCAGTATTTTAAGAGAAGTACCGAGTTCTATTGCGGTTGTGTTTTTTATATTTAAGTATTTTGGCATTGTTGGTCCCACGAGTTGGCGGGAAGGGTTTGGTCACTCGAGGAATAGCCCGCTTGCCCCGAGAAGCCTAATTTAAACTGTAGGTCGAAAGGTATCCAGAGTCCACATATCAGCGACCGAGCACCCCACCCCCTCGGTCATGCATTCTTTGGTATATGGTAGTGTCACCTTGGATTGGAGTAATTTGACTGAGAGTTTTCTTCTCTCCGCCCGACTATCATTAGTCAGCACCCTGGCTGAGACTTGACTGAACCAGGACCTGCTTCCAGCCGGCCTCACGGGGAGATTATAGTCGCAATTCCTCCAGTGGGCAGAGTTACGACAGGTAACGGTTCGCTCGTGAATCGCCCTGTATTCTAGAGCGTAAATAACAGACGCCTCGGGTTTGGGCAAGCCTTAGTTGTGTACAGGTGTACAGTTTTGGTGAGCCGAACCGTCATCTATTGATCTCTCTGTAACAACAAAAAAAACAGCATGAACAATCGAATGTCGATGTGATGTGTGTGTTGGAAACGTGGTTCATACCGCATCTACGTATAGTGGCGAGCATGCATGGATACATTTTCATCACTTTTCAGTTTAAACGCCTGTAAAATCTTCAAAAATGACTCAATCCTCATATTTAACTCAAAATGAGGAAAATCTCTACAAATGTGGAAATCCAAGTATTGAAAATGACGAAAAACAACAAATCAGTACGGGAAATCGCAAAGTCTATTGGAATTTGTCACCGAACAGTTCTACAAGTTCGAAAAAGACTCAATTTTGTCGTATCTATAATGTCAAAATTACGACCACGTCTGCTTACAAACAGTCTCGGTTGGAAGAAGGTAATTTGGTCAGATGAGACCAAAAAAAACCGTTTTCAGTCTGATGGGAAGGAGTATTACTGGCACCGCCCAAACGAAAAGGTGAAAAAGCATTAGGTCAAGGAAAACATGAAGCATGGAGGAGGTACTCTTTGGGTGTGGGGCTGCTTCACTTGACGGAACGTAGGCCTACTGGTTAAGATCGATGAAATAATGAAGAAAAAAGATTAACTTCATATTTTGGAGAACAGTTAGACAAATTTTATTGTCAAATGTGCCTACCATATAGAGGAGATTACTTTCCAGCAAGATGGTGACCCAAAGCACACGGACAAAACCGTGAAAAGTTCGCTGAATAATCTGAGTTTTCACTTAATGCAGTTTCCTGCTCAAAGCCCAGACTTAAATCCCATTGAAAATCGATGGTCTCTGCTTAAAAAACTCTTGGTAATGTACGGATTTGCACCAAAGAGATTATATGAGCTGTGGGAGCGCGTGCAGACGTAGTGGCGCATGATCCCTCGAGAGAACATTCCAAATTTAGTCGACAGTATACCCAAACGCATTAATAGTGTAATAAAAGCTAATTGCCTTTGGTCCAAATATTTATAAAAAATTAAACAATTTTAAAACGTGTTAAAGTGGATAAATTGTCTTTTTTGAACAACTAAAAACTAGAATGGAGCCCAATCTCTTTAAATTTAAATAATTGTTTTATTTCGTTTTCATATAATTAAAGACTATATAAAAAAATCGGGAAAGGCCGCAGCTCTACTTAATTCCCGGTACTCATTCAGTATATACATATTGAGATTACGATTTATGTCATTTATTATACATGCTTGCAAAAGATACGAATTAAATTTTAGACAAAAAAAAATCTCAAAAAATTTGGTCGAATCTTTTGGGAGATTTTTATATAAAAGATTCTGTTTTTTGTTTTACATCTGTTTTCTACATTTATATATCTACATATGTATATATTTACGGCTCGTAGGAGTGTGTGCGAGAGAAAGAGGGAATAAGTAAGCGCTTGGCAGGCGTTGCGACTTTCGTTGGTTCCTTCTGGCTATAATAATAATCCGACCTGATCCAGACTCAGCAATCTGGTAGATACGGTCATTTCCCATGATCGTGCGTTTTTAGTTTTCTCGTTTCTTCAAAATTGTGGATTATACAGACTTTCGTCTTTTGTGGGTGTGGAAGGGACATGTAAAAATTTGGATACCTTCTATTGAAGTGGTATCACAGGAGCTTAGACAGAAAGTTTGGTTGATCCAGCTCTCATAGTTTCTGAGAACTAGGTGTCAAAAAAGACGAACAAGCAGAGCAGACGGGGAAGCGTGTGAGAGAAAGCGAGAGGGAACGATGCCTTTCGAAATGCTTTTCTTCATTGTGGTTATATTAATGATGTGATCCAGATTCAACACTCTGATAGATAGACTCATTCTCTATGATTCTGTATGGTTAGTTTTCTCGCAACTTCAAAATTGTGCATGCAACAGATTTTCGTCCTTAATGAGGGCGGAAGAGGGCGGGGCGACATTTTGAAATACACTTGTAACTGTGTGATATCAAAGGAGTCTATATCAGGGGTCGGCACGCAATACACTCACATGTTTTGTGCGTTTGTGTGCGAAGGCAAGAGACACGAAGCAACACGAAGGCGTTTCTGGCTTTGCACTGAAAGAAATGAATCCAGATAAGGAAAAATGTATTGCGCCAAACAAAAGAAAAAATAATCATAGGAAACAAAAAATCGTAGTAATAAAAAAACAAAAAAACAGCATCATAAAAAACTAAAAACAAGAAAAAAATTGTATTGACTTGCAACATATTTGCAAATCAAACATTGCGCCCCGCCATCCATTTTTTCTAAAAAGAAAAAATCATGTTCCCACATTACATTGAACATTTTTGTCAGTGTACAATTTAATTTGCGCTGAAAATCAAAAAGTTGCGTAGCGTGGTCTTCACCATTTGACTTCTGAACGCAAACTGATTCATCTCTGTTCTCGCAACGCTGAAGAACAGAATACCGAAGCAGAATGCGCATAGGCCCGAAGACACACGACTAATTTTCTCTGCCGCCGCGGGACCCGAGCAGTAAGGCCGACGGTACTCGAAGTTTTTACGCTATGCGTGTGCCGACTGCGCTGCCCCGTGGCCTTTTTCCTATGCACATGGGATAGGACGCTGCTGACCCCTGGTCTATATACAAGATTTGGTTGATCTAGGCGCTAATGAAGACGGACTGACGGACGGACGGACAGACATGGCTATATCGACTCGGCTTTTGAAGCTTATCAAGAATATATATACTTTATGGGGTCGGAAACGCTTCCTTCTGTGTGTTACACACATCCACTTTCAACACAAATCTAATGTACCCCTATACTCTTCGAGTACCGGGTATAAAAATCACAAGGATTGAGTCATTTTTGAAGATTTTACAGGCGTCTAATCTGAAGAATGATGAACATGTCTCCATGCATGCTCTCCATTGTATATAGAAACCCTAAAATCCAAATTAATATGCAAACACCATCCACAAAGTGCAATAGAATACCTCTTTATACAATTATCAGGTCCCAACAGTTCTCTCAAATTACTGTTAGGCTGCCTGTACAGACCACAGCGCAATACTAACTACCACGAAGTAATTGAGGAAATCTCAAACTTATCTAAGCTATTCTGACGTAAATATAACCAGAGACTTAAATATCAATATATTGAAGGAACGACATAAGGCGACAGCGATGGCTTCTTTAGACTTGGACATAGTCAATAATAGTAGACCAACGGCTTTTTCTAACACCACAAACACACTATTGGACCTTTTTTCTTCTAAATGAACAGTTATCTGGCCCAATATTTTTTCAGATACGATCTAATTTTCCTGACATACGATTGTAATTCTAAAAAGACTGACGACGATATATGGTTAATATAATATATTGCTAAGTGATAGAGCATATAACAAATGGAAACGCTGTTCATTAGAATTCAGGAATTCAGAAATTTTAAGAAGAAACGAAACCAATTAATACTGACAACTAAAAAATCGTTTTGTTCTGAAAGATTTCACTAAAATTTGATGGAGACAGACGAATTCAAAAGAAAATGTATGATAAACGGAATACCTAAAGTAGCATATAACACTAGACGACAAAATTGAAATTTTTTTGATTTGGGAATTTAAAATTGTTTAAAGAGTTATGGTTTTTCTTCCTAGATTTAATCTTTTTTTTAAATCTGTTTTTTTTTTTAAATGTTTGTTTGTGCTTCTTTTTTCACAAGGCTTTAGTATCTTGCCGTCTAGAAATTATTAAGATTTCAAATTCAAATTTGAAAATTTTTTGCGGTAGTTTTACCCGAAATTTTTATGTTAAAAACTCAGGTTAAGTCGAATAAAAATATTTTTCGTCTGAATTTTTAGTTTAAGTTAGTCACATCTATTAGGCGTCGTTTAAGGTATCGTTTATAAGCATCGGTGGATAAGCGGCGACATACATATGTATAACCATTATGTTTCTTATAAAAAATCAAAAAATCTATGTTTGTAACGGTATGGTACCGAACGGAAATAAGAAGAGCAGAGAAACTAGGAGAGGGAGAAACTAGAGAAATGCAATACAATTCTGTTTGGTACCATCCCAAATGCCATTTTAATGTTACAAACAGAAATTTGTGTATTTTTATACCCGGTACTCGAAGAGTATAGGGGTATATTAGATTTGTGGTGATAACGGATGTGTGTAACGCCCAGAAGGAAGCGTTTCCGACCCCATAAAGTATATATATTCTTGATCTGCATCAATAGCCGAGTCGATATAGCCACGTCTGTCTGTCCGTCCTCATTAGCGCCTATATCTCAGACACTATTAAGGCTAGAGCAACCAAATTTTGTATCCATTCTCCTGTGTTATCACACTACTCCAAGTGTATTTCAAAATTTCGCACCGCCACCTTTCGCCGACACAAAGGAAAAAAGTCTGTGGCATACACAATTTTGAAGATACGAGAAATCTAAAAGAATGCAGAATCATAGAGGATAACTATTTCTATCAGAGTGTTGAATTTTGATCAGATCTGATTATTAATATAGCCACAATGAAGGAAACCATTTTAAAAAGCATCGTTTCCTCTCGCTCTCTCTCACACGGACCCCGTTCTGCTTTGCCTATTCGTTTAAATGAGCGCCTATATCTCAAAGAGTATAAGAGATAGAGCAACCAAACTTTCTATCCAATCTCCTGTGATATCAATTCAGCAAAAGTGTATTTCAAAATTTTGCCACGACCCCTTCCGCTCCCACAAAAACGAAAATCTGTGGAATCCACAATTTTTAAAATAAAAGAAAACCAAAAACGCATAGTCATGGAAAATAACCGTGTCTACCAGGTTGCCGAATGTGGATCAGGTCGAACTACTACGCTTACTCATTCCCTTTCTCTCTCGCAAACACTTTTACGTCTCGAATATGCAGTTATACATGTAATGTAGAAATGTAGAATCAGATGTAAAAATCATATATAAGCAAATAAGGAAACATGTATAAAAATTCCAAAAATGGTTTGACTTCATTTTTGAAATAAATAAATTGCATAAATCGTAACCTCGTATATGTATGTATGTATATATATACTGACTGAGTACCGGGTATAAAGTAGAGCAGCGGCCTCGTTTGTAAGAAAAATAGTGGTTATATGTCGAATAACGGAATTTAACGGCAAAATTCGTCAATGTTTTTTTAAATATATGTTAGCTCAGCTAATTGAACCAACTGACATGTCATTTCATGTATGAAAACCTTTTAAAATAAGCAAAAGTTCACTTTTTCGGTATTTTTAGTCTTTGTTATTTTCTCCTTTAAGAAGATGATTCTTGATAACATTTTATTATGAAGTGATTTATGCGAAAATGTGAGGTTATAATAATTGCATAAATATATGAAAAAGATTAACGTCCGTAACGTTACTTCCGTAACGATGCGGCCGCATGATACAACATTCGGCGCATCATTCGCCAGTGTTACCATATTCTGTCGAGTATTTTTACAAAGTACTGAAAATGTTCGAGGTATCGACGCGGTATCGGGGTATTTTTGTCGAATCAAACAACAAATTTAACGGCCAAACCATTCCTGAACATTGCAATTAAAATAAGTCGTATTGCAAGCAACAAAATGATAACACAAAGACTTGCAAGGTCTTTTGGGAAGAGATGATTCCAACTTTAAAAGTGGCACTTGAAAATTAAAGTCAGCAGCACGTAAGTTTTGTTCGGTGGAGCCAACATTAGCTGACGAAATTATGCGGAAATGATGCGGCCTAAGTGTAAACGCCTCGCATCATTTTTCCGCACCTTCGACAATGATGCGGTAGTGTAAAAACTCTCTAAAACAAAAACAGCTAACTTTTTATTTTAAATGTTTAATTTTAAAAGTATTACCAAAGAACTGTATTTTTCAGAAATTTAATGACAGTATACCAATGCACTATGGGAAAGAAGTCCGATAAATATAAAAACTCTTATTTTGCTATCTTTCTGTTAGATATTTTGAACATTTCAGAAATGTCTGATACGAGGAGCTTGCCAGGTATTGTAGCCTTCTTCTGCTAAGAGCTGGACAGGAGCAGAACAGGTGTTGCACCGTCTGCTCTCCTTAATCGTCTCTACAGCTTCGGCAAAAATCATTGTATGAGGCGCCTAGACTGTTTCTGTGGGTGCCTATTAGCCAATGTCCCGTGAGAAAAATGCGAGAGAGCTGGATGACTGCGCTGCACCTTCTTTTGCCGAGTTTGCATAGCTCTGAGGTGCGTTTCCTGTCCAAGTTCGGCCATGTTTGCCGAATTATTCGACGTTGTGGTACTGATTGCCACGAATTGTCTGTTAGTTGCTTATATAGCTCTTTTATGATAAGCCTGTGGTCTGTGGCATACGAGTATCCTCCTTATCTTGAAGAAGGGGAATTGTAGTGCCAGGTCTGGCCAGCTCATCTGACATACAGTTGCCTTCGATGTCCCGGTGGCCCGGAATCCATATAAAGCCTTATAAGCCTTATCATAAAAGAGCTATATAAGCAACTAACAGACAATTCGTGGCAATCAGTACCACAACGTCGAATAATTCGGCAAACATGGCCGAACTTGGACAGGAAACGCACCTCAGAGCTATGCAAACTCGGCAAAAGAAGGTGCAGCGCAGTCATCCAGCTCTCTCGCATTTTTCTCACGGGACATTTGCTAATAGGCACCCACAGAAACAGTCTGGGCGCCTCATACAATGATTTTTGCCGAAGCTGTAGAGAGATAACTAATTGCTGAGCCATCTCGTGAAGAGATGTTCGGATTTCTGTCACGATGGCCGAGCTCGCGCAAATCGCATTAAGCGATTTTATCGTAGCTTGGCTGTCACTATATGTATTCACGCGAGTTACCATGGCGGTAACTTCTAGAAGGCAGTTCAGTGCTTCCCTGATTGCAATGACTTCTGTTTGGAAGACGCTACAGTGAAGGAGTCCCTTATGTTTAGTTGTTCGGAGTAAACTCCTCCTCCGACCCTATTGTTCAGCTTTCATCCATCTGTAAAGATGTTTATGGCCCCTTCTGGGCCTGGGGGTCCCTCTACCCATTTGTCTCGGTGAGGAATGATTACATTGGGTGTCTGTATATTCCCATGGAAAACAGCGGTCCATTTTAATGGGGACGGTATTGCTATTTAGTATTGAAGAGTGACCTATGTGCTGCGGTGCCCAATGATCGGAGTTCCTCAGACGTATTGCTGCCATCTCTGCCTGCTCTTTTCCTGCGAGGACAGGGCTCTAGAGGTATTGAATGGCACCTAGCGCATCATTTTGAGTGGTTCGGAGAGCTATACTGATGCATACGGCGGCAGTTCGTTAAACTTTACCAAGTTTTTTGGTGATCGTCTATAAAGCCGGCCACCATACTATAACTCCGTAGATTATTTTTGGTCTTACTATTGTTAGATATATCCATTGGACTATGCTTGGGTTCATGCCCCATTTTAAGCCAATAGCTTTTTTGTATACGTAGAGGACTATCGTGGCCTTCTTCACTTGGAAGATTTAATTTTAATTTTTAGATTTAAATTTAGCTCCTTGTCAGTTACCAAACCTAAGTACCTGACAGTGTCGCTGATGGAGAGCCTGGATCCATTTAGTATTGGGTGGCTAAGGGGCGGAACCTTGTATTTATTTGTGAATAAAATGAGTCTGCGGGCTTCTGTCCATTCTGACAGTCTCGCGAGCTTTGCGGTCATTAGGTCGCAGTGTCTGAGAGTATTTCTTAGAGAAAATTATTGCAACGTCATCTGCGTTTGCCACAACTTTGCAACTCCCTCTTTCCAGGCATTACCAAGTGACGCAAAAGTTTTAGAAGAAACGACGATAGACTGATTGGTCTGAAGTCCTTTTGGAGTCGAGTGTGAGGCTTTTCCCGCTTTGGTGATAAAGACTATTTTTGCCTTAAGCCAAGCGTGTGGTACTTTCTCCACTTCTAGTATCTTCCTGAAAATACATTGTGGCCAGTTGATGGCACTGTTTCCGGGCTTTGTTGGTCCAGAATGACCTGTTCCGAACTTGGCGATTTGGCCATACTGATTTTGTAGTCTGCCCAGTGCTTTTCCTCGTTAGCCTTTTTGGCTCTGTTGAAGAGAGTTCTGCAGCTATTACGTAGGATATCAATTAATTTCGACCACTAAGGAGTTTTTTTTCACCACGGAGCTTGCGTGGGGAGCACGCTGCCGTGAATGCCTTGTTGCATGCTTCCGTGAACCTGTTCACTGGACGATCTAGGTCATCTTGAGTGTCCGGGAATGTTGGTGCTTTATTGGGGAGTGATTCCCTTATGGTTGAGCTATATTTTTCTCAGTTGGCTTTCCTGGGATTAATATAGTCGGTAGGTTTTGGGCTCTCGAGGAATAATATCGTCTCAAAGTACCAAGAGCGAAGTCAGAGAAAGAATGGTCCTCTAGGACTTTCCAACCCTTTACTTTGTCTGCCAAATTGTGAGACAATTACCTCTTGTCGATTTTAATTATAAACGTAGGGTCATTTCGCCGATCGCAGATTATTAGATTAAAGTTTAGGATGAAGCTTAAAAGTGACTCACCTCTTACATTTGTGTCCGAGTTCTCCCATTGAATGTGGTGAGCGTTGGCGTCGCAGTCTATTATTAGGCCTGTGTCCGACCTTTTGTTATCGCTGGTAAGCTTACGAACGAGGTCATTTGGAAGATCGTTTTCCTCATGATCCATATAGGACGACATCAGCCTTTGATGTGTTCCTTGTTGTGGGGCCACCTTTGCCTCTTTGCCGAAGTTGGGCAGCACCTGCCCACTCGACCTATTTCAGCCACTTGTCGGTCGGGCTGGACATATGGCTTGCGTTTTGCCGTCGGAGTATCTTGCCAGCACTCCGTCTATCGGCATACGTATATGCCTTGGCTTGGGCGCTAGTCGATGGAATCTCGACCCCCGCCCCATTATAAGCAGGCAGAGCAGCCGGAGGATTGCATAGCCACTCTGCTAAGGTATAAGCTTTGCGTCTTCCGCCGCGCAGCTTTTGTGTGATTGCCAGCAAGTCATGCAAGGCCAGGCCTTTGGGCCGCTGTCTTTCCCTGGATGGGATTGCTCCCTCTTGGCAGTTGGGGAGTGCCAGACTCATTTTAGTTTTTTGTTATATTTTTATTTTCCATATTTGATCCGACGATCCGGCCTCGTTGCCCGGATAAGGCATCATTAGAACAGGTGGCTGCCAAGTCACTAAGCTCCGCGTTAACGACTGGGGTAGTTTTTACACCGGGCCTCCAGCCAAGCTGACTCTCGGCACGGTTTGATTAACACACTTAGTCCGGCCTGGTGTGAGATGAGTGTGGGGGGTTGGTATGTGGGTAGGTGGTGTGTAGGGAGGGGGTTGTGTGATCTACTTATACGAGGCGGCACTAAAAGCGCATCGTCATTGCTACTTCGCGGACACCCGCTGACTGTCCGGGACTGCTTATTTTCGGTTCTCTTCCTAGGAATGCCCGCTTATTCACAGCTGACCTACCTACAGAGATAGGTCATTCGCTATCTGCAACCTGCAACCTGTCCGGTGGCCTCAGCTTGGCCTCCTTTGAGCCACCTCAAGCGCTTATCAGACCAGAGCTTATATGTGTAATATCATATTCAATTTTGAAAGAAAAGTCGAAAAAAAAAGAATTTTTTGTTTTTGGATCGTCGTCGTTTAAGGCATCGTTTGTAAGAATCGGTGGATAAACTTCAAAGTTTCAGTAGCCGACATATAACCAAAAAATACCAAAATATCGTATCACAGTTTTGAACGGTAAAATGGAATTCGGGATTGTACCAAACAGAATTTACCATAAAAAAAAACATATTCTTTAAAGTAATTTATAATTTAAATCCCAAAATCGATCAGAAAAAGTCATTTTGGGCCACAGCGGGGAAAAATGTTCAATTTTGTCGATTAGTGTTGTTTGCCGAGTTTTTATGGTATCTTTTACATATCTAATATATGAAATATATGAATGAATTTATATGTATAAGTTCAAAAGCACGTTTTAGACTGCTGATCCGTTCGCCGTCGAGATCGAGTAAAGTTATACAACATCGCACAAAAAACATCAATAATATGATTATATATGTGTATTTGCCAGGGTCGCAAGCGTACGTTCGTACGCTTTTAATGAACAAAAATAAAAATAGCCTAAACACTTTTTCCAAGCCTTTTTTTGCGAATTTAAAAATTTTGTTCGCTCTATGTTTAGTCGAAAACATGTGCTTCAAGGAGTTTCAGTTTTTGTAAGGGAAGCAGTAAACAAAATCCCGTTTGATGCCCGCTTATTCGCAGCTGACCTACCTATTAATGTAGGCCTTTCGCTATCCGCAACTTGCGACCCGTCCGGTGCTAGCTTTCATTTTAATCGAAATCTTGCCTCTTGGTATGGTATCTGCTCTCGGCTTCTTTTCTTTGGTGCTGTGTTGATCCCACCAAACTCAATTCTGATATAGTCGTCAAGCTACTGGCAATACTTTATTTCAAATATGTCTAGCATTTGATGGCATTTTGGTAAATGCTTGTTAATATAGAAGGAAAATCGACAGACTTCTATTGAAACTAATTTAGTAACCTCATCGATTAAATTATTGTCCATATTTTCAACAATATATGATATCACAGCGTCTGTCTGGCCGTTGCTACTGAACCAAACTTCACGCAGCACTTTTAGGGTAAATTCACAGAATACACATATATATGTACATACGGAATAGCTTACAGCTATAGCTATAGAATAGCTGTACAGCTTAACAGAACAGAAACACATTTGTTAGTTTTTACTTAAAAATACATATAAACACCACATTGGTCAATTGCACCGTGAATACCTTCGTTAACTTTATCCATATTTACACTTTTATGTAATGATAAAAAACAAACACCATTCGCTCTGAAAGATTTAATTATTTTACCCGCGCTTTTTCAGTTCAAGTGGCACTGTGTTGGTGGAAATCCAATTATGCACTAACTCTTCTGTGTTAGGCACGGTTATTTGTTGCTTACGTAGAAACGGGAACCGGATAGACCGACAGAAAACACTTGTGCGCAGCTTTTTAGTAGCTTTATTTGGCAGCGTCGCCCTCTTCATGAGCGGTCGCTGCCAGCATTAGCTTCATTCGAATAAGAGAACAATTTACACAAAAAAACTTCAAGAGAGACTTTTCATGGATCTTACATTGGACGCGAACCTTCCCTTCCATTCCTGGGATTGCCTCCTCCACTATTCCTGTTAGCCACATTTGCGGAGCATGTTGTCCTCGTGAATTGCCACCACTCTGCCTGGCTCCAACTTGGCGGCTGAAAAGATAGTCTCTGGACCAATATTTCCAGGATCTTTGCTCTATGGCATACAGGAGCTGCCATCGTTCCAGATACGACAGGCTGCTTTTTGGTCTGGACAGTGAAACTAGCATTCTGCCGATGTGCGGGAGTCATCACCTCTGGCAAAAGCCTTCAGGACCTCGTCCATGGCATCCATGCCCTCCATATGTATGTTCCTTGAGCATGCGAGCTGCACCAAAAAAATTCGTGGCGTTGTCGAAATACAGCTTGACAAGCGGCTCACGACGTCCAGGTTTTTGGATAAACAGAAAATAAAGGTATTAAAGGTCAAGTCTTTTACAACTTCTAGGTGTACAGCCGTAGATGCGAAGCAGACGAACACGGCTATGTACATTTTGACAGGCTGCCTGCCTTGAAGAGAGAGAGTAAGAAATCTAAAATTGTTTGGCATTAACAATGGAAATTTGGCCTTATGGGCTAGGGGGCATTTAATAGGCGTTGCTCATCCTACATGAAAAGATTAAGTTTTGGAAGTGATGCCAAAAAATTTATTGTCTTCTTTATTTTGTCGATATCCAGCTTCTACTCGGGCACGTACTACTCCAAGTACTACTCCTTTCCTTCTATTGACGAACCGGCAGATGTGTGAAATTGTAGCTACCACTTTCATATACGACGAAAAATGTTCTATAATTGTGAAAATAATTTTTTTCTACATCGGCCGCTATAAGCATAGTGGAAACCTTCTTTTACTTTTACGCATTCACTTCTGTCAACTGTAAATTAGGATTTTGAGGCCAATTCTTAGATTTTTTCTGCAATTACGACGGGCCATCGAATCATCGAATCAAGTCGGCCACCGATGATTCTCGAGATACTAGGTCTGCAGGATTTTCTTTGATGGGCACATGTCTTCATAGGGCTGTCGAAGTGATGTCCTGTATCTCTGCAGCTCGATTCGACACAAATGTAGTTAGTTGGGAGAGATGAGTTTGTAGCCAATCTAGAACTACCTCCGAATCTGACCACAATACGACCTTTTCTACGCGATAATTTATAATGGACCGAACTTCCTACCACAACTTTATCAACCGATGATCGGCACATATGTAGCTCTAATCTTGGGATTGTTTTGGTCTTTAAGGGTGCCAGCCTAGATTTTGCCATTAGTAACACTACTCGACAAAATTCATCTTTTTTTTTCGCTGTGACCAAAATTGACTTTTTCTGATAGATTTGGAGATTTAAATTTTTTTAACTAATTACGGTTTTATTTTCTGCAAAGTTTAATACAACCAGTTGTAGGAAACTTAAGTTATGTGAAAAATAGACGCATTACCTATGACAAAAAAAACCACATTTTTTAAAAATCCTAAACAAAAAAAAATACTCCATGAAAAAAAAACCATAATTCTTTAAAAAATTTTAAATCTCCCAATTTATTAGAAAAAGTCATTTTTGGAGACAGCGAAAAAAAGTGAAATTTGTCGAATAGTGTTATAAGCAGGTTTCAATATTTACTTGTGTAGCTTGGATGCAAGAATCTACAAAATCGTTTGCTATTGTAAGTGATAAGCTTACTCACAACAAACACGATGTGTATGTTTTTTTGATGAAACTACTGTATGAAGTCAAAACGGATTTTGGAAGTTTTTCACGACTGTTAATATTTTCTGATGGATGCGTCGCTTAATTTAAAAACAAATTTACATTGTCAAGCTTAGATAATATTTTACGCGATCTTGGGCTTTTGTCCATTGAATGGAATTTTTTTGCAACTTCACATGGCAAGGGAGCTGTCGATGGAGTCGGAGCAGTAATAAAAAGGAAAATCTTAAAAAAAAATACTCCATGAAAAAAAAAACATTTTTAGAAAATTTTAAAACATCCAAATCTATCAGAAAAAGTCATTTTTGGCGACAGCGGAATAATCGTGTCGACTAGTGTAACTTAACGGACACTCCATTTGCATGGGAAACCCGAACGTACACACAACAGCCATATGCTTACGTGGACGCATCTGCAGGCATCGATTCGCATTTTCTATGTACGTTCGAGGGAATGGGATCGTCCCAACCAAGGCTTAATAAAAGGCTTAAAAATTACCATATTTTCTTGCTGACTTACGACTAGTTGAGCAGCCCATTTAGTCAGCACAAATCCTGCTGACTCTAGAACTTCAACCAATTATTGACGCAATATACTTAGCTCGGATTTCGTGTCTGCTACTGTAAGGCGATCATCCACATAAAAGTCTGACGCAAGAGATTATGCGCCAATGGGATGCGAATTTAAATGAGTGTCGCTCAGATACTTAAAATACACTACTCGACAAAATTAAACTTTCTTTTTCCGCTGTCGCCCAAAATAATTTTTTCTGATAGATTTAAAGATTTAAATTTTTTTAAAGAATTTTAAATTTTATTTTTTTAAATTTTTTTTCCAGGTTTAGTTTTTCTTTTAAGCATTTTTAAAAAATGTGGTACTCTTTTTCATAGGTAGTGCTTCTATTTTTCACATAACTTAAGTTTCCTACAACGGTTGTATTTTACTTTGCAGTTTTGAAAAGCCGACAAATGCAGCTATAAATCCGACCCAGACACTTTGTTTATTGGTATATATTTGTAGCTGCAACTTAATGTCTAGAAGATAATTTTTTTGGTTTTTTCCCGGAAATAATAAACGGCTAAGTTACAACCGTTTGAGATACAATTCTTAGCATCTTTCCTAGAAACGGGAGTAATATGACAGCTTTCCACTTTCCAATAAACCGATCAGTTAACAAAGAATTGGTGAAGAGAATTTTAAGAGGTTCACAAAAGGCAACAGCACAGCTGCGAAGCAGGACGGCAGAAATGCCATTACGGTTGGGTTGGCTAGAGTTGTTAATATCAGCAATTGCCTCTAAAATATCTGCCTCCGAAATGTGCCAATGTGCTAAAATTGACCACCGAAGGGATAGAGTCTAAGACACCCGAGTCATGTCAAACTGCGTGTGGCTCAAAATTAGAGCTAAGAAAAGAAGCAAAAAGGTTTAGTGTCATACTATCAGTATAGGAGTTCAATCTTGGTAACGATTGATAGCTGAAGGAAGAGTGCTCGCCGACCGTTTAAAATTTATAAAACACCAGCACGACACGATATTGATTTAAAATATGCTTTCAACAACGGCAATAAACTGACTATATACAAATTTTTATAAAAAAGCAAACACACGCTTATTCTGCACATACCTGTTACGGGTCATACCAAATCGTTTATTAAACTTGTTAGGCAGATTTTTATACCTCAAATTTCTACCTTTATGCTGTCGGGTTAGCAGCCACGGAAGGAGAACCGAAGGAGGGTCAGGTAATCACAGAGCAGGAGGGCCGAGTCTCATGCATAAAATCTTGTTCCGTAGTAAAGCCTGCCCAAACAGCAGCATACCATTATCGGCCAGAAGATTGAGCAGAGCAGCGGCAGAGAAAGCCAATCCAGGTGCTGATGCGGAAAAACACGATTCTTCGTCAATTTTTTAGGACTATAATGAAGCCATCCAAATCAGATGGGAGAGCAACAGGTGATCCTCAGTCAATGACCACAGTCGAGGTGGCGGCCACTAACCGTGAAGACAGTAAGTCAGGCACCGGTATGGCATTATTAGCATCCTTTTTATTAGCAATCGGCTTCACCATTTATTAAAAGTTTAAATCAGTCTATAAGAATAATAGTCTATGAGAATCCTTATAGGTAAGGATTCAAGCAAAGTGAAGAATTAAAAGTCAACAAGTTTCCTTCCTTCCTTCAGTTTCCTACAACTGGCTGTATTGAACTGTGCAGTTTTAAAAAGCTGACAAAGCTGTGAATAATAGAAGCACTACATCTGAGAAAAAACCACATTATTAAAAAATTCTTTGCAAAAAACTAAACCTGAAAAAAAACATTCTTTAAAACTTTTTAAACATCCAAATCTATCAGAAAAAGTCATTTTGGGCGACAGCAGAAATGTCGTGCCGACTAGTGTTATCAGAGCAAATAAAGTGCGGTTGTCTTGCACTACCTTTAAGATAGTGTAATTTAGTGTAGTTTCGTATAGTTTAGTGTAGTTTCCGCAGAGTAGAAGAAGCATTGAACGCGTGTCCTTCCAGATGCTCTTATATTTTCATCTTGTGCAATGGAAAATTATGTAATATCCGTTTTTGATACATCGGTGTATATAAATATCTTGTTTCGTGTTGTTCAAGACTGCATTGAAAATATTTTGATAATGGGGTGGATTAGTGACGCTCTTAGACAAAGATTTAAGGTCCGTGACAAAACAGTTAGGATCGAGGATCCATGCAGGAACTATTTGGTGGAACCAGTATACGAGAATTTTTTTTTGTAACTCTTGAGCGAGTTTTATACATTTCTGATGAGAGTTTTTTCAGTGTACGTTTTGTGTTAAGTTCTGCTTTAACGGTGCAAAATATAATTTTATTTTTTCTAAATAAGAGATTGGGAGGAAGTCGCAGTGTTGATTGGTAGACTTTGTCAGCTATTGATGTTAAGCCTGCTCTACCAGCACCATTTTAGTGGAAGAGGTAGGAAGGGCACCGGTGGAGTAATTATTTGTTAGTAGGAGTGTGATGTGTTCCTATGAATAGGCAAAGCGTAGTCTTTTTTTGAGTAACGTTTATCATGGTGTTTCTGTGAGTATTTGATTTTTGGGTAGTTAAGTACTTAATTATGTTTAGTCTGGCAGCTAGGCTAGTTCGTAATATTTTACAGTGTTCCTTAAAATTAAACTTGTCAATTACTAGACCAGGGGAACTCTTTAGCTATTAGAGTACATTGATTTGTTGTTATTTACATCTTAAAAATATCTATTGGCTTACAATTATATTTTTTGCATTTGGGATTTGACGCAAGATTACTTTCTTCTGATAGATTAGGTATTTAATGTCGAAGATGCGGAAAAATTATGCGAGGCGTTTAAACATAAGCCGCATCATTTTGTCAGATGTTCGGCCTGCATTGAATAAGAAGAAGAAAGCTCACGCATTTTTATTGAAATTAAAAGAAATTACCAAAATAATGATCGATTTATTTTTAAGCTATCTTTGGCTCCACCGAACAAAAATTACGAGCTGCTTACTTTAATTTTCAAGTGTCAATTTTAAAGTTGGAATCAGAGCGTTCCTTTGTGATCTTTGTGGACCTTTGCAAGTATTGTGCTATAATTTTGTTCTTTGCAATCAGACTTATTTTAATTGAAATTTTTAGGAATGGTTTGGCCGCTCAACTTTAAATTGAATATTTGTTTGATTTGACAAAAATACTGCGATACCGCGTCGATACTCCGAATAAATTCAGTATTTTGTAAATATACTTGACAGAATACGGTAGCACTTGCAAATGATGATTAATCATGCGGCCACATCATTGTCTTCTTCTATTCACAGGACTCTTATGGGCATCATTGTCGCATATTCCATTTAACGGAAAAATCCAATGATGCAACCCAATTGAAAAAGGGTATAAGGAGTTATGGTTTTTTTTTAGTTTAGTTTTTTTTTGTTTAGTTTTTTTTTTCATTTTTAAAATCGGAAAATTTTGGCATACGATGGTTTAGTCGAACGACTGCAACGATACCTTAAACGACGCCTATTAATAGATGTGCCAAGCTTTTTTGGCACCTATTTTTATTCCAGAAACAAATAAAACGATTTGATTTAAAGTTTATAATATTTATTTATACTTCCGGCTTAACTAAAGTCAATTGCTCGTTCTTTGCCAGGCCACATAAATGCTCACTTAAACCGATGCAACCAATGCGCAGAGAGATTCGCACTAGCACCGTGGCTAAGCAAAGCTAGAGTCGAAGCGGGGGCTGCGGAGCGCCCTTTACAGTACATACATAAGTTATTGATTAGCGCTTTACAATTCTATAAATAGTTATGTTGACAAAGGCAATCATTTTTTAAGTTTCAGGATTATTATTCAGCGGCTGGTCCGAAAACCTTAACAAAAATACAGCCCAAGAAATATTTTTTTCGACGTTTTCGAAATTAAAATTTCGGGAAAATATACCGCAAAACATGATCGGATTTTTATTTGAAAGCTTAATAGCCGTCTGGGTAAGCTGCGGATACAAAGTGTTTGGATCAAACTTATAGCTGCATTTAACAGATTTTCAGAATTGTAAAGTTCAACTAGATGTAAGATTCGAAAGTAATGAAAACGAGGGGGAACGTTGTGAGCTCTACCTTATACCCGGTACTCAGTCAGTATATACATACATACATATAAAATACATACAAAAAATAATATTAAAAAAATATAAAAAAATTAAGTCAAAACATTTTTGGAATTTTTATACAAGTTTCCATATTTGTTTACATATGCTTTTTGCATCTGCTTCTACATTTCTACATGACATGTATAACTACATATTCGAGACGTACAAGTGTTTGCGAGAGAGAGAGGAATGAGGCGCTTGGCAGGCGTTGCGTATATCTCAGAGACTTTTAAGGCTAGAGCAACCAAATTTTGTATCCAGTCTCCTGTGTTATCACACTACTCCAAGTGTATTTCAAAATTTCGCACCGCCACCTTTCGCCCACACAAAGGACAAAGTCTGTGGCATACACAATTTTGAAGATACGAGAAATCTAAAAGAATGCAGAATCATAGAGGGTAACTATTTCTATCAGAGTGTTGAATTTTGATCAGATCTGATTATTAATATAGCCACAATGAAGGAAACCATTTTAAAAAGCATCGTTCCCTCTCGATCTCTCTCACACGCACCCCGTTCTGCTTTGCCTATTCGTTTAAATGAGCGCCTAGATCTCAAAGAGTATAGATAGAGATAGAGCAACCAAACTTTCTATCCAATCTCCTGTGATATCAATTCAGCACAAGTTTATTTCAAAATTTTGCCACGCCCCCTTCCGCCCCCACAAAGGACGAAAATCTGTGAAACCCACAATTTTTAAGATTAAAGAAAACTAAAAACGCATAGTCATGGAAAATAACCGTGTCTACTAGATTGCCGAATCTGGATCAGGTCGAACTACTATTAAATTCAGAAGGACAAAACTGCCATGCGCTTACTCATTCCCTCTCTCTCGCAAACACTTCTACGTCTCGAATATGTAGTTATACATGTACATTATGAAATGTAGAAGCAGATGTTAAAATCATATGTAAGCAAAAATGGAAACATGTATAAAAATCTCCAAAAATGTTTTGACTTCATTTGTTTTTATTTTAAATATTATTTTTTGCCCAAATTTAACTCGTTTGCGAACTTTTGCGAACATATAACAAATTTCATAAATCTTAAGCTATTAAATGTATGTACATATATACTGACTGAGTACCGGGTATAAGGCACAACGTTCCCCTCTCCGGCTGGAGACTCCTGACTCTGGCTGGCACTCCGGCTGAGACTTCGTGTGCCCTGGAACCCAAAGTCGTGTCCGCGGTGAGCGCCATGTTGCTCAAAAAGCTGTCCGCTATGTTTAGCAGGTAGCCCGATGTGAAAGGTACGTTGTGCCTTCAGCGTACGGCCTCAGGCGGCCGAGTTGAATGCGTTTCTTATGTCGAGTGTCATCACCAAACAAAAGGACTTTGTCCTTACTTTCTACCGAGTCTCTTCAGTGGCTTCTTCTGTCGTTTTCACTACTCTAAAATGGGATCTATTGTCGACCTGCCCTTTCTGAAGCCTTATTGCTTCGCGTAGAGACCGCCTGCAGCTTCATTAGGCTAAGTAAGTACAAGGAGCCGTTGCCTCTTCCACCTTTCGGAGAACGTCCCCTCATGGAGACATTTAATGAAGAGGCCAGCAACTTCTTTCGGTAGCAGTGATAGTGCCAGCTCAGCGCTCTGTAGAGGATCGTATCAGGTCCCGGAGCCTCCTTTGGTTTCAGGTTCCTACCTGCATGTAGCACTTCGGCTTCCGTGACAGCGCAATTTTCGCGAGGGATCAGATAGGGCTTTGCAGACCGCGTTAAGCCTCTTCACGACCATCCTATATGTGCCTCCCTACGGATCCTCTTCGGAAGCATCGTACAGCTTGAGGAAGCAATTCCTCATGCTTGCCCTGATGGCGTTCTTCAGCTCCTTCCTCGGCGCTTTGTAAGACTCACTGCAATCAGCCAGTCGCGGTGTGCCCTTAGCTCATTAGAGCTGCCTTCTGGTGGTCTTCCCTCCTAGTAGCCATCGCCAGTACCTCGCTGTACGACTAACCGCTCGCCTATGAACGCGTCGGGGCGTGCTCGACGTACTGTCCTTGTCTTCTTCGCCACTACGCTCCATCCGCTGTCCGAGTTTTCGAAGCTCTTGGGCTTGCTCGGGGCGCTGTTCGCCGCTCCTCGTCTCGCGGCTACAAAGGGCTTTTTCGCGACCTTTGGCAGCGTTTGCGATTTTCCGTTTTCTATTTAATTTTCAATAATATTTTTTAATTTTCAAAATTTCGAAAAAAAAATTCGGATTGAAATTATTTCTAATGACTACACAAAAAAATACAAAATATAAAAAATATTGATCAAAATCAGATCCTGGTCAAATCCTAAAGCAGAATTAAAATTTCTGAATTCTGGGAAAAGTAGAGGTTTTAAGGCAACCAATGAGACTTCAAAAGTTCATTTAAAAACGAGGGGGAACGTTGTGAGCCGCGGCGAAGGCCGCGGCTCTACTTTATACCCGGCACTCAGTCATTATATACATACATATATGAGCTTACGATATATGCAATTTATTATATGTTCGCAAAAGGGACGAATTAAATTTTGGGAAAAAATAATATTTCAAAAAATCAAGTCAAACCATTTTTGGAATTTTTATACATGTTTCCATTTTTGTTTACATATGATTTTTACATCTGCTTCTACATTTCTACATTACATGTATAACTACATATTCGAGACGTACAAGTGTTTGCGAGAGAGAGAGAGAGGTAATGAGTAATCGCTTGGCAGGCGTTGCGTAGCGACTGAAATTTAATTTGATTTTGTTCTGACTGTAATAGTAGTTAGACCTGATCCAGACTTGGCAATGTGGTAGATACGGTTATTTTCCATGACTATGCGTTTTTGGTTTTCTTTTATCTTAAAAATTGTGGATTCCACAGATTTTCGTTCTTTGTGGGGGCGGAAGGGGGCGTGGAAAATTTTGTAATAAACTTCTGCTGAATTGATATCACAGGAGTTTGGTTGCTCTATCTCTTATAATCTCTGAGATCTAGACGCTCATTTGAACGAATAGGCAAAACAGACAGGGTCGCGGGTGAGAGAGAGCGAGAGGGAACGATGCTTTTCGAAATGGTTTTCTTCATTGTGGATATATTAATAATCAGATCTGATCAAAATTCAACACTCTGATAGAAATAGTTATCCTCTATGATTCTGCATTTTTAGTTTCCTCAAATCTTTAAAATTGTGTATGCCACAGATTTTCGTCCTTTGTGCGGGCGGAAAGGGGCGGTGCGAAATTTTGAAATACACTTGAGTAGTGTGATAATACAGGAGACTGATACAAAATTTGGTTGCTCTAGCCTTAATAGTGTCTGAGATATAGGCGCTAATGAGGACGGACAGACAGACGTGGCTATATCGACTCGGCTATTGATGCTGATCAAGAATATATATACTTTATGGGGTCGGAAACGCTTCCTTCTGGGCGTTACACACATCCGTTATCACCACAAATCTAATATACCCTTATACTCTTCGAGTACCGGGTTTAAAAACGCAAACAAAGAACAATGATATTTTATTGTTTTGAAATAAAAACAAATCAAATTACCAATGATACTAGTTTTAAGTCGTGACATTTTTAGATGAACTCTACGAAAAAATACTGAATAAAAACAAAATAACCTAATAGAAAGCTGTTAATTTTAATAATTGCAGTTTATTTGTGAAAATTACAGATTTTTTTGCACTTTTTTGAAAATATTCACAAAATTTGTTTTTGCTCTAGCGAGCAAAAAATAACGTTTTTTGTTTTCGAAAAATAGGTTTATATAAGCTAGATAGGCCGATTGACCAACTGGGACCCGGTGGAATTCTTGGTTTATGACTTGTTTCTGAGAATATATATACATATGTATGTATGTATGATATAAAAAAAAAACTAAGTATAAATTTTGACTTGTACTTGATTTAGTGAAAATCAAAATAAAAATTAGACAAATAGAATAATATTTCCGAAAACAAAAAAATATCGAAATCAGTATCGTTTTTCTTATATATTTATTGTCTTCATATATTTTCTTCTAAAGTAGTTATAAAGCTGGGGTGATAGTCATCAGGGTTGCTCAAGGTCCTTTACAAGAAATCTTGAGATCTTGAGATTGCTAGCTACTGATGGGGGGACCATACGGAGTCTGATAAGGGTTCTCATCTGTGTGTCTCGGTAAGGACCTTAGAGCCCACCCTGCATATTGGGCTTTGCGTGTGTAAGCGCGTCACGGTAAGATCCTGTGAGCACAACTGTACCGGCACGCCTTCTGGGGTCTTGGGATTGTCGGCTACTGATGTCAATTGTGTGAGTACTAATTGGGATTCTTGTATGCGCGTCTCGGTAGAGACCCTAGAGCACACCCTGTCTGTTGGACTATGCACGTGTACGTGTGTCACGGTAAAATCCTATAAACACAACTGTACCAGTAAACTACTGAAGATCGAGTATTCTTGAAGGGGGGGAGTTGGGGAACGCTTGGCTGAGGACTAGGTCGGATTGTGGGGACACGAAGGGAGAACTCTGTCTAGAAGGTGTTCCTTTGTCTAAGCATCCAGACCGTCGGGGCATACACGTGTGATCACACCGCCCAAGAATAATACTCCAACAATTTCGGATACAAATGCATTCTTTATTCAAGTGTTATAACTTACTTATGTCTTGGCCCTGGGCCGCACCAGATCTCTAATCTCTATTTCTTCGCTTACCCCTCATATGATTCTCAGACTCTGCTCTTGGATCTCGTGTTCAAACTATTTTCTAGAATTTTCCGTGCTTGTAAAATTGATTCTTCAATTCACTGGTCCTCTACAAAGTCATCTCTCCTCTTTTCCGACTGGACCTCCAGACCCATTTCGAACTCGAGCGTTTGCTGGGCTTTCGACCGTTGTCGCGAATTCGATCCCGACTAGCTTATCAAACTGCACGGGCGGCGATCGTCGCAGGTTCGCTAACGGCACTTCCTTTACCGTCTCTTTTGTGTTGCAATCCTCTTGCGCCTCTTTGGGGGGCTTCTATATTACCTCTCCATTTCGGAAAAAAACTGAAATGCTCCTTGCGTAACTTAATTCTACTTACATCTACTTTGTAATATTAAGAATTCTAGAGTTGCATGTTTATATAAATTTATATATAATGTGAGGGCACTCATCCTAGCGCCTTCGCACTACATTATACGTTCACAACTACTACATACTATATACAATTTATGAAATTTCAGAGTGCAGCTGTGTATTCATTTATACGAATTTAACTGTAATCTTAAAAAAGTGGTTTGATTCTTCATAACTAATTTTGGAATCGGTATCTCTCTCCTAAATTATTATTGACTTCTTTAATTGTATTTTGGTTTTGATTACACCTCAACAAAATTAAAATTTTTTTTCCGCTGTCGCACATAATGATTTTTCAGATAGATTTGGAGATTTAAAACTTTTTAAAAAATTATCCTTTTTTTATGGTTTAGTTTTTTTTTTAAGAATTTTTAAAAATGTTTCAGGTTTTTTCCAGAGGTATTGCTTATAGTATTTTTCAAATGACTTAAGTTTCTTATAACTGGTTAAAATGCATTATATTTTCCCGCAATTTTAACTTGAAAAACTCAGGAAAAGAGAAGAATCGATGAATAAACGGCAAAGTTGCAGCCGTTTGACCAAACCTTCATATGCCGAATTTTGCTAATAAATACCTTTAGCCGACATATAATCGTTTTTATACCCGGTACCCGAAGAGTATAGGGGTATATTAGAAGGAAGCGTTTCCGACCCCATAAAGTATATATATTCTTGATCAGCATCAATAGCCGAGTCGATATATCCATGTCTGTCTGTCCGTCCGTCCGTCTTCATTAGCGCCTAGATCTTAGAGACTATAAGAGCTAGAGCAACCAAACTTTCTATCCAAGCTCCTGTGATAACACTTCAATACAAGTCTATTTCAAAATTTTTACACGCCCCTGCAAAGGACGAAAATCTGTGAAATCCACAATTTTTAAGATACAAGAAAACTAAAAAAAACGCAGAATCATGGGAAATTACCGTATCTACCAGATTGCCGAATCTGGATCAGGTCGGATCAATATAATAGACAAACAACAAACTACGCAACGTCAAGCGTCAAGCGCTTAGTCATTCCCTCTTTCCCTCAAACACACTTCAACCAAAGACAATATAAACACTAAGATGTCCGATGCTCATACAATTATGTGGTGTAGGGAGGGTTGTTTTTTGAAAGAGTGCTATCTCGCTCGCACGAACTCCAGTGCGCTCGCAAATCTAAAAATAGAATGAGCTTGCTTGTATAAGTACACACAGAACGTAAGTAGGTATGTGTGTGTGTACGTGTGCAGAGCTGCCGAAATTGCCAGCCAAATATTTTTGAGAAGATTTCTTGAGACACAAATTTATTTGCTGAGTGTTGCTTATTGATGCGACGAACTAATACCCTATAGAAAATTAATATAATTTGATGTTATATCTGATATACATTTTGCGTTTGTATATATTTACATTTGTTCATTATATTCGTTTATAGTACATTAAACAAAATTAGCATATAAAGGATATACAAAATATACAATTTTTTATATTTTGGGCATGCGTCATCGGAAAATCATAATCTCCATTCAATTCTAAAGTAATGGGTATTTTCTTCGACAGCGCACTATGGGGAAAATGACCACTTTATCTGGCATTTGCATGATTTTTAAAAGTTTTCGAATTAGAACAAATTTGCTGGTAACGCATTTAGAAAATATCAGACTGTTATGCCCCAAACTCAAAATGTTAAATTTAACAGTCCCATGTAAGAATAACAGCTTTAAGTCAGCGAAATATTGTACTTTACTTGTTAAAGTGTGATATAACAGGAGCTTGGATACAAAATTTGGTTCATCTAACTTTTATGGTCTCTGAGATCTAGGCGCTCATAAAGACGGTACTCTCGAGTAGCGGGTATAGAAAAGAGCTACCACGCCCATTTTTTCAAAATATCTTCCTCCTACTATTTATTATTAACTCATATCAAAAAACCGAACTTAAAAATATTGCTTCGTTTGGAAGTTATTAATTAATTCCACAAAAAGTGGTCAAATTCCCCATAGTGCAGCGGCGTCGTCAACAACCAATACAAACAAGCAGCCATACACATACAGTTAAAGCTCAGCCTCACGTACAGAACGTGTGAACGTCTATCTGTCTCTCTCTAATTCACGCCGGAACTGTTGGAAGTTCCAGCCAGCCAGGAATTGCGCTCAAAATTTTGTATGGCGCGGCACATCTTAGTGTTTATATTGTCTTTGCTTCAACCAAAGACAATATAAACACTAAGATATGCCGCGCCATACAACATTTTGAGCTCAATTCTGACTGGCTGGAATTTACAAGTATTCCAGCGTGAATTAGAGAGAGACAGATAGACGGAGAGACAGAGAGCGCTTTAGTTTCACACGTTTTGTACGTGAGGCTAAGCTTTAACTGTACGTGTGCACATATTGTAGGACTGCTTGCTTGTATTGGTTGATGACGACGCCGCTGTCGAAGAAAATACCCATTACTTTAGAATTGAATGGAGATTATGATTTTCCGATGACGCATGCCCAAAATATAAAAAATTGTATATTTTCTATATCTTTTATATGCTAATTTTGTTTAATGTACTATAAACGAATATAATGAACGAATGTAAATATATACAAATGCAAAATGTATATCAGATATAACATCAAATTATATTAATTGTCTATAGGGTATTAGTTTGTCGCATCAATAAGCAACACTCAGCAAATAAATTTGTGTCTCAAGAAATCTTCTCAAAAGTATTTTGCTGGCAATTTCGGTAGCTCTGCACATGTACACACACATGTGTACATACAGTTCCGTGTGTACTCATACAAGCAAGCTCATTCTATTTTGAGATCTGCGAACGAACTGGAGTTCGTGCGAGCAAGATAGCGCTCTTCAAAAAACAACCCTCCCTACAAAACAGAATTGTATGAGCATTGGACATCTTAGTGTTTATATTGTTTTTGCTTCAACGTCTCATATGTGTAGTTATACATGTACATGTAGAAACTGATGTAAAATGTATATGTAAACAACGAGGGGGAACGTTGTAAGCCGCGGCAAAGACCGCGGCTCTACCTATACCCGGTACTCAGTCAGTATATATGTATGTACATATGTACATACATATATGAGCTTGCGATTTATGCAATTTATTATATGTTCGCAAAAGGGACGACTTAAATTTTGGGCAAAAAATAATATTTCAAAAAATGAAGTAAATTTTTGGAATATTATACATGTTTCCGATTTTGTTTGCATATGATTTTTACATCTGCTTCTAAATTTTTACATGACATGTATAACTACATATTTGAGACGTACAAGTGCTTAGGACAGAGAGAGAGAGGGCATGAGTCAGCGCTAGGCAGGCGTTGCGTAGCCACTGAAATTTAATTTGTTTCTTCTGGCCATAATATTGATCCGACCTGATCCAGATTCGACAATCTGGTAGATATGGTAATTTCCCATGATTTTACGTTTTTGGTTTACTTTTATATTAAAAATTGTGGATTCCACAGATTTTCGTCTTTTGTGGGGGCGGAAAGGGGCGTGGCAAAATTTTAAAACAAACTCGTCCTGGTTTGGTATCACAGGAGCTTGGATAGAAAGTTTGGTTGCTCTAGCTTTTATAGTCTCTGAGAACTAGGCGTCACAAAATACGAATGGGCAAAGCGGATGGGGTCGCGTGTGAGAGAGAGCGAGAGGGAATGATGACTTTCGAAATGGTTTTCTTCATTGTAGCTATAATAATGATCCGATCTGATCCAGATTCAACACTCTGATAGCAATGGTCTTTCTCTATGATTCTGCGTATTTAGTTTTCTTGTATCTTCAAAATTGTGTGTGCCACAGACTTTCGCCCTTTGTGGGGGCGGAAAGGGCGGGGCGAAATTTTGAAATACACTTTGAGTAGTGTGATAACACAGGAGACCGAATACAAAACTTGGTTACTCTAGCTTTAATAGTCTATGAGATATAGGCGCAAATGAAGACGGACAGACGGACGGACGGACAGACGGACAGACATGGCGATATCGACTCGGCTATTGATGCTGATCAAGAATATATATACTTTATGGGGTCGGAAACGCTTCCTTCTGGGCGTTACACACAACCGTTATCCTCACAAATCTAATATACCCCTATACTCTTCGAGTACCGGGTATAAAAAAGAAAACAGATAACATTTAATATATAAAAATCTAGCATAGGGTTCGACCTAATGTTTTGAAAATTTCGATTTTGGCCAAAATTTAATTTGTCCCTTTTGCGAACATATATTAAAAAACATATGCACTTTGAGTTTGAAAGCTTAATATCTTCCAGACGTTGCAGCTATAAAGTGTCTAGGTCGGACTTATAGTTTCATTTGTCAGCTTTTAAGAACTGCAAAGTTCAATACAAGCAGTTTATAAGAAACTTAACTTATTTGAAAAATTAAAGCGATACCTCTAGAAAAAACATGATAAATTTTAAAAAAATCGTAAAAAAAAAATTATACCTTGAAGAAAAAAACCCATAATTTTTTAACAATGTTTGAATTTCTAAATCTATCCGAAGATGTAATTTTGGGCCTTAGAGGAATTATCGTGATGACTACAGTTATTGGAATAATGATTTAAACTTGAATATACACATGTGTTTTTTTTTTTAGGAGATACAACAACTTGAAGTACTGTGCAAACAACTTTACGAAGCTACAGATGCCTGCATTCGTGGGGATGCAGAGAAAGCCCTTGCTGCATTTGTAAGTAGCGCAGATGCGCTACCCAAATGTCAGCTTTTACTAGACCGAGCAGATTCTAGTTATGCACAGCTGCTTGCCGCATCCACCCTTACAAAACTAATACAGGGACTCACACTTGAGCAAAGAATCGACATTCGTAGCTATGCTTTAAACTACTTGGCCACAAGGCCTAATTTGCAACATTTTGTTATTCAAGCTTTGGTTACACTTCTGGCCAAAATTACAAAATATGGATGGTTCGATGCATACAAAGGTGAATTGATATTTCAAAATTTATTAGAAGACGTTAAAAAAGTTTTTGCAGGTATGTGGCAAGATCATAATAGTAAGGAAGCTAAAAATTATTTGAACTTTGGTTTCTAGGGTTCTGTGGAGCACTGCACAGTTGGCGTTCAAATTTTATCACAGTTGGTATCTGAAATGAATTCTATTGTGAGTTAGATGTACACTTGTCCTTTTCAAGAATCGAAAGATAGCTACATCCTATCGTGACCAGCAACTTTACGACACGTTTCTACTATCTTGCTCACTACTGATAACCGCACGGGATAACAGCAAGAACCTTAAATTTATGGATGAATCGCAGAAAGCGTAAGTTATTATGCCCGATACTCAGAGTATAAGGAGATATTAAATTGCATTTCCGAATAGAATATATAATTCTCAATCAGTATCAATATCCGAATCGATATAGCTGTGTTTGTCTGTTCGTTTGTCTTTTTGTAGAGTAACCAAATGTAGTATGCAGGCCCCTGTGGTATTACTAGACCCGACCCCTTCCGCCCCCACAAAGTGCGAAATCTGTAGCATCCATAATTTTGAGGATATTATAAAACCTAAAACGGTGAATTATAGGGAACTATAATTGCTGATATTTTTGAGAGGACATGTATAAAATATAATTATATCTACACCATGAAAATAAAATAAAAATTTTACTTTTTTTAAGCTGATGTCGCCTAGAGGCATACGATACGGATTCCCTTTGAGGGTAGTCGCCGGAAATATTTCCTAATACCAGATCAGTTATTTTACTCTCCTATGTATTTATTGCTTTCCTGAACCTAACGTAAAATCTTTTAATAAAAAAATGTTAAAAATGTAAATCCGTTTGGTGATAGGATAACCAAACTACTTACAGACCTGACTCTGGAGCTATTTTGTGAGCTTTTAAAAGCACAAAATCGATCAGCTTATGAGAAAGAAATTGACGCCAGATTACTTGCCGACATTTGTCTTTGCCGCAAGCCTAAATTTGTTTAATAAATTCCACTAAATAATGGAGAATAATGATCAAGATATTTAGTATTTAATGTAGTTCCCTTATGTGTAGTCTCATGATTTAAGTGATGCGTAATGTCCAATTTATTTTTAGGTTAGGTTAGGTGAAGGCGGCTGCCAGGCTCACTAGGAGCCGAGCACACTAGGTCGGTTTCGGTACATTGTAGTAACGCAAGGAATCTCCCCCTTTTCCGCTTCGTGAGACCCAATGTCAACAGTTATCCCAGCCTGCAGCTCTTATAAAGTTTGCTATCTTTCTGGGACATATTGTGGACATTTCCGAAATGTCTGCAATGAAGAGCGCGCCCAAGTGCTGTAGGCTTCTTCTGCTGAGAGGTGGCATAAGCAGAACAAGTTATTCACCGTTTTCTCCTCTTCCTCGTCTCTACAGCTTTGGCAAAATCGTTCGATTCTCTTTGTAGTAGTCAGACGTGTTTTTGTTTTGCGCTCCGCTTACTCTCTTCCTATTTTGCTTAAAAAGCCGGTGTTTTATGAAAATAACCCCTAAAAAAATTCATAAATTAACAACCTCCTATATCATCTATTTCTTGATCGCGAGTGCATGCCTGTTTGCTGTGAAAAACATAATTTAAATTATTATTTTTGCATCGCCTAACAGCGTGTTTTTGTTTGTGCTTTTCGTAAGTACACGCAGTATCATATTTAGCCGCTCTCACCTATTAGTTTTGCTGATTTATCACTCTCTCCCTATTACCCACACTTAAATAACTGTTCTTCCTCTCTCGCTCTCGATATTTTCTGTGCAGTAGCGCTCTCTCTCTCTCTCAAGTGTAGCTGCGGTAACCGCTCTCATTCTTACTTATTCCTCTCTTGGCGTTTATTTTGGCACACTGGTCTGATATCAGTTTTTTTTTAAAGAAAAAATAATAAAATAATTTTTACATTTTAATATGGAATTCTCTGTGGTCTGTGTTAAGAAAACCTGCAAGAAGCAGATCACCCATGACCAGCCGAGTATCCCCTGCTGGCTCTGCGATAGCGTAGTGCACGCTAAATGCGCCGGGATCACCGGTCTCGTGGGTGATGCCATCTCAAAAAATAATGGCCTGCATTATAGCTGTGAGGCATGCCGTCCGGTTGAGAAGGAGATGGCAGCGTTTATGAGGCAGACCCGGAAGGGCTTTAGGGAGCTGACCGTGGGCTTCAAAGAGCAATACGATCGGCTCCTAGCCATGGAGTCTCAGTTTAATAGTTTCAAACTACTGACTGAGTCTCCTAGGCGCAAAAAGGTCACTCCGCGGGATCTGCATGTGCCGACTGCCCCTCGACCGGCCGATGCTGACAAGCTGACTCCGACCACCCCAAAAGTGCAGCAGTTGATATCGTTCGCCACTCCAAAGGCAACGACAGCTGCTGGTGATGAAAATTCGGTAGCCGAATTTATCGCGTCGGAGAGCATGCAGCCAAGACCGTCTGTAGCGTCCGTGTCCGTAGTATCAAATTCATTAGCTGTCCCCGCAATTCCGACCCCACCAGTCAATATACGACCCGGACCACCGGGTATTACCATCACAGGTGATAGGCCTGTGGTGCCAAGATTGGTCGGGATCCCACCAAAGAGACAAGTTTTTGTCTCACGACTTGCCCCTGACTCCACAATTAAAGATGTGACGGCTTATATTCAAAGCCGCATACAAGCCGTTGATTTCAAGGTGGAAAAGTTCAACTTTTCTTATGCCAGGGAGATAGCTTCTTTTAAAATAAGTGTCTCCCAAACTCACTTTAACACCATCTGTTCTGCCAAATTTTGGCCGGAGCATTTGGTGGTGAAGGAGTTTAAGGCAAAGAAGAAGACTAGGCCCCCAATAACTCTGCCAACTAATCAGACCAGTGCTCCTTCGTCATCTTCCCGCTCTACCTCCACCCGTCCAAAAAACTAACAAACTCTCTTTTAGTGACCTATCAGAATGTTCGAGGCTTGCGTAGTAAGCTCAGCATTCTTTTCCTGGATAGTGTCGCATTTGCATCCAACGTTATTGTGTTTACCGAAACCTGGTTAAAGCCGGACATTCTTAGTTCCGAAGTTTTGGCAGGTCGGTACACAACTTTTAGAAAGGATCGTTCGTCTCGACGTGCAGGAGGGGTTCTGATTGCTGTGGACTCAAACTTCACGTCGGAACTTTTCACAGTCCAGATCCAGCAGGAACTGGAATTTCTGTGTGTAAAACTGATTCTTCCCGCTTTCTCAGTTTTCATAACTTGTTCGTATATTCCACCTTCTTCGGATATCGCAATTTACGAGCAGCATTTGTCCGCCTTAACCGCTATCTCTTCCTCGCTATCTGACAAAGATCACATGATAGTTCTTGGTGACTTCAACTTGCCAGGAATTGTTTGGTCTTCGGCAAATGAGTCTAATAGCACTACTCGACAAATTTCAACTTTTTTTTCCGCTGTCTCCAAAAATGACTTTTTCCAATAGATTGGAAGATTTAAATTTTTTTTAAGAATTATGGTTTTTTTTTCATGGAGTAGTTTTTTTTTAAGAATTTCTAAAAAATCTGGTATTTTTTGTCATAGGTAGTGCTTCTATTTTTCACATAACTCTCGTTTCATACAACTGGTTGTACTGAACTTTGCAGTTAAAAAAAGCTGATAAATGCAGCTATAAATCCGACTCAGACACTTTGTAGCAGAAACTTAACGTCTGGCAGATATTAAGCTTCCAAATTGAAATTTCATCATTTTTTTCGGTATTTTTTACCCGAAATTTTGACTTTGAAACTCAGGAAAAATCGAAAAATAATATGAATGCCTTGATTTTTGGTTTTAGATAGACACATTAATTACGCGTCGTTTAAGGTATGCTTATAAAATGTAAAATCAAACGGCTAAGTTATAACCGTTTGACCAAAACGACCCAAATCTCATTTTATCTGAAAAAATACCGAAAAATACTTGAATTTATTTAAGGGTTATGATACTTAAATATTTTTATTGTTATTGCTTGTTACTATTTTTAAAATGGTTTGTCTGCCTTCTTTTGTCATTTAAGTCAGATTCTTTTATGAGAGTCCACACATAGTCGCCCAACATATTCTCATTCCAAGCACCTTGATACCGTCGTTCCATTGCTTTTAATTGTTGGTGAAATCTATCTCCGTGTTCATCACTAACATCCCCAAGGCTTGGCGGAAAAAAGTCTAAGTGGGAGTGCAGGAAATGGATTTTGAGTGACATGTTGGCTCCAATTTGTTCATAATTCTTAAAAAGGTCTTGAACGATTTTAACGTAATCATCACTCTTTCTGTTACCAAGAAAATTGGTTGTAACCATTCGGAATGAGTTCCAGGCTGCTTTTTCATTCGTAGATAAAATATTTTCAAATCCATCATCTTTTAGTAGTTTTCGAATTTGGGGGCCATCAAATACGCCTTCTTTAACTTTTGCCAGCGACAGACGTGGAAAAACAGTTTTGAGGTAATTCATCGATTCACCTTCGTAATCCAGTGCTTTAACAAAATTTTTTATCAGTCCTAGCTTAATGTGCAATGTTGGTAATATAATGTCTTGGACTTTCACAAGAGCTGCATTTTGTACGTTGTGATGTCCCAAAGTATTTTCGTTCAGGAAGCAACAGTATTTTGTATAACCGATTTATATATATATATATATATATATATATAACGATTTTTTCTTCTTTGCTGGTCATATACTTTCCACATATGTAGCAAAACGAGTCTGCTCGGTAAGCACATGAAGTTGACCGACTTGGGTTGTCCATTTCAATTAGAAACAATTGGTATTTTTCGAAACACACGATCGTATTCTGCTGGAAGTCAGAACTACACTGAGGCAGGGATACTATAGGTACAGAGTTATATATCCTTTTTTATGAATAGCTTGAAGGAGAAAGGTCAAATATCTGCGGGACCAGCACCTGTGAAGGAAAAAGGTCAACATTTGACCCTAACAGGTATTTATGTATATTTATCCTCACCAAGGCTTAGGTATAAGGAATAAGGAATAAACTGTCCACAACACTTACACCCCAAATAAATATGACCAGGTAGGATATATATCCGATATATATCAATACCTAAGACTCGGTAAAACCAAAATTACAGGTCCTTTTTGTTTTTTGCAATCCCATTTTGGAAGTTGGACCAAAAACGTACCGGACGGTATTTTTCAGGTAAAAGTCATTTTGGGTCGTTTTGGTCAAACGGTTATAACTTAGCCGTTTGATTTTATATTTTTATAAGCGATACCTTAAACGACGCGTAATTAATGTGTCTATCTAAAACCAAAAATCAAGGCATTCATTTATTTTTTTTTCGATTTTTCCTGAAGTTTCAAAGTCAAAATTTCGGGTAAAAAATACCGAAAAAAATGATGAAATTTCAATTTGGAAGCTTAATATCTGCCAGACGTTAAGTTTCTGCTACAAAGTGTCTGAGTCGGATTTATAGCTGCATTTATCAGCATTTTTTAACTGCAAAGTTCAGTACAACCAGTTGTATGAAATGTGAGTTATGTGAAAAATAGAAGCACTACCTATGACAAAAAATACCAGATTTTTAAAAAATTCTTTAAAAAAAAACTACTCCATGAAAAAAAAAAACATTCTTCAAAATTTTTAAACATCCAAATCTATCAGAAAAAGTCATTTTTGGAGACAGCGGAAAAGTCGTGTCGACTAGTGTAGCCTGGTACCCATGGCACGTCATGACTTTGTTGACGGCTTGATTGACCTGTCTCTGTCTCAAGTTAACCATGTTAAAAATTCCTTGGGTCGATTTCTTGATCTGTGCTTTGTAACGGATCCGACCGTAGCGTTGTTAACTCGAGTCCCCCCGCTCTCTATACCTGAAGATGCCTACCATCCTACTTTCGAAGTGTCGCTCGACCTAGGACGAACTGTACTGGATCGGTCGGGTAGACTACCCCAATGTGTCCGCTGCTTCCGTAAAGCCGAGTTTACGAAGCTTAATAACCTCATTAGGGATTTTGATTGGTCCGCTTTATATTTGTGCAGTGATGTTACGACAGGCACAAACATTTTCTATGATGCACTGGACTCACTTTTTGTCTCTTGTGTCCCACTTTCCTGTCCGATTAGATCAAGAAAACCCCCTTGGTTTACCAAGGAGCTATCTCATCTAAAAAACTTAAAATCAAGACTTTATAAAAAATTTCAAGAAGTTGGCTCTCCTTCTTCTCTCTCTCATTATGTAATAGCTCGGTCAAACTTTTCAGTTCTTAACGCTCAATGCTATCAGAATTACCTATCTCGATGCAGGATAAGTTTTTCTAAGGACCCCAAACAGTTCTACAGCTTCGTAAACAGTAAGCGTAGAACGTCCGCACACCCATCCTCGCTATCCTTCCGTAATACGTCGGCAGATAATGATCAGGCAATTGCCGATCTTTTTGCCCGTTTTTTCCAAACTACCTATTCGCAGGACGTTTACTCTGGTCAGCCGTATCCATACAGTTTACCGCGGTCGAACGGCATTTTCTGTCCTTTGCTAAATGAAAGCTCGTTGCTTCATGATCTACGAACAGTAAAGCCGGTGTTCTCACCGGGTCCGGACGGAGTTCCCGGCTGTGTACTCAGGTACTGTGCCGAGTCTCTGTGTGGGCCGTTGCTTAAACTGTTCAACCTATCTATAACTTCTTCATGCTTTCCCCCGATATGGAAGGAGTCTTTTATAATTCCTCTCCATAAGAAAGGTAGCAAGTCTGACGCAATGAACTATAGAGGTATATCTAAGTTATCCGCTATTCCTAAAGTGTTTGAGAAAATTTTAACTCCGCACCTGCAGCACCTATGCAGATCACTTATATCTCCAACTCAACATGGATTTATAAGGCGGAGATCAACCACTACAAATTTATTGGAGTTTACCTCCTTTATAATAAAAGGCTTTCAAGGTAATTTGCAGACGGATGTTGTTTACACCGATTTTAGTAAAGCGTTCGATTCTGTAAACCATTCCCTCCTAGCACAAAAGCTCGACCTTCTAGGGTTCCCGCCCAATCTCCTGAGATGGATCTCTAGCTACCTGTGTTCTAGGTCTCAAAGAGTCCTTTTCAAAAACTCCCTGTCCTCTCCAGTTATGGTGACTTCGGGTGTACCTCAGGGCAGCCATCTAGGCCCCTTACTCTTTACTCTCTTTATAAATGACCTACCTTCTGTATTAACATACTCTCGAGTACTAATGTATGCGGATGATGTTAAGCTCTGTGTCCAGTATAAGGACATTTCTTTCCAATCCAGGTTGCAATCCGATCTCGATAGATTTCAGTCTTGGTGTTGTGCAAATTTATTAAACCTTAACGCTTCAAAATGTAAAGTAATGACTTTTCATCGCTCCAGCGCCTTTCTGGTTCCTTACACCCTTTGTGGTGGTTCTCTTGAGAGAATTACCCGGGTTGATGATCTTGGTGTTCTATTAGATCCCAAGTTAAAGTTTTCAGAACACATTTCCACCATGGTGAATAAGGCCATGGGCGTGCTTGGGTTTATAAAGAGGTGGTCAAAGGAATTTGACGACCCCTATATAACAAAGACTCTCTACACCTCTCTGGTTCGTCCGATTTTAGAATACGGCTCTTGTGTATGGTGCCCTCAGTACAACGTACACCAAGACCGTATAGAATCAGTTCAGAAAAACTTTTTACTTTTTGCTCTTCGCGGCCTCAGCTGGGATGCAGGTGTGAGACTGCCGTCTTACTCTAATAGATTGCTCTTAATAAACCTTCCAACCTTAGCTAATCGTAGGAAAATGCTTGGCGTGATTTTTGTGCACAACTTGATCAAGGGTGACGTAGATAGCCCTGACCTGTTGAGCCGCATAAACTTCACGATTCCTATTAGAAGCACTAGGAACTATACACCGTTGTTTCTTCCGCTTTGTAGATCGAATTACTCCTTGCATGAACCATTTAGGGTCCTATGCTCGGATTATAATTCCCTCTACCATATTATATCTACCACTAACTCCCTTCCTAGTCTTAAATTACTGATACTCCTACATCTTTCCCGTAATTAGTAATTACTTTTTTCTTTAGTTAGATTAGTTCTACTTTTCCTCGAACACTAGTCTAACACCTATCTTTCCTGCATGTCCGCGATCGGTTCGGTTTACGAGTCGCGCGTTATGCGGCAGCGCCCCTCGGTCGGTTGGGCGGGAGGTGGGCTGCGTTCTTGCCTGGGATCCGCGCGTAACAGCCATTGGCTGGTGTCGCTTGGGCCACTTGATGGTGCAGTCATTGCATATCAACGTCCTAAAGAAAAATCATTATGTCTGGCGCCCAGTCTGTTTGCGCGGGTGCCTAATAGCTAGTGTCCCGTGAGGTAGCGTTTGACTGCGCTGCACCTTCGTCTGCCGAGCTTGCATAGCTCAGACGTGCGCTTTCTATCTATGGTTGGCCATGTTTGCCGAGTTATTCGACATCGTGGTACTGATTGCCACTTGTTGTCTATTAGTAGCTCATATTGCTCCTTTATTGAGCCTGCATGTGGTCTTTAGCAAACGGTTGTAACTTAGCCAAAGTCAAAATTACGGGAAAAAATAACGAACAAAATTATGAAATTTGAATTTGAAAGCTTAATATCTTCCAGACATTAATTTGCAGCTACAAAGTGTCTGGGTCGGACTTATAGGTGCATTTGTCAGCTTTTTAAAACTGCAAAATTCAATACAACCAGTTGTAGGAAACTTAAGTTATTTGATAAATAGAAGCACTACCTATGACAAAAAATAACACATTTTTAAAAAATTCTTTAAAAAAAAACTTAACCTGGAAAAAAAAAACATTCTTTAAAAATTTTTAAACATCCAAATATATCAGAAAATGTCATTTTGGGCGACAGCGGAAAAGTCGTGTCGACTAGTGTAACAAATTGCTGAGCCACTTCGTGATGAGATGTTCGACAGTCTGCCACGATGGCCGAGCTCGCGGAAATCGCATTAATCGATTTCATCGTAGCTTGGCTGTCACTATATGTATTCACGCGAGTTACCATGGCGGTAACTTCTGGAAGGCAGTTCTTTGTTCAGGTCAGAGAAGGAATAGTTCTCTAGGACCTTCCAACCCTTTACTTTGTCTGACAAATTGTGAGACACTAGAGTTACGTCAATTCTCTCATGTCAATTTTGTATTATAAATGTAGGGTCATTTCCCGATTACAGATTATTAGATTAAAGTTTAGGATGAAGATGAAAAGGGACTCGCCCCTTAAATTTGTGTTGTCTTGTTTGCATGTGTTGCATGCTTCGGTGAACCTGTCCACTAGACGATTTACGTCGTCCTCTGTGTTCAGGCATGTTGGTGCTACGGAGGATCCTCTAGGACTTTCCAGCTCTTGACTATTTTTGACAGTTTTTGAGACAGGCGAAGTCAGGGTCATTTCCACGATCGCAGATTATTAGATTAGAATTAAGATGAAGCTGAAAAGTGAAAAGTCACCTTTTACATTTGTGTCCGAGCTCTCCCATTGAATGTGGCGACGTTGGCGTCAGCCTATTATTAGGCCTGTGTTGTGTCTGACCTTTCGTTATCGCTGGTAAGCTTACGAACGAGGTCATTTGGAAAAAAATTTTGGCAGTGGGGGAGTGCCAGACTCGTTTTTGTTTTTGTTATATTTGTATTTTCCATATTTGATCCCACGATTTGCAAAGAGGGGCCGTCCGAGCAGAGATCCACGTTGGCCGGATAAGGCATCATTAGAACAGGTGGCTGCCAAGTCTCTAAGCTACGCGTTAACGACTGGGATAGGTTTTATACCGGGCCTCCAGCCAAGCTGACTCTCGGCACGGTTTGATTAACACACTTAGTCCGGCCTGGTGTGAGATGAGTGTGGGGGGTTGGTATGTGGGTAGGTGGTGTGTAGGGAGGGGGTTGTGTGATCTACTTATACGAGGCGGCACAACAAGCGCATCGCCATTGTTGCTACTTCGCGGACACCCGCTGACTGTCCGGGACTGCTTATTTTCGGTTCTCTTCCTAGGAATGCCCGCTGTTACTTTGTTAATACTTGGAATTTTGGATTACAATTTTTACGATATATTTGAAAAAGAAATATTTTAATACTCTGTACTCGAAGAGTAAAGGGGTAAATTATATTTGTGGTGATAACGAATGTGTGTAACGCCCAGAAAGAAGCGTTTCCGACCCCATGAAGTATATATTCTTGATCAGCATCAATAGCCGAGTCGATATAGCCATGTCTGTCCGTCCGTCTGTCTGTCTTCATTAGCGCCTAGATCTCAGAGACTATAAAAGCTGCAGCAACCAAGTTTTGTTTCCAGTCTCCTTTGTTATCACACTACTTCGAGTGTATTTCAAAATTTCGCCCCACCCCTTTCCGCTCACACAAAGGACGAAAATCTGTAGCAATTTTGATAATTTTGACCTACAAAATAAATGAAGAATTGGCAGGGTGGGTGGGGGTATGTGTTTGTTGGTGGGACACTTGGACTCTTCCATTACAGGTGTAATGGAATACATGTGCACACATGCACTCTCACGGGCGCTGATACCAGTCGTTTCGCTGCGGAACCGGTTCCACAGGTTTCGGTTCTGGACCGGTTTGCAGCTCTGGTACTAGTACATACGAGGGCGGTCCGATAATTTTCCAGCCTGACAATGAAAACGACCTCCTACGTTAACCAAACTTTGGTATTGTGATAAGGCATCTTTTAATGTGTTCCCGCCAAAATTGCAGCCACATGGATATTTTAGTTATCCCTTAACAATCGATTAACTAAGTCGGTATCAATGCTCTTGTAAAAATTCAAAAAGTTGAATATCGTGCGGTCATAAAATATTTGTTTTTGAAGGGAAATACGCCTACGCAAATCAACACTGAGATTGACGCTGTATAAGGTATGCGGAATGAAATACGAACAAAATTGAACATGTTCTCAAAAAGTTCCAAGAATTGACCACAGCACAACAAAAAGCACGATAATAAACAGTACTATTCCAGCATGCGTTGCAGCAAAAATTAGCTTTCTAGATAATGCGTAGTTGCTGAAATTTCTCTGAGCACAGAAGAGCGTCGAAAATTGATTCGCACATATTGCGCAAATAACCCATCTCAGCCGAAAAATGAAACGCCCACTATTTTTTGAAAGAGCTGAAGAGGTGGGAGCATCGCTGGATGAAGTGTGTTGACTTAGAAGGAGACAATGTTAAAAAATAAAATATAATACAATTTTTAAAGCTGTTGTATCATTGTCAGGCTGAAAACTTTTCGGACCGCCCTCATAGTTCCAAAGCTCAAGTTTGTGAAGGCATATTTGCTCTATACAGGAACTGAAGGAACTACTACAGAATTTTGCTATGCATTTAACAGTTGGCTTTTTTATCGTAAAACTTAGGCCTAAGTATTATAAATCAGGGAAAATCCTGGAGATCTTGATTCTGTGTTCCTTTTCGAAGGAAAATCACTCCTCGCACTTCTCCGCTCCTTTTAGGGGGTGATATTTCAGTTTCATATTTCAATTTTTTCGCTTGAAACAATCGCACCACACCAGCCTGAGTGTGTACGAACTTCATACATACATTGTTTTGAAGCAATCGGTCCCTCTATTTGTAATTTCCACACTTTCACATTGCGGATTGTCTTGGTTGGCAAAATGCCGAACGATTTTCCTCTGAGATTATGTGGTTTCTTATTCCTTGCCTCCAATTTTTTTTAAATTTGAGATATTTGGCGACCATTGGAGGTATTTTAAGATTTAAAATTAGACAGTTCCACAGAACTTGTGAATGCTTGTTACAAAAAAAAATGTGGAAAAATGTAAACGCTAAATGCTCGGTGTACCAACACTTTAGTTCGCCTTATTTTATACAAAATAATGCAATAATACTACGCTTCTGAAAATTTGTCAATCTTAAAGAAAATGTATTAATTTTTCTGATAAACCTTTTTTTCTTGAAAATCGCGAAAGAAAAACTCTTAAAACAGCAGTAAACTTGAAAACTTGAGCACTGAAGTGCGTAACTGTATACATATATATTTTTTTGTGTATTCTGTTACTTTTAACTTCAAATATAATCAAATAAGATAAGTGTATTAAGTATTAAGGTTGGCTAGCTTCGATGTTAGCGTTAGCGTCGGTTAGCGTCGGTTGGTTAGCGTCGATGCGCCCAGGTATAGCCTCCTTGCCCGTGAGAGAGATAAGATGTTCCAGGGTTTCAATAGCCCCGAGCTCATCACATTTCTTACAGCTGTTTCCTTTGGTGATGTGTAGCTCGGCTGCATGTGATGCAGCCAGACAGTGACCTATTAGTATTCTCTCTCTCGAAACTTCGCAAATTTTGTTGTTATGTTATGAATAGTTTATAAAAAAGATTTTGGGTCCGTGCGACCACGCCCACTTTTGGCTCCCATGCAAACTAGTTCGTTGTAGCAATGTCGTATTACTCTGAATTCAGCCAAATCAGTTATATTTATTTAAAAATGAAGCAAATTTATGAAGTAACTTTTTTGTCTTCTTCTAATAGTATGTCATAGATGTCAGAATATTATTGGGTGTCCAATTCGTTTTCACTTGAATCCTTCTTTTCGGGAGACGGCAACTCCAGGAGACTTAACACTTCTTTCGAAAGAGATTTTTTCTCGTTTTCCCTTTCCTTCAAACAGACACTCGATAGTAATGGATCCGAGCAATTAATCGCTCTGTGAAAAAAGTCAGTCATAGTATTGATTAGACTATTTTTCTTTGAATGTGATAAGATTGTTAATTTGAAAATCTGTTTGTTAAGATTGTTAAGATCTTAAGATTGTTAATTTGGAAATCTAAATCGTTTTTTTCCAAAATTATGTGAGCAGCAGTTTCTTTAACTAATGCAATTTTAATGGACTGCGGTGTTCTATTAATTCAAATGTTCCCATAAAAGGGGTCTATTATTTTTATGGGTATAACAGAATTTAAATGTAAAGAGTTATCTGAAATCTGTCAACCAGGTATTGTAGATTCAAACTTCTGCTTTTACATACTCCGACCTGTTGAACCATCAAATCCATAGCTGCAAATTAATTTGATATCAGAACTATCCGGAAATAGCTGGAAAACCTCGCATTGCAATTTAATTATTCGATGTGCAGTATGATGTAGAAGATTTTGCAATGACACTCGGGCAGCAGTTTCCATTACTTCTATACCCATGGGCCGGCACTGTAATTTAGCTTCCATTACTGGGGTTTTTCCATTTCATATTGCTTTCTCAATATAGTTGGGTATTTAGGCGTTGTTATACTTTCGTTAAGTACAAAGGCCACGTCTTTTCTACATTCTTTCTTAGCAAAAACTGCTGCAGCATGCATAAGAAGATTCGTGTAACAACTTTTTTCATTTGCAAGCTCAGACGCCAGATTCCTTTTTAATCCTATCCCTGCACTTGTGTATGATAAGGTTAGAGATTCAGAGAATACAGAACTACAAAAATGTTGCAGCTGAGAAGTGATGATTTTTTCGAAGAGTTTAGGAATGGCAGATAAATTGGATATACAGCGTTAGTTAGAGACATGAGATTTAGATCCCTTCTTATGAAAGGGAACTATATAGGATTCTTTCCAGACGGTGGGAAAGTCACCAGTCTAGAGAGACAAGTTGAAAAGTTTTAGGAGAGGCACACAAAGAGATTCTGCACGAAGTTTTAGAACAGCTTTCGGAACCGAGTCTGGCCCAGTGGAGAACGAAAACTTGCACGATTGTAAATTTGTTAAGAGACTATCATAGTCGATGAAGGGGGGACAGATACAGTTAAAACTATTTAAAGGGATATGATAAGAGTAACTACTACTACAGTCTTTCGATGAGGCTAGGAAAGAGGGAAGGTTGATAGAAGGAACAGAGTAGCAACGTTGAAAAAAGGAAGTGAACAGATCAGCAATATCACAATCCTTATCAGCATAACTACCATTTAAGTGAAGAGAAGAAGGAAATTGGGAAGATTTACGTTTAGAATTCACAAACCTGAAGAATTGTTTAGAGTCGCGTTTAAAGTTAAGCTTGCATTTGGTCAAGTATCTATTGTAGCACAATGTATTAAATATGGAAAATTTCGATTTTGCAATTGAGTACTTCGAAAAGTCTGATTGCAAACCGGATTTTTTAAACTTCTTGTACATACGGTATTTTAAATTCTTCAGATTTATTAATATAGGGGTGAACCAGATAGGACCAGAAAGATTTCTGGAGGGGGTGACTAAAGGAACATGCATGGGAAAGATGGAAAAAATAGAGCTATAGAATGCATTCGTGGCAGACTCGATTTCCTGGAAATCGTCAAGGAATGACCAATCCATCTGAGATAGGGCAGTATTCAAGGAGAGGAAATCAGCCTTCTTGAAGCAATAAATATTCGAAGGCTTAACAAACTTTATAGGGCATGAAGATGGTAACATGAAATCAATTGAAAGTGTGGGATGGTATGGATCTTCAGGGAATGATAGAGGTGATCCGCGACATACCAAAGTGCTCGAAGCATCGGAAGTGAAGACGAGATCAAGGGTCCTACACATGCTATTGCGTATGCCATTTACCTGGCCTAACGATGTATCGGACAGAGAATCAACAAAGTCGTGCTGCATAGATGGGAACATTAAGTTTGATTCATTGGATAGAGACCAAGTGATATTTGGGAGATTAAAGTCACCGAGGACAATAAGACGATCAGAATCACTAAGCTGAGACAAAACAGACTGGAGATGGGCCGCGTGAAGCATATAAGTTGTAAATTCAGAGGACGGTGGGTAAGAGCATGATATGAATAAATTAAAAGAACGCAGACGAATTTTAACAACGATAATTACCATTGAAATTGAGCTCATCGATGGAAAAGAGTTGGGAAGTTAAGTCGGAACGAACAGCAATTAGGACGCCGCCACCTCGAGATGGTCGATCAGATCTATATATGTTAAAATTATCTACAAAAATCTCGGAATCCGAGATTGAGGAATTGAGCCATGTTTCAGAGAAGGCGATAATGTCGAAATCAAAAGTTGCACTATCAGCATGGAATTTGGTGAGCTTACTGCACAGGCCACGTACATTCTGATAAGTGATCTTTAGAGGTAGAGGAAAATTCAGTTTTTTGCACAGAAGGTAAATCGGTAGATGGTGTTGGAAGGATTCCTACACGATGTGCGGATTGCGAAGATCGAGATCGGTTATTGAAAATGTGACAAATAGTATGTACAGGCCAGAAAGTAACAGAGTCGTACAAAATTTCTCCAGGACAAGAATTTTAAAGGAAGAAATGCTACGTTTTTTCTTAAAGTTAAATTTAGATACAACGAGGGCAGAGGAGCTATTGATATTAAGTTTAGAGAAGATATAATCTCGAACCACTACATCCGTAGCCGATTCTAGGTTAGGTTAACCCGGACGACCCTCCTGGGGTCTCCCATAGGCCAGAATGGCCCTTAGTTATCCGGATGGTTATGGACCTTTACGCGGGTGCTAGTGAGGTTTTGATATCATCTAAGATTGAGGTGTTTTTGGCGAAGGCCAGCAGTTCCTTTGGCGACCTCTTGGCGGCATCTTCGAGCGATGTCAGCGTCGGTGCACCCAGGTATCTTCTCCATGCCCGTGAGAGAGTTGGGCAGCTGCAGATTAGATGTTCCAGGGTTTCGATAGCCCCGAGGTCATAACATTTCCTGCAGCTGTTCCTGTCGGTGATGTTTAGTTTGGCTGCGTGTGATGCGGCCAGGCAGTGACCTGTCTGTATTCCCACCAGCAGTCTGCAATCTTTCCGTGGAAGGTGCAGCAGATAGTGGCTGAGTTTCTCGCTGCGTTTTTTGCACATGATTTTCGAGACTCTGCAGTTGGTCGTGCCATTCCACCTGCTCTCGTTTTCTAGTCTAGCCAGCTTTTCTAGATCGCCCTGTAGCGTTCTGAGTGAGACAGGCACATTTTCTGCTCCTTCTGTCGCCAACCCGACGCCTTCCTTTGCCAGAACGTCCGCCGCTTCATTTCCTTCGATGCCCTGATGGCTGGGAACCCCATAGATCCGCACTGACTTGGTCGTGCATAGTAAGTCTAATGCTTCCCTGCTCGCCAGGACACTTCTAGAACTGACCGTGGACGACTCCATGGATTTTATCGCCGCTTGGCTGTCTACAAACAGATTGACCACGTTATGTGATCACCCCGTGTGTTGTGCAACCTCCGCTGCTTTCCTGATGGCAAAGATTTCCGCCTGGAATATGCTGCAGTGGTCTGGTAGCTTGTATGACAGCCCTATTTCGGGGTCTGTGCAGTATATGCCGCGTCTAGCGCAATGGTGGCCTTCTTCACCCTTTCCACTACATTGGGTCTCCATGCCAACTTGCTATCCAATACTGTGCCAAGGTATTGGACTTGTGTTTTTGGGGTTAGCCTTGTTTGATCGATTTTTGGGGGATCCATGACGGTACCTTGTACCTCTTGGTGAAGAGGATGAGGTCCGTTTTGTCCGCGTTGATACTGAGTCCTACTCCATCTGCCCACTCACATATCTCCCTGAGTGTTCGTTCCATTATGGAGCTGAGTGTCGATGGACATACACCCGTAATAAGTATGCTTATGTCATCTACATAGGCTGTTATTTTTGGGGCTTTCCTTTCGAATCTCTTGATTAGGTCGTCGACCACCAGATTCGACAGGAGGGGCGACAGTACTGTCGAGATACTTTACCCAGTGCTGGGTGTGTGTTGGTTGCTTCTAAGCGACCCATTATTGCGCTTGTGGCCACGTTGTTGAATGCTCCGGATATATCTACAAATACTCCTAGTGCATATTTCTTGGTATTGAAGGCTTTCTCGACGGTAGCTACTAACGAGTGTAGTGCTGTTTCCACCAATTTTCCTTTCATGTAGGCATGCTGTTTGCTTGACATCAGTCCCCCTACTTCCTTCCTGATGTGTAGTTCCAGCAGTTTTTCTAGCGTTTTTAGTAAAAAGGAGGCGAGGCTTATCGGTCTATAATCCTTGGGACTAACATGGCTGCACTTTCTTGCCTTCGGGAGGAAGACAACTCTGGAAGTTCTCCATTGTATAGGAATATAGCCTGTCCTTAAGCATGCCGTATATATAGCAAAATGCCATGGGGTGATCACCTCTTTGGTCACTTGCAACATGGCTGAAAATATCCCATCCAGTCCAGGTGCTTTAATCCCCGTAAAGGAGTCTATAGTCCATTGGATTTTCTTGTGGGTTATTAGTCCTGTGGGGATGGTTTGTTCCTCTGTTGCTAGGTCATGATGCGTTGTGGCATCAGTGACCTCGGTGCATCCTGGGAAGTGCGCCTCCAGTAGTGCTGTCAGGGCTTCTTTGCTGCTCTCTGACCATTGTCCATTGTTGAGCTTGAGCTGACTCTGTATAGTAGGCTGCTTGGAAAGCAGCTTCCTGAGTCTTGCCGTTTCGGTCACCTTCTCGATGTTGGAGCAGAAGTTCCTCCACGAGCTGCGTTGTGCCTTGCGTATCTCTTTCTTGTAATTTCTGAGTAGGTTCCTGTATTCCTCGTTTATGACTTCTTCGTTCTTTTTTTGGCGAGCTTGAAGAATTCCCGGAGGTTGTTTCTTAGGAGGGAGAGCTCCCTATTCCACCAGAGTGGCTTGTTCTTCTTTTTCGTACTTGAGGGTGGGCATGCTGCGCGGTAGCCATCTAGTAGCTCCTTGGATAGAGTCTCAATAGACTTCTCTATGTCATCAGCCGATTTTACCGACCCCGGATTCGCGAGCTTCGGGGTAACCGTCTTTCTGAACTTTTCCCAGTTCGTGTTCCGGGGGTTCCTATAGACGGCTACCTTCGAGGTGTGTTTAAATTCGTATTTGAACTGGATATACCTGTGATCTGAGAAGGATGGTCTTTCGAGGACCCTCCACCCAGACACCGCGGTACTCCTTCCCGTTACGAGTGTAAGGTCTAGCTCGTTTGATGGGGTGGGACTACACGTAGGTGTAGTCCTCCCCCACGTTTGCTACTTCTATGTTAGTGGAAAGTATAAATTCTAGAAGAGACTCACCTCGGTCATTGGTATCGGGGCTCCCCCATACATTATGGTGGGCATTAGCGTCCGTACCAATGAGTAGTTGGTAGTCCTTGGAGCCGGCTTCCTCGCCCAGACTCCTTAGCTCTTCGGGTGGTGCGGGTCTGTCGTGTGTCATATAGCAGGAGGCTACCAAGAGGCGCTTCTCCTCGCTTTCTAGCATCACCACTGTTAGGTCATCTGTTCTGTAATAAGACATAAGGTGAGCGTGGATTCCCTTTCATACAAGTACGATGGTTCTGTTCCTGCTTACCGGAGTTGCTTAGAAAGAGTTGTAGTTAGAGGACTTAAGTCCGGTTATAGAGTTGCCTGACGCAATCCATAGCTCCTGGACTAGAGCTATGTCGACGGGCCCTTGCTCCATGGCTATGAGGAGCTCCGCCGACGCCACTTTGCTTTTATGTAAGTTGAGCTGCAGCACACTCAGCGGCAGATTTCAGATTCATTTATAGTTTTGAGATTTTTAAAATGAGCTGTCATTGAGATAAATGTATTCAGTAGTTTCCGGAATTCCGAGTGGACAGCAGCGAATTCGTTATGAGTCTGTCTCATAAAGGTTCTTCTATCTGCTTCAACTGCCCTGCATTCCCAACAAGTCCAGTTGAGACCGCAGCGAGTCTTGAGCAGATCGCCAACGCGACCATCGATTTGAGGAAAACCCGCGCAGCTAGTGTGAGCCGCGTTGTCACACAACCAGCATAAAATAAATGTTTGTCGTGTAGTTACTGAATGGTTAACGTCACAACGTTTAACACAACAGGAGCTCATTGTTAAATATTAATAACAATATATATGAAAAAAGAAAAAGGAAAGGTAAAATTTAAGTCGGTGTGAGACAGAGATAATGACTTTAGGCTTATGTTACACAATTCCGCGCGCAAGCACAAACAAAACGGTGCCATTAGGGCTTCTTTGCTGCCCTCCGACCACTATCCGTTATCTAGTTTGAGCTGACTCAATGTTGGAGCAGAAGTTCGGCCATGAGCTACGTTGTGCCTTACGCATTACCTTCTTGTAAAATCTGAGTAGTGTTTTGTTTTCTTTTTCTTCTTCGTTTGCTATATTAGCGAGCTTGAAGAGTTCCCTTAGATTATTTCTTTGGAGAGAGAGGTCCCAGCTCCACCAGAGTGGTTTGGTTCATTCTTGTTTTTGAGGGTGGGCGTGCTGCCTGGCAGACATCCAGCAGTTCCGTGGATAGGGTCTCTTAGGACTTCTCTATGTCCTTCGAGGATTTCACTGAGCCCGGGTTCGCGAGCTTCAATTTAACTGTCGTTCTAAACTTCTCCCAGATTGCGTTGCAGGGGTTTCTATAGACGTTCACTTTCGGAGTGTATTCGAATTTGCACTTGAATTGAATATAGCTATGATCTGAAAAGGATGGTCTTTCGAGGACTCCATCCAGATACTAAGGTACTAGTCTTTGGAGTCGGCTTCTTCCACCAGACTCCTTAGTTCTTCGTGTGGCGCGGGCTTGTCGTGTGCCATGTAGCAGAACGCAACTAAACGGCGTTCTTCATTGTCATGAACGGCTGGCTCCCCTGCAGTTGAAAGGTTGACTACTAAGGTCAGGTCCCCGTCCTCCTCTTCTTGCGAGTCATCAAGCACCAGACCCTGGGCGGCCTCTACGATGGTGTCCAGACCGACGTTTTTCTCCACCTCGTCTGCTTGCACGCTGTGTGCGTCCTTGTCCCCGGGTTGGCGCTTTTTGAGGCGCAGGTACACACTACCCGTGCCCCACGCCGTTTTCCCGTATCTTGGGTATAGCACGTCTTCCGCTTCTTTATTGATCTGGAGGATAACATGCTAGCCCTCCTCGTGGGGTAGTAGGCACTCAGCATGCAATACTTTCTAGTCTGAAGTCGGTATCTCCGGGTTTTGCCGCTGGAGGAGCTTCAGCGCACGGTCCCCTTGAATGGCGATGGGGAAACGGGATTAGCAGTCACTTTAGCGTCGAGTCATCGTTACTTCAGAATGTCGACCCCATTCAGCCACCCAGCACCGTCGAAAGTGTGCATGGGCGCTGTTGCGTTCTCCTCTATTCGTGTAAATAGGTAGTCTACCAGCCGCGCGTGAACCAATTTAAACTTCACCGCTGTCATTCTCCCGTTCTAATCACGTCTGTTGATGAGAGCTACGATCAGGTGTCTCCTGGACATGTCGCTGATCTTCTCGCTTGACCCCTGCTTTGCCAATTTCGGTAGGGATTCCGCTCTCTTAGGCCCTCGTTGCTGCTTGCTCGTCAGAGTGACGGCATTGCATGCCGAGCGCTGCCTCTTGGTCGCCAGCAATTCCTCCACCTTGTTTGCATGCTCACTGTTGGATGCCTTCATTTGTGGCACCTGCGCGTAATATCTACGGCCCTCCTCTACCTTCAGCTCAGCCCAAGCCAGCTTGGATTTCTCCTCCTGTCCGCCTTGCCTTGAATCGTGCCCACTATTTTGAAGGCCACCCAGTATTACGCTTTAGCCTTCCCTTGGCAGGGAGCAGGAACCTGGTTCAGGCGAGCGGAGAAGGCTGTGTTTATCCGAGTCTGCCTCGACAACGGCACCTGCGCGGCTCATCCTACAGCGCACAGTGGCCGGATTAGACAAAGTTGAGGCATAATAATTTACAGATCACAGGGTCTTCAAATTTGGTACAGTTGATTGTAATAATATATATAAAATTTGGAAAAATGTTGAGATCGATCGGACCACGCCCACTTATACCTCCCATTTTAACCATATTAAAATGATTTGATATTTTTATATTTTTAAACACAAAGCGATACTTTTTATTAACTTTCTTCAGTTTCTATCTCAAATGAAGAGGAATCGATAACTTCTGGCGGCAGCTTGTCCTTATTTTTCTTGAACTTTTTATTTATATTAAGGCTTGATATTAGGGGATCCGAAGAGCCCATTGCTCGGTGAAACACATCCTCTATATTATTAATACGACTATTTTTTCGTGCGTGGAATATTCTGTCGCGTTTGTAAAATTTATTTCGAGCCTCGGAGGCGTTTTCGCCTTAACATCCGAGGGCAACTGCAGAAGCAGAAATAATTTCAGAACCATGGGCCAGGATCTTGTGAATGGTCGGTGACATGGGATACCACGGATACTTTTCCATATATAAGGAAGCAGTTTCATTTATTCACTTGCTATTTATTCAGACCAATCCGATATAAAAAGTGCAATACGAATTCAAAGAATCGTATCCATGAATGTAATGGACTCACTCCATTTTGAAGAGAATTACTTTTTGGCTTAAAATTTCAGCATTTGTGTCCTTCGTCGTCAAACAATTTTTTTGAGTTGCACCACATATTGGACATGACTGAGCGGAGTTCATCCCCGTTAAAATATTCAAAACCTTACCATCAATGAGCGTTAAATTTAGATCAAATGAAACTGCAATATTTCTATCAGCAATTTCGTTAAATATGTACGGTAATAGATATGTACGGTAATAGATTTTTAACTTCCTCCTTTAATCTGTTGTTTTTTTTAAATATGCTCCTTACTTTCCTTAACGAATTAAATTTGTAATGGTCTACTAAATTTTACTGACTGAGTTTTTGCATTTAGCCACAGAACTCTTCCTAAAGAATCAACTAATTTAATTGGTATAAAAAAAGTGACGAATAAGGATTGGTCAAATGTTTCTGGCTCCTTCCCTAGAAATCCCTGTTTGTATAAGCATTGTCCAGTCGATCCGTCGAATTCATAGCTTGCAATCAAATTCATATTATTTATTTCTGGAAATAGACTAAAAACTTCTTTTTGAAAAGTTATTATTCTCTTTGCAGTGTGATTGACCATATTTTGTAATGAAACTTGGGCCATGGTTTCCGTGACTTCAATGTCAATGGGTCTGCATTGCAATTTAGCTTTGTAGACTTTATCATAGCTCGGCAATATATCAAAGCCATGTTTCCGTATTAAAGTTCTAATGCAGTTTTATTGTCTTTTGGTAAAGGAATTCTCCAGTAAAAAAGCTAAAGCTTCATCTTCATAAACTGGAAGGGGCTTTGGTACTTATTATTTAGCTTGGAGACGTTTGGATTTTCCTTAAAATTCCAATCATTAATTTTATTTGCTCTATATTTTGTGGCAGATATGGCAGCTGCATGAGAGAGTAAATCAAGATTATGATCTTGAGTTGTTGCGAGTTCGGAAGCTAGTTTGCGCTTCAAACGTGTGCCGCCTTCATCATAAGATAAGCGTGGTCGTCCTTTTGAATGTCTTGTCAAATCCTCTTTATCAATTTGCAATGTCATTTTTCTAGCAAGCCACTTTGAATGTTGGTTTTAAATCTTGTTATCTTCCTTTGACTTTTTTTCATTATTTGTTGTTTCTTCTCTATATTTAAATTTTTAGTAAGCTTACCAAACACTTGATTGGAAATTGCCTCGGCTTTGCGCCTACCTTGAATCCAAATCTCAAGCAATTCCACATGACTAAATTCGAGCGTGTCTGCAATATCATCAAACATTTACCAAACGCGCAAAAATAATTACTTTCATTAAGTTGAGCATATTTATTAATGAAAATAAATGCATTATTAGTCTCGAGATTAACCTAGAGAATGCAAACTTTTACTACACAAAACATGTGACTTATAGGTTAGGTTTGCCAAAAAATAACAACGCAACAATTGCACGTAAAAGCAAAGACAAAACACATCACAACACAAACATTTATTAACTGTTAACAATCAACATACCTTTATCGGTGTTTTCCATTTCAAAGTAATGTGTATTGAAAAAGAAAAAAGGTTTAAAATGTAATGCAAAAATCTTGTTAAACAGATGCAAAAGAACTTCAAAATAGCGTAGCATAAAATAAGCTGACTTCAAAGGCTTCGTAAAATTACCAGCATTACACAATTTTTTTTTTAAATTGTATTTTGATTCCTTTTTTTATATTCTATCATAATATTAAGATCTCTTTACCTTATTATAAAATCTATCTTTTTGATTTTATCCGGCCACTGTGCAGCGGTGGGTAGTACTGCAACTGACGTGACGTTTGGGTTGACATTGTCATCACTATTCCGCTCCATATTGGGTCCATACGCTCTATAGGTCCATACGTGGCTAATATTTTTCGGGGGAACCACGAACCACGCGTCTTAGTCCTGACCGCCAGGCACCTCTAGTCATGGACCTGACCCCGCTCGCCCGACTCGGGCCATTGGCTTAGCTAGACACTGCTTCGATCGTAGCAAGCGACAAAGCATTACCCTTGTTCGGGATAATGCATTATTTTCGCCAGCAAAGTGTATTATTAGATTCGTGTAAATTTATGTAAAACTAGAACACGCTTCAATCCCTTAAAATATAAACAATTTTTATCACCGTGAACCTTGGTCCACTGGCAACCCCGTAAGAGTAAGCATTGTTTGAGAGTCGCTCCGTCGCACAGTGACGCCTTCGCTCCTGCACATGTAAACGATGTTACGATGTCGCACAGTGGCCAATAGGTTTGTGGATTTAAACATCTTTAAAGAATTATAATTTATAATTATAATTTATATAATTTTTTCAAGGTTTGGTTTTTTTAAAGAATCGATGGTTAAATAGCTAACTTGCAGATGTTTGACTATACGAGTATGTCTACTCACTGAGTACCGAGTATAAAAATAGATGGGCGGCCTTTGCCTTACACATACTTTCTATATGAAAAATGCTTTAGAAAATGCGTTCAAAATTGAATTACTATTTCATATAGATCTGCGAGGCTACCAAAACTGCGGATTATGTATATCTAGTCCGATTGTTTTATTAACAAGATAAAATTGGGTCCGCTAACTTTTGGTTATTCTTTGTGCATATTAAGGTTAATATCTCATGTGCTGCGACTGACGAAAAACTGTTTGAGCTTTGATTTTATCGGAAGTTCAACAGATGAATCTGCCGATGATATGAACAATGTTCAGGTATGTTATGAAACGATTTAAGAAGTATTCGAAATAACGTTGCCTTATAAATAGATTCCAACAGCATGGCGCCCTGCGTTCCTGGACTTAAACACACTGAAACTGTTTTTTGATTTATACCAAATTCTTCCAAATGGTTTGGCTAGCTGCTCCATATCATGTTTGGTTCAAATGACATCTGTGCGACGATCCCTTTTCAGTAATACTGAAAGAACGAAATTTCTCACACATCTTGTTGAAGGTGTAAAAAATATTCTGACTAACTTGCACGTAAGTAATGTATCTGCATTTTTGTATACCATATCATGGTAAAAGATAACACTACTCGACAAATTTCAACTTTTTTTTCCGCTGTCTCCAAAAATGACTTTTTCTAATAGATGGGGAGATTTAAAATTTTTTTAAGAATTATGGTTTTTTTTTCATGGAGTAGTTTTTTTTTAAAGAATTTTTAAAAAATCTGGTATTTTTTGTCATAGGTAGTGCTTCTATTTTTCACATAACTCACATTTCATACAACTGGTTGTACTGAACTTTGCAGTTAAAAAAAGCTGATAAATGCAGCTATAAATCCGACTCAAACACTTTGTAGCAGAAAGTTAACGTCTGGCAGATATTAAGCTTCCAAATTGAAATTTCATCATTTTTTTCGGTATTTTTTACCCGAAATTTTGACTTTGAAACTTCAGGAAAAATCGAAAAAAATAAATCAATGCCTGGATTTTTGGTTTTAGATAGACACATTAATTACGCGTCGTTTAAGGTATCGCTTATAAAAATATAAAATCAAACGGCTAAGTTATAACCGTTTGACCAAAACGACCCAAAATGACTTTTACCTGAAAAAATACCGTCCGGTACGTTTTTGGTCCAACTTCCAAAATGGGATTGCAAAAAACAAAAAGGACGTGTAATTTTGGTTTTACCGAGTCTTAGGTATTGATATATATCGGATATATATCCTACCTGGTCATATTTATTTGGGGTGTAAGTGTTGTGGACAGTTTTATTCCTTATACCTAAGCCTTGGTAAGGATAAATATACATGAATACCTGTTAGGGTCAAATGTTGACCTTTTTCCTTCACAGGTGCTGGTCCCGCAGATATTTGACCTTTCTCCTTCAAGCTATTCATAAAAAAGGATATATAACTCTGTACCTATAGTATCCCTGCCCTGCCTCAGTGTAGTTCTGACTTCCAGCAGAATACGATCGTGTGTTTTCGAAAAATACCAATTGTTTCTAATTGAAATGGACAACCCAAGTCGGTCAACTTCATGTGCTTACCGAGCAGACTCGTTTTGCTACATATGTGGAAAGTATATGACCAGCAAAGAAGAAAAAATCGTTTTTACCGAAAAGTTCCAAGAACAGTATAAGGAAAACTATAAGATGTGGCCCAAAAGTATTGGCGAAGAGTGGGCTCCAAGCTGTATATGCAAAACGTGCAAATTGAATTTAACAGCATTTAATAAAGAGGAAAAGTAAGTTACCCTAAATCAGAAGCTATGAAGTGTACAAAAAATACTAAGCATTACTTTGGGGATGTTAGTGATGAACACGGAGAGAGATTTCACCAACAATTAAAAGCTATGGAACGACGGTATCAAGGTGTTTGGAATGAGAATATCTTGGGCGACTATGTGTGGACTCTCATAAAAGAATCTGACTTAAATGACAAAAGAAGACAGACAAACCATTTTAAAAATAGTAACAAGCAATAACAATAAAAATATTTAAGTATCATAAGACTTAAATAAATTCAAGTATTTTTCGGTATTTCGGTAGATAAAATGAGATTTGGGTCGTTTTGGTCAAACGGTTATAACTTAGCCGTTTGATTTTATATTTTTATAAGCAATACCTTAAATGACGCGTAATTAATGTGTCTATCTAAAACCAAAAATCAAGGCATTCATTTATTTTTTTTTGATTTTTCCTGAAGTTTCAAAGTCAAAATTTCGGGTAAAAAATACCGAAAAGAATGATGAAATTTCAATTTGGAAGCTTAATATCTGACAGACGTTAAGTTTCTGCTACAAAGTGTCTGAGTCGGATTTATAGCTGCATTTATCAGCTTTTTTTAACTGCAAAGTTCAGTACAACCAGTTGTATGAAATGTGAGTTATGTGAAAAATAGAAGCACTACCTATGACAAAAAATACCAGATTTTTTAAAAATTCTTTAAAAAAAAACTACTCCATCAAAAAAAAAAAACATTCTTCAAAATTTTTAAACATCCAAACCTATCAGAAAAAGTCATTTTTGGAGACAGCGGAAAAGTCGTGTCGACTAGTGTAATTGGCCGGATGTTTTGGTCAGAAGGAACCGTCTTCTACCTCTATTCGATCTATATTTTCTTGATCTAAAAAAAAAATCTTGGGGTCGATAAATTCGAATTTGAAGTCAATTTTCAAAAATTCCAAATGGCGGTCAATATGGCTCAATTTACTTAAACCGAATAACTCTCTAACCTTGCCACATATACATCTTTCTCCTTTAAATAGATTTTTTAAATAGAATATATAAAGGAATATCTCGAAACATGAAAACTTACTTTAAATTCGTAAATTTTGACTCCAAAAACGCTTTAGTAAAAAGCTTCTATAGAATCGGATGCATTTTTTATATACATTTGCACCATGTTTCAACCATACCAGTTTTTTGAGGTTAGAAAAAAAACCTAACGTGATGCAGCATATCTGATCTTGGATTCGTGTTCAGCACACCAAAAGACATGTAGTGCTGTGGTCAGCCTCGCTTGACACTTTTTTTTGTAGGGGCTGTGTAATCAATACATATAGCGACTAAAATATAAATACGAGAAATGATAAACAATATATGTAAATTAATTAATAAGCACTAGGCAAAAAAATCCACATATTTTCTACGCTTCGAACCAAACGGACTATTTTTCAAAAATTTTAGTTTTCTTAATGAATTATTTTTTTCTATGTCGAATTTTTAAAATACTGACTTAAAAAACTCAAGAAAAAGAAAAAGAAGAAAATTATAAATTTTTTTATTCGTTTAACCATCCTGCTAAACTACTAAGCAGTTTTAATAGGTCTAAAAGCTTAAATGAAAAATCAAGCGGGTTCGATGTAATACATATATTGATAAATTAGCGCTAGACTGACCAATGAAAGACGGACCGAATTGTTCGTGCCGATATGAATGTGGCAGAATAAAATTGAGCAATAGAAGGCAGAGAGGCGAAATAACTGCCGAAATAGTACGTAAGCATATGCGGTAAAAATGTTGGTATATTCGTGATCAACATCAATATCCGAAAGATTATAGCCTTGTCCCTTTGTCCGTCCTGATGAGCGCATAAATCTCAAACTGGATCCACATAATGTTAACTACCTACTAGGGTATTTCGTCCCGCTTAGTTGTAAAAATTTGTTTGACTTAATGTATGTACATATGTAATGGTTTAAAATTGTGCATTTGATTTGAATATTTTCAATTGATTAGGTAAAATTCCCCATGGATCTAGTTGGTTTGAACATGAACAAGGTATTATAAAAGAAATGCATGAAAGCGGTGCGAAAATCACAAGTATCGAAAAAATACTAAACCGGCATAGGAAGTACATTTGCATTTGTATACAAAACCTTGCTAAATGGTTCAAATCAACGAAGTGGTCGGAAGACCAACATCGATATACGGTGCAGCTTGCAGAAGATTAAGCTTGCTGCTGTGGTGTTCAAGAGAGCGGACAAATTAAGGATCATATGGGTCTACAAATATCGAATAAATTAATTGTCCAAATTATACACAATAATTAGTTACTCAAGTTACCTCTATTATGCCTAAACCAAAGCTTTCATACCGGCTCGTGAAGGCTTCCTTTGAGTTTTCGGTACCGTTTTCGGGGAAATGAATGTCATAATGTAATTTGTATACCCAGCACTCGAAGAGTATGGGGGTATATTAGATTTGTGATGATTTTGGATGTGTGTAACACCCGGAAGAAAGCGTTTCCGACCCCATAAAGTAAATATATATTCTTTATCAGCATCAATAGCCGAGTCCATACAGCCATGTCTGTCTGTCCGTTCGTCCGTGTTCATGAGTGCTTAGATCTCAGAATATAAAATCTATATAAGCACCGCCCCTTTCCGCCCACACAAAAGACGAAAATCTGTGCCATACACAATTTTCAAGATATAAGAAAACTAAACGCAGAATCATAGAGAATGTCTATATCTATCAGAGAGTTAAATCTGGATCAGTTGGGATCATAGCCATAATGAAGAAAACCATTTCGAAAGGTATCATTCCCTCTCGCTTTCTCTCACACGCGACCCCTTCTGCTTTGCTCGTTCATCTTTTTTGACGCTTAGATGACAGAGACTATAAAAGCTAGAGCAACCAAAGTTTCTATCCAAGCTCCTATGATATCACTTCAAATCAAAATTTTCAACATTTTCACACATTTTCAAACCTTCATATGTGGAAAATTGCCAATGGATTCCGTTACCCGACGTATAACCGTTCTTAACAGTAAAATAGCATTTGGGATGATGTCAAACGGCATATGAATGTTTGTTCATACGCAACTGATAGCGGCTGCCTGGCTTACTAGGAGCCCAGCACACTTAGGCCGGTTTCGGCCCATTGTAGTACCGCAATGAATCTACCCTTTTTCCGCGCCATGAGACTTAATTCCAACAGTTATCCCAGCCTGCAGCTCTTTTAAATTTTGCTTTCTTTCTGGGACATATTGTGGACATTTCCCAAGTGTTGTAGCCTTCTTCTGCTGAGAGGTGGGCATGAGCAGAACAAGTTTTCCAACGTTTCCTCCTCTTCCTCGTATCTACAGCTTTGGAAAAAATCATTATGTGGGGCGCCCAATCCGTTTGCGTGAGTACCTATAAGCCAATGTCCCGTGAGGGAACGTATGACTGCGCTGCACAGAGGCTCAGAGCTCAACTCAGAGGTGCGCTTTCTATCTATTGTTGCCCATGTTTGCCGAGTTATTCGACAACGTGGTACTAATTGCCACTTGTTGTCTATCAGTCGCTTATATTGCTCCTTTATTATGAGCCTACAAGTACAAGTGGCCATTGTCATACGAGTATCAACCTTATCTTGGAGAAGAGGGATTGTAGTGCCAGGTCTGGCCAGCTCATCTGCCATACAGTTTACTTCGATGTCCCGGTGACCGAGTTCACGGAGATCGCATTTGGAAGACGCTACAGTGAAGGAGTCCCTTATGTTTAGCTATTCGGAGTAGACTCCTCCTCCGACCCTATTGTTCAGCTTTCATCCATCTATAAAGAGGTAAACATCCCCTTCTGGGCCTGGGGGTCCCTCTACCCATTTGTCTCGGTGAGGGATGATTACATTGAAAAGGGTGTCTGTATATTCTCTTGGAACACAGTGGTCCGTTTTCATGGGGACGGTACTGCCATTTAGTATTGAAGAGACCTATGTGCTGCGGTTCCCAATGATCGGGGTCCCTCAGACGTATTTCTGCCATCTCTGCCTGATCTTTTCCTCTAGCTCCTCCAGAGCTCTAGAGGTATTGAATGGCATCTAGCGCATCATTTTGAGTGGTTCGAAGAGCTATACTGATGCATACGGCGGCAGTTCGTTGAACTTTACTTATTATTTAGATTATTATTGGTCTTAATATTGCTAGATATATCTATTGGACTGTGTTGTGCTTGGGTTCTTGTCCCATTATAAGCCAATAGCTTTTCTGCATGTGTAGAGGGCTATCGTGGTCTTCTTCACTCTGTCTTTGATATTTAGGTACCAATTTAGCTTATTGTCAATTGCAAACCCTAAATAACTGAAACTGTCGCTGAAGGAGAGCCTGCATCCGTTTAATGTTGGGAGGTTGAGAGGCGGAATCTAATCTCTAAAGTTTTGAAAAGGAAGGATGATAGACAGATTGGTCTAAAGTTCTTGGAGTTGAGTGGGAGGCTTTACCCGCTTTGGGGATGAAGACTATTTTTGCCCTAAGCCATGCGTGTGGTACTTTTTCCACTGCTAGTATCTTCTTGAAGATATATTGCAACCAATAAATGGCCGTTTCTTAGGCCTTTTGGAGTTAGGCCGTAATGACCTAGTCCAGACCAGGTGATTTGAACGGATCGAAACTGTTTATTGCTCAGATAATGTTCCGTTTTAAAAGGATATGCGCCATCGAGGTTGCCGAACCTTCACTAGGGAGGTGAGCCGTAACGCTGATTGAGAACCCTAGGAAATTTCTAATATCTTTCTTGTATAGGGCAAGACTGGTCTTGTAGTCTGCTCAGTGTTCCTCCCCGTTAGCGGTTTTGGCCCTGTTAAAGAAGGCCCTGTAGCCTTTGAGTAGGATATTTATTTGTTTTGACCACCAGGGGGGTTTCTTTTTCCACTTGTGTTTGTTTGAGGGGCATGATGCCCTGAAGGCCCTGTTCCATATGGGTGCTTCGGAAGCAATCAGTCCCACCATTACTTAACTATATTTTTCCCAGTTGTCTTTCCTGGGACTTACTAAGGCAGTGGGTTTCAGGCTCTTTAGGGATAGTACATTCTCGATGTACCTATGGTCAGAGAAGGAATAGTTCTCTAGGACCTTCCAACTCTTTACTTTGTCTGACAAATTGTGAGACACTAGAGTTACGTCAATTACCTCATGTCAATTTTGTATTATAAATGTCATTTCCCCGATTACAGATTATTAGATTTAAGTTTAGGATGAAGATGAAAAATGAAAAGTCACCTTTTACATTTGTGTCCGAGCTCTCCCATTGAATGTGGTGAGCGTTGGCGTCGCAGCCTATTATTAGGCCTGTGTCTGACCTTTCGTTATCGCTGGTAAGCTTACGAACGAGGTCATTTGGAAAAAAATGAATTAAATTATAAGCTTTGTGTCTTCCGCCGCGCAGGTTTTGCTTGATTGCCAGCGGGTAATGCAAGGCCAGGCGTTTGACCGCTGCCTTTCCCTGAATGGGATTACTCCCTGTTGGCAGTGGGGGAGTGTCAGACTCGTTTTTGTTTTTTGTTATATTTGTATTTTCCATATTTGATCCCACGATTTGCAAAGAAGGGCCGTCCGTCCAGAGATTCACGTTGCCCGGATAAGGCATCATTAGAACAGGTGGCTGCCAAGTCTCTAAGCTCCGCGTTAACGACTGGGATAGGTTTTATACCGGGCCTCCAGCCAAGCTGACTCTCGGCACGGTTTGATTAACACACTTAGTCCGGCCTGGTGTGAGATGAGTGTGGGGGGTTGGGATGTGGATAGGTGGTGTGTAGGGAGGGGGTTGTGTGAGCTACTTATACGAGGCGGCACAACAAGCGCATCGTCATTGTTGCTACTTCGCGGACACCCGCTGACTGTCTGGAACTGCTTATTTTCGGTTCTCTTCCTAGGAATGCCCGCTTATTCACAGCTGGCCTACCTACAGAGCTAGGTCGTTCGCTATCCGCAACCTGCGACCCGTCCGGTGGCCTTAGCTAGGCCCCCTCAGAGCCATCTCTCCAGCTCATTAGACCACACAACCAGGGTTAAGAAACTGAAGTTATGTGAAAAATAGAAGCACTACCACTGGAAAAAATTACGAGATTGCAAAAAATTAATTTAAAAAAAACTTAACCTAGAAAAAAACCATAATTTAAAAATTTTAAATCTCCTTATCTATCGGAATAAGTTATTTTGGCGAAAGCGGAAAAAAATGTTGAATTTTGTTGAGTAGTGATATCGGGTATAAAGTAGAGCAGCGTCCATTGCCGCGGCTCGCAACGTTCCCCTCCCTGATAGTTGCAAAATATATATGTAAGAAATATTAATATACATATATATTAAAAAATATGTTACAGGATAGGCCATTATATTTTAAGCGTTATGATATGGGCTGCGTTCTGCTTCAGAGAAAGGGTAAACTGTAAGGGTAAAATTACATATCAACTAATTAAACTAAAGGGCCAATGCCAATACTCAGACCCGGTGGGGCTGATTATCGGCTCAGTATCCGATAAGATCCCACCAACAGCCAAATTTAGGTAAGAGAAGAGCCGGTAGCCGAACATTTCCAAATTAAAGCTATTTAAATTAAATGAAGTTATTGATTTAGATAATTTTGACCATATTAGAACTAGTATCAAAGGAAAACAGATGGAAAAATAGGTTATAGTTACGGCAAAGGTTACGGAAAGATTCATAATCCGAGTAGTTAGAAAGACAGAGTTGGAGATGAAGAGGAGAGTAATGCCTAGTCGGGCGGAAAGGAACAGCAATACTAATAAGGTTGATGAGGGCAGTCGATTCGACCTCACCAGAGAGAAGCTTATGGAGGAAGAGAACTCCTTGGCAGGTTCTACGGGATTTAAGAGAGTGGAGGTTAATTAAGCGCAACCTACTTTCATAAGAAGGAAGATGGATCGAAGGGTCCCAATTGAGTCTCCGGAGGGCAAAGATGAGGAACTGTTTTTGTACTGATTCGAGCATATCCTGAAATTTTTGGTAGTGAGGAGACCAGACACAAGAACCATATTCCAAGATATTCCGGACCAGAGAAACATACAGAAGTTTTGTAGTATACGGGTCTGTAAATTCCTTAGACCATCTTTTGACAAAACCAAGGACTCTTTTGGCTTTGTTAGAGATAGTAGAGATATGAGAGTTGAAACATAGATTAGGTACAAAGGTAATGCCCAAGTCGTTAACTTTGAAGAGGCGTTGAAGGATAAAGTTATTAATAGAGTAGTCGAAAAGGTATGGCTTATTGCGGTGAAAAGTCATTATGTTGCATTTAGAAATGTTAAGAGGTAGAATGTTGATTAGGCACCAGTTGATAAGGGCATCAAGATCTGATTGCAAAGATAGTGGGGACAAGGGGTCACTGTAGGAAAAACATAGCTTAACGTCATCAGCATACATTAGGACTCGGGAATGAGATAACATTTGTGGAAGATCGTTAATAAATAGGTTAAATAGCAAGGGACCCAGATGGCTGCCTTGAGGAACCCCCGATGAGACAATAACAGGTTTAGAGAGAGAGGAGTTAAAGCAGACACGTTGAGAACGGTTACAAAGGTAGGAATTAGTCCAATATAGAAGCTTAGTCGGAAACCCTAGAAGAGACAGTTTATGAATAAGTAGATTATGATTGACGGATTCGAAGGCTTTACTAAAGTCAGTATAAACGACATCAGTTGGACACTGTTTAGCAAAACCCGAAGTTACGAATGTGGAAAATTCAAGGAGATTAGTAGAAACTGAGCGACGTTTAATGAATCCATGCTGTGATTCAGAGAATACAGAACTACAAAAATGTTGCAGCTGAGAAGTGATGATTTTTTTAAAGAGTTTAGGAATGGCAGATAAATTGGAAATACAGCGGTAGTTGGAGACATCAGATTTAGATCCCTTCTTATGAAAGGGTACTATATAGGATTCTTTCCAGACGGTGGGAAAGTCACCAGTCTAGAGAGACAAGTTGAAAAGTTTTAGGAGAGGCACACAAAGAGATTCTGCACGAAGTTTTAGAACAGCTTTCGGAACCGAGTCTGGCCCAGTGGAGAACGAAAACTTGCACGATTGTAAATTTGTTAAGAGACTATCATAGTCGATGAAGGGGGGACAGATACAGTTAAAACTATTTAAAGGGATATGATAAGAGTAACTACTACTACAGTCTTTCGATGAGGCTAGGAAAGAGGGAAGGTTGATAGAAGGAACAGAGTAGCAACGTTGAAAAAAGGAAGTGAACAGATCAGCAATATCACAATCCTTATCAGCATAACTACCATTTAAGTGAAGAGAAGAAGGAAATTGGGAAGATTTACGTTTAGAATTCACAAACCTGAAGAATTGTTTAGAGTCGCGTTTAAAGTTAAGCTTGCATTTGGTCAAGTATCTATTGTAGCACAATGTATTAAATATGGAAAATTTCGATTTTGCAATTGAGTACTTCGAAAAGTCTGATTGCAAACCGGATTTTTTAAACTTCTTGTACATACGGTATTTTAAATTCTTCAGATTTATTAATATAGGGGTGAACCAGATAGGACCAGAAAGATTTCTGGAGGGGGTGACTAAAGGAACATGCATGGGAAAGATGGAAAAAATAGAGCTATAGAATGCATTCGTGGCAGACTCGATTTCCTGGAAATCGTCAAGGAATGACCAATCCATCTGAGATAGGGCAGTATTCAAGGAGAGGAAATCAGCCTTCTTGAAGCAATAAATATTCGAAGGCTTAATAAACGACTTTATAGGGCTTGAAGATGGTAACATGAAATCAATTGAAAGTGTGGGATGGTATGGATCTTCAGGGAATGATAGAGGTGATCCTCGACATACCAAAGTGCTCGAAGCATCGGTAGTGAAGACGAGATCAAGGGTCCTACACATGCTATTGCGTATGCCATTTACCTGGCCTAACGATGTATCGGACAGAGAATCAACCAAGTCATGCTGCATAGATGGGAACATCAAGTTTGATTCATTGGATGGAGACCAAGTGATATTTGGGAGATTAAAGTCACCGAGGACAATAAGACGATCAGAATCACTAAGCTGAGACAAAACGGACTGGAGATGGGCCGCGTGAAGCATATAAGTTGTAAATACAGAGGACGGTGGGTAAGAGCATGATATGAATAAATTAAAAGAACACAGACGAATTTTAACAACGATAATTTCAATGGTGTTGAGCTCATCGATAGAAAAGAGTTGGGAAGTTAAGTCGGAACGAACAGCAATTAGGACGCCGCCTCCTCGAGATGGTCGATCAGATCTATATATGTTAAAATTATCTACAAAAATCTCGGAATCCGAGATTGAGGAATTGAGCCATGTTTCAGAGAAGGCGATAATGTCGAAATCAAAAGTTGCACTATCAGCATGTAATTTGGTGAGCTTACTGCACCGGCCACGTACATTCTGATAAGTGATCTTTAGAGGTGGGGAAGAATTCAGTTTTTTGAAGTAGATGGAAAATCAGTAGAAGGAGTTGGAAGGATTCCTACCCGAGGAGCGGGTTGCGAAGATCGTGATCGACTATTGAAACTATTGAACAGAATACAAATAACACCGAGAAACACAGAATTTGGCAGGCCCGGTATATGTATGTATGTTAATATGTATGAAAAATAAGCAGATGATAGACAAAGTAGACGTATAAAATTAGACAGCGGCTCAGGGAGAGTGCAGCATACAATGCATATAGCAACAACAAATCAGCTGAGCATAAGAACGAGTGGGGCTAGAAAGAATGCACAAAAATTGCAAAATTGCAAAATTGCAATTGCAATTGGAATTAACTGCACAAATGCACGATAAAAGAATAAACACGGATAGTAATTTAGTTGCACGATCAGTTTAAAACACAGTAAGCAATAATACAACACAAATACTTTCCTTTGGTCACAAAAATAAAATTATTTAGGCGGAGCGAAGTGAAGACACGACTGCCAGCAACGATAGTTGATATCGATCTTTACCCAAATGATTTCCGAAATGTATGGGGGTCTTCTGGACAATGAGTTGATAGAGTTTGGTGGGAATTTGTATGGCGATGACGGGACATTCCAACAAGACAATGCGTCAATAAACGCTTCTCGGGTGACCAAATGCTTCTTTACAGGCCGAAATATGCTTGTATTGACATGGAAAGCCTTGAGTCCAGACCTGCAGATATAAATCGCACCCAAACATTTTGTAGTTTCAGCTTATCGTCTGGAAGATATTAGGCTTTCAAATTCAAGCCGATAAATTCCGTTTGGTACCATCTCAAAACACATTTTACAGTTAAAAATTGTTACAAATACAGTTTTTTGGTATATTTTGTAACAAAAAAACGGTTGTATATCGGCTAATACAATCAGATATAAGAACATAAGTTATATGAAAAAAATCAGTCCCCATAACGTTTATAATTTTTATAAAAAAAATTAAGAAATTATTTTTAATTTTTAAAATTAATTGATATGATACAAATAAAAAATAATTATTAGATATAAATTTTTATATAAAAATAATTTAAAATAAAAGTTATTTTTTACTTTTTATTTTGAATTCAATTTTTATGTTCAATTTTTATTATAAAAATTCAAATATTCAAATATGAATATGAAAATATGAATTCAAATATCTTTGGAACCGAACGAGCCAGATCACATATAGACTTATATAAAGCACTTGTCGTAAAAGATTATTAGTTTCACGCTTTCGCTCTTCAAGATTCGATTTGCGAATGGGTTAACACAATTTTTCCTTTTTTTTGGTGTCACAGCGATCACGGTCGTTATGACACTGGGCGTTATGACATGCACCAGTTTTTTCACATTAGCTCTACTAGTTTTTTTTCTCATAACTTACATACATATTGGACTTTGCAATTCTGATAAGCCAATAAATTCAAGATAATTTTTAATTTATGTTTCTTGATTTTCGAGTAAAGGCGGAGCGAGATAAAACACGGCCGGCTTACGCAAGAGCACTTGGTTACGTCGTCGTCATACGTTTTCAAAATAGTGTTTAAATCGGGTCATTTTATTATAGGCAGGATAAAGAAAAATAACGTTTTTCAAGTTCTCTTTTCCAATTCCTCAGTGGCACCGCACCCCTTGTCGGAGTAAAGGAGTTATAGTTCTTTCCCGCAATGGCATCACCTAGAAGATTGAAGGCGATTGGTTGAGAGATAGAATGCGATATTTAACGCAATAAGCAGAAACAGCTTATATTAGCCATTGGATAGACGAATTAAAATTTTAGAATTTTAGAATTTAGAACTTAAGAACATGCTAGTGCTTAAGCTGGCTCTCTCCATATTTTCCCCGTCTTCGTTGTGTCTTCTCTCGTGGAGAGTTAAATTTCAATTTATAGAGATGCGTGTCCTACTTCTCCTACCGAAATCATCACTTGTTGCCTAATGTTAAAAAAAGACGGAATGCAAAAAAAATAATTTAGAAGTTATATTAGTAATATGATTACATAAGTAATATACGAACATATTACCGGGTATTATAGTATCACGGTACGTGTGCCGTGATTCACGTCACGACTGGATTTGTTTAAATATTTAAATATATGTATGTACATATGGTTTTATTTTCAGGGTTTAAGTGATCCAGATAACTATCATGAATTCTGCCGTTTGCTTGCTCGCCTTAAATCTAACTATCAATTAGGCGAGCTTATTGCTGTTCCTTGTTACCCAGAAGCTATCGAGCTGATAGCGAAATTTACTGTGCAATCATTGCATGTAGGTATTTCAATGTTATGTTCTTAATAAGAATACATCAGATATATTTCCTTTCTATAGTTGTGGCTTTTTGCACCAAACAGTGTACACTACTTACTTACTCTTTGGCAACGTATGGTAGCTTCTGTACCATATGTTAAGTCCCCGGATCCGCATTTACTTGGTACATATACACCAGAAGTGATTAAAGCTTACATCGAGTCACGCCTAGATGCCGTTCCTTTAATTGTAAGGGACAATCTGGAGGATCCACTGGATGATCTGTGTATGGTCCAGCAACAGCTTGAGCAACTGTCAGTTATCGAGCGGTGCGAGTATAATAAGACTTGCAGTCTTCTTGTGCAGCATTTTGATCAAAAGGCACGTGAGTATGAAAACCTTATACAGACGCCCAACACTAATCCTATAGATATCACTGTGCATGAGCTACAGCTAACTTGGTTGGTTTACATTATCGGCTCGGCCATTGTTGGTCGTCTTTCCGTTACGACTAGCGACGAGCACGATACTATGGATGGAGAGCTTGTCATTAGAGTTCTACAACTAATGAGTTTGACAGATGCACGTTTGCCTCAGGCTGGATGCGAAAAGCTCGAGCTGGCCATGCTAAGCTTTTTGGATCAAGTTCGCAAAATGCATAGTAGCGAGCAAGCACAAAAAGCGAATGTATATAAGAGACTGACTGAAGTCTTTGGACTTAGCGATGAGCAAATGCTATTAAGCTTCATAAATCGTAAAATGTATGTATATTAATTCCTAGAATTTCATAAGTTAAACATTTCTATAATTTTCAGTATTACCAATTTAAAGTTTTGGGGGCGCTCTGAACAGATTATTACTAAGACTCTGATGTTACTTTCGGATCTTTCTGTGCACTTTAATTCAGTGCGTAAGCTTGCACGCTTAGACGAAGTGCAATTTATGCTGACACACCATACAAGCGAACATTTCCCTTTCCTAGGAACAAGCTCTTCCCTGAGTGAAATGCGATGTCGCACCATGTTTTACACATCTCTAGGCCGTCTGTTAATGTTTGATTTGGGAGAAGATGAAGAACGATTCTATAATTTTTTGACGCCTTTGACAAGTCAGTTCAAATTTGCAATTGTAATTATCACACTTTAAAATTTTACCAACCGTGTTTTTATTTAGATCAATTTGAAACTCTTGGAACTGTGCTGATGAATGCCAATAGTTTTCCTAATGACGAAGCTAAGAAAGCAGTTATTGGGTTAGCACGAGACCTTCGAGGATTAGCCCTGCCCCTAAATGCTCGTATTCAGTATACTATGCTCTTTGAATGGCTGTTCGTATGAATATTATTTCTGAGTATTGCAATTGACTAATATTATTGATTACAGTTACTATACAGATTATTTGCCCATATTGTTGCGTGCAGTGGATTTATGGGCTCATGATCCCGCAGTTACCACACCCGTTTTAAAACTTTTCGCTGAATTGGTACATTGTCGTACGCAACGACTGGCTGGAAATGTATCCAGTCCTATGGGTATACTGCTCTTTCGAGAGGCTTCAAAACTTATTTGTATATACGGAAACCGTATTTTACAACTGGAGACTCCACGTGATAGGCTCTACCCAATGAAACTAAAAGGAATAGCAATATGTTTTTTAATTTTAAAAAACTCTCTTGGTGGAAACTATGTTAACTGTGGCGTGTTCAAATTGTATGGAGATGATACACTTGATAGTGTTCTAAATATTGTTGCTAAGTTAATACTCTCCATACAACATAATGATTTACTTGTAAGTTTACTTACATACGAAACAGTGAAGCACAATTTTTATATTGGCTTCTTTCCACTTACAGGAGTATCCAAAACTGTCCTCTGCATATTACAATTTATTAAATTGCCTATCTCAAGACCATGTTACATACCTAGCTGCTTTGGAGCCATGTGCATTTGTTTACATATTGGAAAGCCTTACCAAGGGCCTTGCAGCGCTAGGTGCGCATAAACAATATAAATATAAATCATAGCAATATTTAATATTCTTAATACTTAAATTTCAGACTCAGCCATTTACATAAGCTGCTGCACAATTTTAGATAGTATCGTTTCGTACATATTTAAACAGCTTCAACTTAAAGGTAAAAATAGTTTTAATAATTATATTGATTTAAAAATTAATGAGATTTTAAACATGTTTGTATGATACATTAGTTTCTACATTTCCAAACAAGAAGCTTCGAAGTTTGACGCAGGAAAACGAAAAATTTCTTAAGGTACGTATCCTGAAACATAATTATAATTTTCGTTGATTGTCCAGTTGATACGTTGCTAGTTTGATTTTTCCTAGCTAAAAAAAAGTCTAGTTTTCCTAAAACCAGCATCATATTTTTAGTTACACCCTGTACTCAAAAAGTACTGGGGTATATTAAAATCTTGTAGATATCATACTGCCGAATCGTGTTAGAAGTTGAGTGTGTAAAAATAACACTTCTAACATAATTTGGTATGCTTAATATCATTTTTAAAAGCTACAAAATGTTTGTTCAAGTTTTAAAATATAAAACATACAAACAAATTTTGATAAATTAAAAAATAAGTGACATAATAGGATGTGTTGTATTTGGAGTAGCGAAAAGATGTAGTGTTCATGATGAGAACTAGATTAGAACTGACTTTATTTCTCTCTCAAGCGTTCGCTAATACATACAAATATTCCGGTGTAATGATGTTAGTATGTGTGTGCAAATAAATTTGCTGATGCAATATGTTGCTTATATTTCTAATATATAACTTGTCTCTCCCCTTAAATTACGGTTCATTAGTAATACTGTAATAGTAATAGTAATAATACCTCCTGTAATACTGAGGTGATTAGCGGCTGGTTGCTCGGCGGTCTCGAGTGCAGCTACTGATGGCGATACCCGAACGGCTCGCCGCATAACGTGTTCGCCTAATCTCAATTAGTAAGGACATATTTGTATACTAGAGTGGGTCAAATTGTATGGAGTAAAAATTATTCATAATCCACAAGGCATTCTAAGAAGTTTGCCGACGAAACCATGGGTCTAAAATCAATTTGGAGCTTCCGGTTTTTAAGGAAAAGTTGTTTGTATTCTGTACAAGTTAGCGTTCCCGCTAACTCAAACGCCTGTGCTCGAATTTTCTATATTTCGAACTAAAACGGGTGGCAATAGTGTTTAAAAAGCAAACGACGTCCAATTCTGCTTTTGGTTAAGCTTCTTTAATGATTTAACACAGTTTTAGACCATTTGAAAAAAATACATTGGAACTTCCATTATTCCAACCATTGACAATACATTACAGGCGTTCAGAACAAGCTTTCTTCAAAAACCGGGGCTTCAAAGCCCCATGGTTTCTTCGGCAAACCTTCTTAGAATTCCTTGTATGTTACGATTTTGACAACCGTTTGGTCAAGAAATAAATTGACCGACTCTGATGAATACGTTATTTTCCTTTATTACACTTTGAGTTTTATTTTTGATCGAAAAAATAAAAATCATCGCATAATAATTATTTTTTATTTTGTTGTGCATAAAAACTATCAATATGGATAATTATTATTAATAAATATTATTAATCATTAAACTAGTCGACACGAAATTTACGCTGTAGCCCAAAATTACTTTTGCTGATAGATTTGCAGATTTACATTTTATTTTTAAGAATTATGGTTTTTTTTTCTAGTTCAGTAAAATACATTTTTTTTTAAATCTGGCACCTAAGTTTCTTATATCTGGTTGCATTAATTTAAGCAGCTGATAAAAAGTTGATAAATTCAGCTGTAAATTGCACCCAAACATTTTGTAGTTTCAGCTTACCGCCTGGAAGATATTAGGCTTTCAAATTTGAAAATTTTTTGCGATATTTTTCTCCGAAATTGTTAACTTTAAAATCTCAGAAAAAGTCGAAAAAAAATATTACTTGGCATTCATTATTGATTTTAGATAGACATTTTAATTAAGCGTTGTTTAAGGTATCGTAAAAATCGATGGATAAACGACTAAGTTGTAGCCGATTGATCAAACCTTCGTATGCCGAATTTCGCAGATAAATTTGAAACTCTTGGAACTGTGCTGATGAATGCCAATAGTTTTTCTAATGACGAAGCTAAGAAAGCAGTTATTGGGTTAGGAGACCTTCGAGGATAAGGCCTGTCTCTAAATGCTCGTATTCAGTATACTATGCTCTTTAAATGGCTGTTCGTGTGAATATTATTTCTGAGTATTGTAATTGACTAATATTATTGATTACAGTTACTACACAGATTACACTACTCAACAAAATTCAACTTTTTATTACCGCTGTCGCTTAAAATTACTTTTTCTGATATAATTGGAGATTTAAATTTTTTTTAAGAATTATAAATTTTTTTGTTTTTTTTTTTCATTTTAAAAAATTTTGTATTTTTCTTCTTCTGCTTCTGTTCTTCACATAACTTAAGTTTCCTATAACTGGTTGTATTGAACTTTGCTGTTTTAAAAAGCTGACAAATGCAGCTATAAATCCGATCGAGACTTTTTGTAGATGCAGCTTAACGTCTGGAAGATACATATTAAGGTTTCAAATTTAATAATTTGTTGGGTAATTTTCCCCGAAATATTGACTTTGAAAACTCAGGAAAAGTCGAAAAAAATATTGTATGGCTAACATTTTTATACCCGGTACTCGAAGAGTATAGAGGTATATTAGATTAGTGGTGATAACGGATGTGTGTAACGCTCAGAAGGAAGCGTTTCCGACCGCATAAAGTATATATATTCTTGATCAGCATCAATAGCCAAGTCGATATAGCCATGTCTGTCTGTCCGTCCGCTGTCCGTCCGTGCGTCTGTCCGTCTTCATTAGCGCCTAGATCTAAGTGACTATAAAAGCTGGAGCAACCAAATTTTGTATCCAGTCTACTTTTTTGTCAGACAACTACGAGTGTATTTCAAAAATTCGCCCCGCACCTTTCAGCCCACACAAAGGACGACAATCTGTGGCATGCAAAATTTTGATAGTACAAGAAAACTAAAAACGGAGAATCATAGAAAATTATCATTTCTATCATTGAGTTAAATCTAGATCAGATCACATCATTAATATAGCCACAATGAAGAAAACCGTTTCGAAAGTCATCGTTCCCTCTTCAAGTCTCTTACACGCGACCCTGTCTGTTTTGCCTATTCGTCCAAATGAGCGCCTAGTTCTCAGAGACTATAAGAGCTAGAGCAACCAAACTTTCTATCCAAGCTCCTGTGATATCAACCACCATTCCCGCGAGCATAGGCGGCCGCACGCAAACCTATTCGCCGTCGCCGATTGCCGGTCGGCTTGCGGGTCACCCGAAGATGCCTTAGAGACACTCCACTACTTTCTTTTAACTAGCTATTTACTTCAATGATTTGCTCTTAACGCAATGAGCGTTGATGAGCTCCGGTCTTCAACAAGTTGGAAGTGGTGCCAGCTTATAAACTGGCCGTTTAATCACGCCGGCCGGCGTTCTGATTTCGGGCACCCGCACCTTGCCGTCCTCTCCAGCTATTGCGCGTGTTACGCGCCCTGTTGTCCATCGTTGCGGGGGGTGTTGTCGTCGTGCACCAGGACGACCGCCCCTTCGGTCAGATTGGCCTCGCCTCTGCTCCACTGGGCTCGATGCAGCAGGCTGAGGAGGTAGTCCCTGGACCACTTGCGTCAAAAGCGCATTTTGAGCTCCAACAACTGGCAACTGTTGTTCAAGTATGCGGGTGTGGGCTTGTTTCAAAACCTCTGATTCTATAGCTAACATAGAACGGCCCACAGAAATCTACGCCAGATACTCTGAATGGCCGACCTTCACGAAGGCGGTCTGCTGGCAAATTTCCCATTATTTGCCCCAACAACTTTGGCTTATAGTGAAAACAGTGTACGCATCTTCTAACATTAGCTGTACATAGGCTTGGGGCATTGATCACCCAAGCTTGCTGCCTCAGCAATCCCACAAGAACCTTTGCACCAGAATGATAGTGCCTAAGGTGCAAATGCCTGACAAAAAGGCAGACAAATTCAGATCCCTTTGGTAGCAACAGAGGAAACTTAGCATCATTTGAGATAGGGCCGTGTGGCAAACGCCCTCCTACTCGAATTAACTTAAATTTAATGCAATTTTCATCAAATTCGTGGATGGATTTAAATGAATTTAAAGACTGCAGCATCGGAGCTAATACTGCCGATTTTTTCAACAATCTGTACTCATTGCTGTATGTTGTGCTTTATACGACTGCGATCAGCTTTAAGAATGCAATGTTTCTTTCTGACGCAGATACAATATGCGAACCACCTCTAAGCTGATTGAAACAAAATCGAAGCACGTAAGCCATTATACGGACCAGCTTAGAAAATATCGATTGACGGTTGATTAATTGCACAATACAATTAGATTCGGCGTCAGATACCCCAAGCGCACATACCGCTGCATTTTTCATGTTTTCAGAAGTTTTCACTTCTGATGCTATCTCGAACTGATGAAGTTGAGGCGATCGATCCTTTTCTGCCATTAAAAAACTTGGTCCATTGAACCAAAAGGAGCTCACAATATCGTTAACATCGGTTCTCCTTGAAACCAAGTCTGCTGTATTAGCATCCGTTGGAACGTGACGCCATACGACTCCAGTTGAAAACTCTTAATATTCTGCGACTCGTTTCGCGCCAAATGTACCCAACGTACCCGAATCATGCTCCAACCATATAACGTGACTTACGAATCTGACCAGAAATTCACGCTTTCTATCGTGAATTTGGTCATTGTGCTTGACACTTGTTGCCAGAGTTTGGCCAGCAATAGTGCTGCACAAAGCTCTAACCGGGGTATTGTTGTTACCCTCAGCGGAGCTACCCTAGACTTTGCCGTAAGCAATGAAGCGCGAAAGTCTTCGTTGTTGCATGTTCGTACGTATATGCAACAACCATAGGCGTGACTGGGTGCGTCAGCAAAGCCGTGAATTTGAACCCTTTGGTACAACGTCAAACACACGTACCGAGGGATTGAAATTTTGTGCAAATCCCGCAAGGTAGTGGTGAACTTATCCCATGCAGTGTGTAGACTCATAGAAATAGCCTCATCCCAATCTACTTTTAGCCTCCATAAGTCCTGCAATAACATTTTTGCCCTAGTGACAATTGGATACAACAAACCAAGAGGGTCAAACAAACGAGAGCCTATTGACAATATATTCTGTTTTGTTGGTATTTAAACACATCCTCTTGAGGTGCCCAGCGCATTCCAAGCGTCTTAACTGAGCTTTGATCATCAATTTTGATGCTGATTTCCTCACTTTTACCAGATTGAGTCGGGCAATTGGAAGCCCACTTGTCCAATGGATCTCCTTCTGAGAGCAATATATCACGAACCTGGCTGCAAATTGTGTCCAGTTCTTGTAAACTGTCTGCACCTGCCAGCATATCGTCGACATAAAAACAATTGCGTATCACTTCCGCATCAATGGGATGTGATTGTGCGAAAATATTTGCCAATTCGAACAAGCAACGTACAGTCAGAAAGGGTGCTGACGCTGTACCATATGTAACAGTATTCAACCTGTGTGCCTGTATGTTTTTTTGAAATGTTTTCTCTCCACAAGACAAGTTGGAAGTCTCTGTCTTTCTCAAAAGCATTTATCTGCCTGTACATTTTCGAAATATCTGCAGTTACGGTATATTTGTTTAACCGAATGTTGACCAATGTTGAATACAACTCCCTCTGAATAGTTGGCCCCACCATTAATGTTTCATTCAGCGAAACTGCTGTTGATGTTTTGCCGGAAGCATCGAACACAACACGAAGTTTGGTTGAGGTACTCTCATGTCTGAGAACGCAATGATGAGGAATGTAGTAATGCTGTTCTAGAGGAGCAAACTTCAGAATGGACATATGCCCCAAATCCAAATACTCTTTCATGAAGTCATGATACATATTTCTGGATGACCTTTGACAGTTTGCTCTCAAACATCAAATTTATTTGAGAGCCACTATCGAACAAAGCTCTTGGTGGATGCAACTGTCCGAACCTATCTTTATTATTTACCATCGCGGTAGCCAGAACGACTTGATCCGCATTGAGCACGTAACCTACGTATGCCTCCGACGCAGTTTTTGTGTTTTAGCATACTCAAACCGTTGCATGACGGAAATGGCACTAAATGACGGACAAGAATATATATTGTGGTCTGCAGACCTGCAATAGGTACATGCTGACGACGACTTTTGACCTGCATTAGCACAGGCATTCCGTTGAGGTTTCCTCAACTCGTAACGCAACCTTGACTTGTCACGAGCTGACTCTTCTGCTGCCAGGTATTGATACCTTCTATTCAGCTGTTTAGCACAGTCTTCCCAAGAAGGCAGCTTATCATAGTCAAGCTGCTCCTCAAAACGAGATCTGGTCACATGGTCGACCTTTGCCATGACCATATGAATAATCATTGCATTCGCAAATTCTTTGTCATCACCTACAGACGACAGCAATGAATATATCGCAGACACCGTATCTATCATCGACCTTAAACTCGATGCAGATGGCTTGGTCATGCTTGGCAAATCGAATAAATGAGAAACAGTATCGAAAAATATCAGACATTTATTGTCATAAATTGACTTCAGACTGGCAAGGGCCTTAGGATAGTTACAGTCATGTTGCATGAGTGTGTCGAACCTTGGATTTATTGAGCAGTCATGCTGCATATGTGTGTCGGATCTTGTTTTAATTGCATTCATTAACAATGCTTTAGTTACGACGCACAGATCCTCCAACGGCCGTCTACTTTCATTGGTTGGACTCAAAATGTCCAACTCTGCCTGTAGGTTCATAGCCTTATCAATATAACCCTCTAAAAGTTCTAGGCGACAAGCTAATTCGGTTTTGTCCGATGAAATTTTCTTAGATCTAAAGGCTGTTTGCACGCGCGCAATATCAGTACTGACCTTGTCAAACCTTTGTCGACATAATGCCAACTTGGTATTTGTCTTAGGTACTGTTGACTGTTCAACTGTTGGCCGTTAAACTTGGCGCGAGCGCACGCACACACAAACTAATATATGTAACCGATGCAAGCACAGAGCGAAGAAGATTAACGAACGCACGAGCAATCTGCCGTTGGTGGCCAAGAACCTTTACCCAGTGTTATATGTATGTGCAATTGCAAGCATATGTCTGTACGTATGTATGTACGTGTATTTGTACGTAGCGATTAAATCAAAAGCGGAAAACCGAAAAGACACTGCGGCGCTTTGCGATTGCACAAACACACGAACAGTATTATTAAAATGAAATAGATAGACCACCGTTTGTACTTTTATATTTTGATATATATTTATGTTGCTTTCTGGTTGTTCTTACCAAATATGTTCATATGTGTTGCCGTTTTGGTTATGTACATTAAGTAGTGGTCAGCATGTATAAGTTATAAGTACAAGGTATTAGGTATAAAAAGTCAAGGTGCCAGAAATTAAGCTCATTTATTTCAATGATTTGCTCTTAACGCGATCTACTCCAACAATATACATATTTCCGAGTTCTATTTGTCAAAAGTTAAAAAAATACCAAAATTTGGTGTATTTTTTAAACGTTTCTAATTTAATAAGTATTTAACAAGTATTTAAAATGTATACAACAAACGCTTAGATTGAAATACTTTTCAGATAAAGTAAAAAGATCGAAGATCGGTTGCTTGCATCCCCCAATACTCAGTTTTTCGTAAAAATTACTAATTTTTTGTCCTCACGAATAATTTCTCAACTTTGAGGAGCTTTAGCACCCATAATTATTAACTGATTTAAAAAATCCATTTTGGATCCATAATCTTTGAAGTATTCCTTTTCGATTACATATTTTATTTTTGCCAAACGCGTTCATGAATAAAATGATTTTTGAAACACTTTTCGGGCAATCTACAAAGAAATGTATATTTATTTTTTAATTTTTGGAAACAGTTTTCGCTACAACTATTTTGTTGATAAGGAGCACTTTATGATGATTTTTCATTTCATTAAGGAAGACATCCCATCATCACTCACTTCACCAATCATATAGTTGCCAACTGTGCTACGTTTTTTGGGTGTCAGATACTTTCAAAAAGTCACTGTGAAGAACATGGATTTGACCCTTTATAGGCAATCTGTGTGCAAATTACGTTGGGTTATACGTCTAGAGATTAAAGTGTGTCCACTGTTTATAAAGTTGGACCAGTCATCACATAGAATTGACAAATTGAAGGACAACTTCTATGAAAAATTCGGTTTTTCTGGCATATAACACTTGTCAACACGACATTTCCGTTAGCCGACGTACAACCGTTTTTTTTTTCCTACAGAATAAAAAAAATCTGTGCTTGTAACATTTTTTAACGGTGAAATAGCATTTGCGATGGTGCCAAACGGCATATGAAGGTTTGGTCAAACGGCTGTAACTTACTTACGGCTTACTTAGTTACGATTCGCCGATCGATTATAAACGACGCCCAATTAACGTTTCTATCTAAAACTAAAAATGTTGGCAACTAAATATTTTTTTCTACTTTTCCTACGTTTTCAAAGTCAAAATTTCGGAAAAAATACCGCAAAAAATTATGAAATTTGAATTTGAAGCCTAAATACCTTCCAGACTGCTTCCAACTGCAGCTACAAAGTGTCTGGGTCGGATTTATAGCTGCATTTGTCAGCTTTTCAGAACTGCAAAGTTCAATACAACCAGTTATAAGAAACTTAGAGTTTTTAAAAAACAGAAGCACTACCTCTAGAAAAAATATGACAAATTTTAACAAATTCTTTAAAAAATTAAACCATAAAAAATGCCATAATTTAAACAAAAAATGTAAATCTCCAAATCTATCAGAAAAAGTCTTTTTGAAGTACCTGAATTGTCGTTTGCAGCTTCTTTTGACCTTATTTTTATTTAGACATTCACGTGAAAACACGATAACATACTAGACGTTGCCACTTAATATAAATAGTTGGAACAGCAAAAGTTTTATTAATTAATTAATTTGCCACGGCTTTTAATATAATTAATGTAAAGTTAAGTTATTTTTTTCTTTCTTCAATATAAAAAACCATTAAATGCAAAATAGTTTCGAAGCCGATGTAATTGCTAGATGTAGCTGTTAGCATTGTCTGCCATTAGACAATGGCCTTGTTGCTTCAGATTTTATAGCTCTGAGACCTAGGCTTTCATGAAGACGAAAGAAGAACAGACAGACATATTGACTTGGATTTTGATGCTGGAATAAATAAAGAATAAATATACTTTGCGTGATTAAATTTATCCACAAAAACCAATAAACCCATTATATACTCTCTTTGAGTATCGGGTATAAAAACTCCTTCTCAGAATAGAAAAATTAAGTCGGAAAGTTTTTTTTTACTAATACTATTTATTAAAGTTGAGCAACCACATTTTGAATGGTCTTCGAACTGCATTTGAACTTCAGTGCATCTAAGTTACCTGTTGGAAGCTGCCGCCGAGCTTTTTCGGCAACTCTGACTCCACATTTACAAAAATTATACTCCGTTGTTGGGGTTTAGGGTTCGTGTTTATTTTCAATGTTTATATTCTATTTTAAAGGCCGTGGCCGTAAGCTTTGTGGTTTTTAGTGTACAAATCTGCCACTGTGTACACTGCCATATAAGCAGTACGCGCGGCGAACATGAGTGTGATGGTGTGTGCGTATGCACCGAGAGCATGCGAACAGATGATCTTAGATAATTTAAGAGAAATATAACTGAGCTAATTGTTATTCTTAAGAGCTACTGCCAGCTGCTGCTCCGAACATACTCCCACCCGTTGAAAGACCAGGGCTTTTAACAGAATCCTTAACGGGAAGGACGCACAGCTTGTTGACAGCTCGACGTGTGGTTCCAGATGGTGTCCGCAGGATGGCAACTCGCACGGCACCATCAGCTCCAGTGATGAGATCACTCGTGCTAATGGCCACTTCAGTGGCGGCAAGTTTTCGTCCTTGATGCAGACGACGTCGTTGATCTGGATCGGAGGTTGTGGCGTTTGCCATTTGGCACGTTGTTGGAGCAGAGTCAAGTACTCCTCACTCCAACGCTTCCAAAAGATCTGCTGGGCACAGGTGAATCGTTGCCAACGATCGAGTCGATTGAAGTTGAGAGCCGTAACGTCTGGCTCGGGAAACTCCATCAGCGGACGACCAATCAAGAAATGTGTGAGGACGCCAAGATCTTCAGGGTTTTCTGAAATTGAAATAAGAGGACGAGAGTTGATTATCGCCTGGATTTGGCAGACCAATGTCCGCAGCTCATCGAAGCCAAAGAGTGACGATCCCACGGAGCGATAGAAGTGCTGTTTGGCCATCTTCACTGCTGCCTCCCACAAGCCCCCGAGGTGAGGTGAGCGGGGCGGTATGAACTTCCAATCGAAGCCGTTGTTAAGGCAGTGATTATGGACTTCAGCGCGATGCTTCTCGCTCATGAATAGCCGACGAAGGTCATCCAACTCGTTCCTTGCGCCCACAAAATTGGTGGCATTGTCCGACCAAATGCATCGGGGAATGCCGTGAGTCGCGACGAAGCGTTTGAGGGCACTCAAGAAAGCTGCAGTTGATAGATCCTTCACCAATTCCAACCAGACTGCCTTTGTGGTAAAAAAAAAGATGAAGACGCTAATATAGCATTTCATGGGAGTTCGATTGCGGCCATCTGGTTTGTAGTAGAAGGGACCACAATAGTCAATTCCGGTGACACTGAATGCAGGCGAATCCTGTATTCGATCCTTCTATAGGTCAGCCATGATGTGTTAAGCAAGACGAGGTCGGGATTTGCAGCAGATGACGCATTTCTTCAAGGCACGAGCCACAGTCTTCAGGCCGCCGATGGGCCAGAACTGTAAGCCAATTGCTCCAAGCAACGACTGCGGACCCGAATGGTGATGCTTCCGATGAAAATGTGTGATGAAAGCGAACGTCAGTCGATGATCCCTGGGCAAAATGATTGGGTGGCGTACATCAAAGCTGAGAGTTGAGTGCCGCAGGCGACCACCAACACGTATTAGACCAAAGTCATCTATGAAAGGCGAAAGCGATGCGATACTGCTGGATGACTGCACGCAGTTCCCTTTTTGCAGAGTACGGTACTCAGGATACAGATGGGCCCGTTGAACGATGCGACATAACAAATGGGATCCTTTTCGAAGGTCGTCTGACGAGAGGTCCGGTGTCTTCGTCCGACTGATGAACTTCTGAACGTAGCCGAAGATGCGCAGCATGACTCCAAATGAGTTGATGTGCTTAAACGACAGCGAGATGTCGGCACGCTTAGATGACAGCAATACCCGGTGTCGAATTTCCGGAAGGTAGATTTCTGGCGAGCACCGTTCAGGACAGCAACTTCGTTCGCCTTGCATGAAGGTAGGTCCATTCATCCACAACCTAGAATGCAAGAGATCCTGCGGCGCTGCTCCCTTCGAAAGAATGTCAGCCGGGTTCATCTCAGTTGGCACATAGCGACAATCCATGCCCCTCCTAAGTTGTTGAATTCCGGCGATTTTGTTGGAGACAATAACGTTGAACTTGTATGGCTCCTCTCGCAACCAAGACAGGACCACAGTTGAATCCGACCAACAATGAATTGGGCAATCAAGGGTATCCATTTTCCTGATTTTGCGAAGTAAGTTTGCCAATAGGAACGCTGCGCATAGCTCAAGCTTGGGAACCGTGAGGGTTTTTAGTGGGGCAACTCTTGCCTTTGAACAAAGCAAGTGAGCCTCAGCGGCTGTATCTGTAAACGATCGAGCATAGATGCAAGCCCCATAGGCCTGAAGGCTGGCATCACAAAAGGCATGCAATTCAAACCTTGCCTTGGGTTGAAGCACATATCGAGGAAATGTGGCGTGACCCACAGTGGCGAAATCCTTGCAAAACTCAGTCGAAGCTGAGTCCAACGACTGAGGAAGGCTCTCATCCCAATGCAGCTTGTCTCTCCACATGCGCTGTATGATGATTTTCGCTCTGGTCAGAGTAGGTCCGATCAATCCCATAGGGTCATAGCAGCGCGCAATGGTCGACAATACCGAACGCTTAGTGTGCTTGCCAACACCGATTTGTGGAGCAAATGTGAACAGAAAGCAGTCCTTATGGGGCTCCCAAATGAGCCCAAGCGCCTTTGTTACATCACTGCCATCATCCAGCTTCAGAAAGCTTTCCCTTTCGGCCTCTGGGACGGTATGAAGCACATCTAGAGAGTTGGAGCACCATTTCCGCAATTGAAAATTGCCTCGAGCAAGAAGATCCGTGGTTTGACGCATAATATCCAGTACATCCTCGACCGAATTCCCTCCAGATATCATATCATCCACGTAGAAGTTCTGTAGAACGTTGACCGACGCACTGCCATATAAGCAGTACGCACGGCAAACATGAGTGTGTGTGCGTATGCACCGAGAACGTGAGAACAGATAAGCGTACAACAACTTAAGAGATAACTAAGATTATTGGAATATTTAAGAGCTACTGACATCTACTCCTCCGAACATACTCCCACCCGTTGAAAGACCAGGGCTTTTAACAGAATCCTTAACGGGAAGGACGCACAGCTTGTTGATAGCTCGACGAGTGGTTCCAGATGGTGTCCGCAGGATGGCAACTCGCACGCTCCCATCGGCTCCAGTGATGACCTCGATCACTCGTGCTAATGGCCACTTCAGGGGCGGCAAGTTTTCGTCCTTGATGCAGACGACGTCGTTGATCTGGATCGGAGGTTGTGGCGTGCACCATTTGGCACGTTGTTGGAGCAGAGTCAAGTACTCCTCACTTCAACGCTTCCAAAAGATCTGCTGGGCACAGGTGACTCGTTGCCAACGATCGAATCGATTGAAGTTGAGAGCCGTAACTTCTGGCTCGGGAAACTACATCAGCGGACTACCAATCAAGAAATGTCCCGGTGTAAGGACGCCAAGATCTTCAGGGTTTTCTGAAATTGGAATAAGAGGACGAGAATTGATTATCGCCTGGATTTGGCAGACCAATGTCCGTAGCTCGTCAAAGCCAAAGAGTGACGATCCCACGGAGCGATAGAAATGCTGTTTGGCCATCTTCACTGCTGCCTCCCACAAGCCCCCGAAGTGAGGCGAGCGGGGCGGTATGAACTTCCAATCGAAGCCGTTGTTGAGGCAGTGATTATGGACTTCAAGCAGGCGAATCTTGTATTCGATCCTTCTGTAGGTCAGCCATGATGTGTTCAGCAAGACGAGGTCGAGCAGATGAAGCATTTCCTCAAGGTACGAGCCACAGTCTTCAGATCGCCGATGGGCCAGAACTGTAAGCGAATTGCTCCAAGCAACGACTGCGGACCCGCATGGTGATGCTTCCGATGAAAGTGTGTGATAATAGCGAACGTCAGTGGATGATCCCTGGGCAAAATGATTGGGTGGAATGCATGGAAGCTGAGAGTTGAGTGCCGCAGGCGACCACCAACACGTATTAGACCAAAGTCATCTATGAAAGGCGAAAGCGATGCGATACTGTTGGATGACTGCACGCAGTTCCCTTTTTGCAAAGTACGGTACTCAGGATACAGATGGGCCTTTTGAACGATGCGACATAACAAATGGGATCCTTTTCGAAGATCATCTGACGAAAGGTCCGGATACCGACACCGAAAGGTGTCTTCGTCCGACTAATGAACTTCTGAACGTAGCCGAAGATGCGCAGCATGACTCCAAATGAGTTGATGTGCTTAAACGACAGCGAGATGTCGGCACGCTCAGACGACAGCAATACCCGGTGTCGAATTTCCGGAAGGTTGATTTCTGGCGAGCACTGTTCAGGCCAGCAACTTCGTTCGCCTTGCAAGAAGGTACGTCCATTCATCCACAACCTAGAATGCAAGAGATCCTGCGGCGCTGCTCTCTTCGAGAGAATGTCAGCCGGGTTCATCTCAGTTGGCACATAGCGCCAATCCATGCCCTTCGTAAGTTGTTGAATTCCGGCGATTTTGTTGGAGACAATAACGTTGAACTTGTATGGCTCCTCTCGCAACCAAGACAGGACCACAGTTGAATCCGACCAACAATGAATTGGGCAATCAAGGGTATCCATTTTCCTGATTTTCCGAAGTAAGTTTGCCAATAGGAACGCTGCGCATAGCTCAAGCTTGGGATCCGTGAGGGTTTTTAGTGGGGCAACTCTTGCCTTTGAACAAAGCAAGTGCGCCTCAGCGGCTGTATCTGTAAACGATCGAGCATAGATGCAAGCCCCATAGGCCTGAAGGCTGGCATCACAAAAGGCATGCAATTCAAACCTTGCCTTGGGTTGAAGCACATATCGAGGAAATGTGGCGTGACCCACAGTGGCGAAGTCCTTGCAAAACTCAGTCGAAGCTGAGTCCAACGACTGAGGAAGGCTCTCATCCCAATGCAGCTTGTCTCTCCACATGCGCTGCATGATGATTTTCGCTCTGGTCAGAGTAGGTCCGATCAATCCCATAGGGTCATAGCAGCGCGCAATGGTCGACAATACCGAACGCTTAGTGTGCTTGCCAACACCGATTTGTGGAGCAAATGTGAACAGAAAGCAGTCCTTATGGGGCTCCCAAATGAGCCCAAGCGCCTTTGTTACATCACTGCCATCATCCAGCTTCAGAAAGCTTTCCCTTTCGGCCTCTGGGACGGTATGAAGCACATCTAGAGAGTTGGAGCACCATTTCCGCAATTGAAAATTGCCTCGAGCAAGAAGATCCGTGGTTTGACGCATAATATCCAGTACATCCTCGACCGAATTCCCTCCAGATATCATATCATCCACGTAGAAGTTCTGTAGAACGTTGACCGACGCACTGCCATATAAGCAGTACGCACGGCAAACATGAGTGTGTGTGCGTATGCACCGAGAACGTGAGAACAGATAAGCGTACAACAACTTAAGAGATAACTAAGATTATTGGAATATTTAAGAGCTACTGACATCTACTCCTCCGAACATACTCCCACCCGTTGAAAGACCAGGGCTTTTAACAGAATCCTTAACGGGAATGACGCACAGCTTGTTGACAGCTCGACGTATGGTTCCAGATGGTGTCCGCAGGATGGCAACTCGCACGGCACCATCAGCTCCAGTGATGACCTCGATCACTCGTGCTAATGGCCACTCCAGTGGCGGCAAGTTTTCGTCCTTGATGCAGACGACGTCGTTGATCTGGATCGAAAGTTGTGGCGTGCGCCATTTGGCAAGTTGTTGGAGCAGAGTCAAGTACTCCTCACTCCAACGCTTCCAAAAGATCTGCTGGGCACAGGTGACTCGTTGCCAACGATCGAGTCAATTGAAGTTGAGAGCCGTAACGTCTGGCTCGGGAAACTCCATCAGCGGACGACCAATCAAGAAATGTCCCGGTGTGAGGACGCCAAGATCTTCAGGGTTTTCTGAAATTGAAATAAGAGGACGAGAGTTGATTATCGACTGGATTTGGCAAACCAATGTCCGCAGCTCGTCGAAGCCAAAGAGTGACGATCCCACGGAGCGATAGAAGTGCTGTTTGGCCATCTTCACTGCTGCCTCCCACAAGCCCCCGAAGTGAGGCGAGCAGGGCGGTATGAACTTCCGATGGAAGCCGTTGTTGAGGCAGTAATTATGGACTTCAGCGTGATGCTTCTCGCTCATGAATAGCCGACGAAGGTCATCCAACTCGTTCCTTGCGCCCACAAAGTTGGTGGCATTGTCCGACCAAATGCATCGGGGAATGCCGCGAGTCGCGACGAAGCGTTTGAGAGCACTCAAGAAAGCTGCAGTTGATAAATCCTTTACCAATTCCAACCAGACTGCCATGTGGTAAAATAGATGAAGACGCTAATATAGCATTTCATGGGAGTTCGATTGCGGCCATCTGGCTTGTAGTAGAAGGGACCACAATAGTCAATTCCGGTGACACTGAATGCAGGCGAATCCTGTATTCGATCCTTCGGTAGGTCAGCCATTATGTGTTCAGCAAGACGAGGTCGGGATCTGCAGCAGATGACGCATTTCCTCAAGGCACGAGCCACAGTCTTCAGGCCGCCGATGGGCCAGAACTGTGAGCGAATTGCTCCAAGCAACAACTGCGGACCCGCATGGTGATGCTTCCGATGAAAGTGTGTGATGATAGTGAACGTTAGTGGATGATCCCTGGGCAAAATGATTGGGTGGCGTGCATCGAAGCTGAGAGTTGAGTGCCGCAGGCGACCACCAACACGTATTAGACCAAAGTCATCTATGAAAGGCGAAAGCGATGCGATACTGTTGGATGACTGCACGCAGTTCCCTTTTTGCAGAGTACGGTACTCAGGATACAGATGGGCCCGTTGAACGATGCGACATAACAAATGGGATCCTTTTCGAAGGTCATCTGACGAGAGGTCCGAAGACCATGTCTTCGTCCGACTGATGAACTTCTGAACGTAGCCGAAGATGCGCAGCATGACTCCAAATGAGTTGATGTGCTTAAACGACAGCGAGATGTCGGCACGCTCAGACGACAGCAATACCCGGTGTCGAATTTCCGGAAGGTTGATTTCTGGCGAGCACCGTTCAGGCCAGCAACTTCGTTCGCCTTGCAAGAAGGTAGGTCCATTCATCCACAACCTAGAATGCAAGAGATCCTGCGGCGCTGCTCTCTTCGAAAGAATGTCAGCCGGGTTCATCTCAGTTGGCACATAGCGCCAATCCATGCCCCTCGTAAGTTGTTGAATTCCGGCGATTTTGTTGGAGACAAATACGTTGAACTTGGATGGCTCCTCTCGCAACCAAGACAGGACCACAGTTGAATCCGACCAACAATGAATTGGGCAATCAAAGGTATCCATTTTCCTGATTTCGCGAAGTAAGTTTGCCAATAGGAACGCTGCGCATAGCTCAAGCTTGGGAACCGTGAGGGTTTTTAGTGGGGCAACCCTTGCCTTCGAACAAAGCAAGTGAACCTCAGCGGCTGTATCTGTAAACGATCGAGCGTAGATGCAAGCCCCATAGGCCTGAAGGCTGGCATCACAAAAGGCATGCAATTCAAACCTTGCCTTGGGTTGAAGTACATATCGAGGAAATGTGGCGTGACCCACAGTGGCGAAGTCCTTGCAAAACTCAGTCCAAGCTGAGTCCAACGACTGAGGAAGGCTCTCATCCCAATGCAGCTTGTCTCTCCACATGCGCTGCATGATGATATTCGCTCTGGTCAGAGTAGGTCCGATCAATCCCATGGGGTCATAGCAGCGCGCAATGGTCGACAATACCGAACGCTTAGTGTGCTTGCCAACACCGATTTGTGGAGCAAATGTGAACAGAAAGCAGTCCTTATGGGGCTCCCAAATGAGCCCAAGCGCCTTTGTTACATCACTGCCATCATCCAGCTTCAGAAAGCTTTCCCTTTCGGCCTCTGGGACGGTACGAAGCACATCTAGAGAGTTGGAGCACCATTTCCGCAATTGAAAATTGCCTCGAGCAAGAAGATCCGTGGTTTGACGCATAATATCCAGTACGTCCTCGACCGAATTCCCTCCAGATATCATATCATCCACGTAGAAGTTCTGAGTAATGGTTTCCGACCCCAATGGATACGATGATGACTCATCCATGGCCAGCTGGTGCATAGCTCGAATAGCTAAAAACGATGCCGGCTTAGTCCCACAGGTGACTGTGTTTAGCTTGAAGACCTGTATGTCATCGTCAAGAGAGTCCCGCCATAATATGCATTGAAGCATGGTGTCAGGCATTGAGACACGCACACACCTATACATTTTACCGATATCACCTGTAAGAGCAATGGAAAATGTACGAAAACGAATGAGTGTGTGAAATAGTTTGGCCTGAATGGTGGGACCTGACATGAGCAGATCGTTTAGCGAATGACCAGATGTGGTGGCTGCCGAGCCATCGAATACGACGCTCAGCTTTGTGGTGGAGCTGTACTCTTTGATGACGCAGTGATGTGGCAAAAAATATTTGCACTTGTGCTTATCTTCGTTTGGCTCCAGCGACATATGATTGAGGGACAGGTACTCCTTCATGAATGCCGAATATTTTGCGTAGAGAGCTGGATTACGGACGAATTTGCGCTTCATGTTTTCCAGACGCCGCTTTGAAGGCGTAAATAAATAAATAAATAAATAAATAAACAAAAAATATTAAAAAATAATTATGCTCTTCCTTTGTTGCCCTAGCGATCGGCTCAAAGATGTGCTCCACTTCCCAAAATTGACGAACCAAGTCATCGAGCCGAGTGCTGTGATTGATGTCATCCGAAGATTGGGTTGCGATGAACGACGAGAGAATGGGGGCCGAATGCCCGCCACCAGATAGAATCCATCCAAAATGGGTCTTCTGTAGCAAGGGTAATCCAGGCGCCAGCTGAATTTGTCCCACACACAGCAGCTCGAAGAAGAGTCCGGCTCCGATGAGCAGATCAATCCGCTGCGGCTGGTAGAACGAAGGGTCAGCAAGCTGGATATGCGAAGGTATACGCCAATTAGCTGTGCTAATGGACGATCGAGGTTGATGATCCGTGATCTTCTGGGCAACGACGGCTGTGATGCTAGTGGTGAACTCTGAAATCCGAGACTTCAGAACGAGATCCACCGAGATACCTTCTGTTGAGAAGCTAGCATCGCCTATGCCAGAGACTGCGGTGTGCGATTTAGTTTTTCGAAGTTTAAGTTGATTGGCTAGACGACTTGTCACGAAATGCAATTGAGATCCCGAGTCCAAAAGTGCACGACAAGGGACGAAAGTTCCAGAGCTGTTTTTGACGAGAACGACGACAGTGGCTAATAACACAGCATCAGACGGACTTTGGGATATGAGGGCTTGCGACAATGGGGGTGACAACGCAACCATGGCGGTATGGCTGGGCTGTCCTTGAACCAAATTGAACGGTCTCTGATGAACGACCGAAATGCAAATGGGAGTGGTGCTTCAATCGGCAGGGACCTGATCGGCAATCCTTCACGTGATGGCCCCTTCGTAGGCAATTCACGCACAAGCCTAGCCTCCTTCTTCTTTGTGGCGCTCATCCGGCGATAGCTCCCTAAAGCGCTCGCAACTTGCAATTGTATGGCTCGAGCCATCACAAAACGCACAAGAAACCGGAGCGGGAGCGCTCGATGCCACGAAAGCCTTTCTCTGCTTCGTACTCACGGTTTTCTCAGCCTTGCCAACCTGACCATCTTGCCCTTACATTGCGTGTTGAATGCCCTCAAGAGTGCGACATCTGTTATCCAGAAGTGTGGACAATTTCTCCCAGGATGGAAGGCCTTGACTCGACGAGACTTCTTCCCATTTTGTTTGCGTTGTTCTGTCCAAGTTCCGCCAAATTGCATAGACGATTATCGCGTCTGCAATCTCCCTCTTTGATCCCAGCGCTTGCAAAGCCCGAAGTGAGGTGGCGACATCCACAAACGCTCGCAACTTGCCCACTGATGAGTCGCCACGAGTCTGCCCAAATACCGCTCTGATGTGTGCCTGTAGGATGAGACGTTTGTTAGAAAATCCAGCCTTTAAAATGTCTAACGCTGTGCGATAATTATCCTCAGTCATCTCCAACGAACTGATGGTGTCCAGGGCCACTCCGTTCAAACAGGACCGCAAGTGCTGTAGATTCTCGATAGAAGTAAGCTCCGCTTCACTATCGATGACCGCTGTAAACATAGAGTAGACGGTCCACTCCGTATACTCTCAGCTGAACTTGGGCAGCTGCAGTTGTGGCAGGCGCGATCGATTTGCCATATATATCAGGGATTGGGATTCGTTTGGATTCATGCGAAACGTCGAACAATGCGCTGTCTGAGAGCGCTTGCCCAACTCCCGCTGAAGAGCCGTCCTCAATGATAATAGAGACGAATCGAATTGCACAGGTATTTCACTGGACATTGATTCAAAATCCACTTCCTCCAAACTGGTGTGTGCCACAATAAAGTTAGCTTTCAGCTCCGTCAGTGATTCCAACATTCCTTTCAAGTCGTACTCATCCATTTGGCGCAGCTTTTCGAAATCCAATTGGGTGACGGTCCCTGCAGTCTGTTGAAAATAGACGTTGTTTTCAGCTTCAAACGAGAGGAAACGTTGTGACCCGCGGCAAAGGCCGCAATTTAATTTGTTTCTTCTGGCCATAATATTGATCCGACCTTCGGCAATCTGGTTGATATAGTAATTTTCCGTGATTCTGCGTTTTTGGTTTTCTTTTATCTTAAAAATTATGGATTCCACAGAATTTCATCCTTTTTGGGAGCGGAAGGGTGCGTGTCAAAATTTTGAAATAAACTTGTGCTGGCTTGATATCACAAGAGTTTGGATAGAAAGTTTGGTTGCTCTATCTCTTACAGTCTCTGAGATCTAGGCGCTCATCTGGACGAATAGACAAAGTACACAGGGTCGCGTGTGAGAGAGAGCGAGAGGGAACCATGCTTTTCGAAATGATTTTCTTCATTGTGGCTATATTAATAATCAGATCTGATCAAAATTCAACACTGTTATAGAAATAGTTATCCTCTATGATTCTGCGCTTTTAGTTTCCTCGAATCTTCAAAATTGTGTAGGGCACAGACTTTCGTCCGGGGAAATGGAAAATGGAAAATGGCGGGGCGAAATTTTGAAATACACTTGGAGTAGTGTGATAACACAGGAGAGTGGATACAAGACTTGGTTGCTCTAGCTTTAATAGTCTCTGAGATATAGGCGCTAATGAAGACGGACAGACGGACGGACGGACGGACGGACAGACAGACATAGCTATATCGACTCGGCTATTGATGCTGATCAAGAATATATATACTTTATGGGGTCGGAAACGCTTCCTTCTGAGCGTTACACACAGCCGTTATCCCCACAAATCTAATATACCCCTATACTCTTCGAGTACCGGGTATAAAAAGCAATCCGGCTTGTAGCTGGATCAGCACTGGCCAGCAATTCACCAGGCGAAGCGCCAGTTGACGGTGTGCCACCCGAGGCGGACCCGATACTTATATTGTCGTTACTCATTTTAACTGTGTAGTTTTATAACGTTGCGTACTTTATTGTTCTCAACGGCAACGAATGCCAGTAGAGGTATACAACGATGTACGAAAGCGAAGGCGAAAGAATGTATATGTATGCACTACACCGGCACAGAGAGGTTAAAGCGAAGACCGATAATGCGACGAGGCGACGACCGAAGCCAACAGTTATGAAAAAGCGAACGATCGAGAATTTGTTCCGATTTCGAGTTCGAAATTCCAGAGAGAGATCAATGCAGCCGCTCGCGAGCGCTGGCTGAAGCAAACGGTGAAAGAGAATGCAAAACGAATAGCGGGCTGTTAGAACTGTCACGGTCGGCCACAACGACTTTTGGTTCGCTACTTTCTCGACAAATGTTTAGTTAAACCTTCGACACAAGTTTAACTATATGTTTGATCACTCTTTTCACACTATAAGCTCACGGAGATCGCGTCGGGGTGACCAAAATGTTGGAAGCTGCCGAGCTTTTTCGGCAACTCTGACTCCACATTTACAAAAATTATACTCCGTTGTTGGGGTTTAGGGTTTGTGTTTATTTTCAATGTTTATATTCAATTTTAAAGGCCGTGGCCGTAAGCTTTGTGGTTTTTAGTGTACAAATCAAGATAAGCAAATCAAGAACCCGCTGTAGCGCGATTATACAATTTTGACGGCCGCTAGGTAATGATGGGCGATGCTGCGTTCGACGACGAATTTGACCGAACGTGAACCAAGCTGACCGACGCACTGCCATATAAGCAGTACGCGCGGCGAACATGAGTGTGATGGTGTGTGCGTATGCACCGAGAGCATGCGAACAGATGATCTTAGATAATTTAAGAGAAATATAACTGAGCTAATTGTTATTCTTAAGAGCTACTGCCAGCGGCTGCTCCGAACATTACCATTTCTTGTATTTTTGATTTATTTCAAATTATCAAATAGCAAAGCAGACTTATTTTAATTAATTTAATTAATGGATAACATTTTTTTAGGTGGTCGAGATAAACTCTGAATTGCTTCAGAGTATGATGTCTTCATTGTTAAACAATGTTTTGGCCGAGGATTGTCGAAATCAGTGGTCCATGTCACGTCCATTGCTAGTACTTATATTACTTTACGAGGATTTTTATCGGTAAGAATATTCTTAATTTTGTAGAGTTGTTTACGGGGACTATGCACTTTTCTATCTTTAATATTTTTTCCAACCGAATTCAAATGGTCGGAGTCGTAAAACTTCGGTTTCAATATCTCTATTACTAAGACTATATTACATTTTTTTTTTTTTATACCCGGTACTCGAAGGGGTATATTAGATTTATGGTGTAAGTGGATGTGTGTAACCGCCAGAAGGAAGCGTTTCCGACCCCATAAAGTATATATATTCTGGATTAGCATTAATAGCCGAGTCATATAGCTACATATGTCTGTCTATCCGTCCGTCTTCATTAGTGCCTAGATCTCAGAGACTAAGCTAAAGCAACCAAATTTTGTATCCAGACTCCTGTGATATCACACTGTTACAAGTGTATTTCAACATTTCGCACAGCCCCTTTCCGTTCTTTAAGATATCCCTTTTAAGATACGAGAACACCAAAAACGAAGAACCATGGAGTATGACCGTATCTACCAAATCTGGATCAGGTCGGACTATTGCTATAGTCAAACGATATTTTGCTGTCAACTTTTATAATTTTTTACGTTAGCTGGGGAGAGGATCTCCTCTTCTCCCAGAAGCCCTGGTTTGATTTCTGAAAGGTCAGAAATGTCCGTCAGTAAGGCATCCCCAAGAATATAGTGACAGAAGAAGTGGTGGACCGAATTTTCCTCTTTCTCGTCCCGGAAACATCTCCAGAAGTCGTTTTAAGGGATTGACAGTCTAGAGGCGTGTCTACCTAGCTGACAGTGTCCTGTGATGGCTCATGTAGCCGCAGAGCATTGGAGTCTGCTGAGTATATATAGCTCTGTCGAGCGTTTCTTCGATCGACATGGCCATAACGATCTAGAGGTTCTGCAGGTGATGGTTTTCTGCCATCGACTGTTTCAGACTTGCTCGAAAATTTCATACGTATGAAGCCCACACGTAGTTATTGGCATCGCTATTTTCTTCCTCTATGATCGGATAGGAATTGTAGTGCCCTGCCTGTCCAGTTCGTCGGCAGCCCCATTTCCCTGGATGTCCCTGTGCCCGGGGATCCACATTGGGGAAAGTTCTAACTGCTCTGAGACCTCAACCAGAGACCTACGGCAGTCATTAAGCTTCATGGAGTATGGAGCCTAGCCTGTTTTAATAGATGCCTGGCTATTAGACGTACACTAAGCGCCTGTCAAAGGTTAATTTGGAGACAATAGAAATAGCCTCTTTGATTGCTTCTACCTCCGCTTGGAACACACCGGGAACCTGAAACAGTGACTGATGTTGAGCTCGTTACAGTAGACGCTCCCTCCCACTCGGTTGTGTAGCTTTGAGGCATCAGTATAAATGTGGGCCGCATTTGTAGGCCCAGCACGGATTCCAGAAGTTGCCCGGTAGTGCGAAGTCCGCATGAGTTGAACTTTGCCATGCGTTGAACTCGGCCCAGTTGATTGAGACTTTCTAAGGCTGGCCACCATACCACCACTTCATAGAACATTATTGGTGGAATAATGTCTGTGTAAAGCCACCGAACTATATATTGGCTCATTCACCATTTCAGTCCGATGGCTTTTCTGCAGGTATAAAGCGCCACTGTGGTTTTCTTTACCCTCTCTGCTCAGTTTCTGTTGAGTACCTGGTCAAGATACTTTGCCTTATTTCTAAAAACTAGCGATTCACCACCAAGTTTATGGAAAGTAAGGCTCTGAATTTTGTACTTTGAAAAAATCACCAGTTTCGAGTAACATCTAACCCGCATTTGTCGGCCCGCATTTGTTGGTTGACGTCCCCAAGGATGCTCAGCGGTCCTGCATTGCAGCATCTGATGGATGAAGCTCAGCTTCCGGGACTCAACCCCCAGTCCATCAGTGCTCCTGTGATGGCAGTCGGCAGGATGTTATTAAAAGCATGTTTTATGTCTTAGAAGGCTTGTTCGAATATTCCACATTCTTCGGATATCGCAATTTACGAACAGCACTTGTCCGCTTTAAATGCTGTTTCTTCCTCGCTATCTGATAAAGATCATTTAATATAATATATATAATTATATTGGTAACTTCAACTTGCCAGGAACTATTTCGTCTTCGGGAAAGGCGTCTAATAACTTAGTTCCCATGTGGCGGCATGACTTTATTGATGGCTTGCTTAACCTGTCTCTGTGGCAAGTTGACCATGTCAAAAATTCCTTAGGTCGATTGCTTGATCTATGCTTTGTAACGGACCCAACTATAGCGTTGTTAGCCCGAGTCCCTTCGCCCACTATACCTGAACATCCATACCAACTATACCTACCATTTTTCTTTCGAAGTGCCGCTTGATATTGGACTAACTGCATTGGATCGGTCGGGTATACTACCTCCATGTGTCCGCTGCTTTCAATGGCGAGTTTGCAAGCTTAATAACCCCATTCGAGATTTCGATTGGTCCGCTTTGTATTTGTGTACTGACTCCTTTTGATTCTTGTGTCCCTTTCATGTCCTATTAGGGAAAACTCCTTGGTTTACCAAGGAGCTATCAGTCTAAAACTTCAAATCATGTTTTTCCAAAAATTTCAAGAGGTTTGTGAATCTTCTTCTTTGTCTCTCACTATGTAACCTCACCTTTCGATGCAGAATATGTTTTCTCAGGACCCTAAACAGTTCTACAGCTTCGTAAACTGTAAGCGTAGAACGTCCGCACGCCCATTCTCGCTATTCTTCATACGTCGGCAAATAATGATCTATAATGACCTATTCGAAGGAAAGCTACTCTGGTCAGCTGTATCCATACGGTTTATCGAGGTCGAATGGTATTTTCATTCCCTTGATAAATGAAAGCTCGTTGCTTCATCATCTCCGAAGGGTTAAGCCGGTGTTGTCACCGGAGTTCCCGGATGTGTTGTCAGGTACTGTGCCGAGTCTCTGTGTGAGCCGTTGCTTAAACTATTCACCCTGCCCATAAATTCGTCATGCTTCACTCTGATATGGAAAGAGTCGTTTATAATTTCTCTCCATAAGAAAGGTTGCAAGTTAGACTAGAGGTACATCTAAGTTATCTGCTTTTCCTAAAGTTTGTAAGAAAATTGTAACACCTGCAACACCTATGCAGATCACTTATATCTCCAGCTCAAAGTGGATTTATAAGGCGGAGGTCAACTACTACTAATTTATTGGATTTTACCTCCTTCATAATTAAAGGCTTTCTAGGTAATCTATAGGCGGATGTTGTTTACACCGATTTCAGTAAAGCGTTCGACTCTGTAAACCATTGTCTCCTAGCACAAAACTTGACCTTCTGGGTTCCCGCCAAATCTCCTTAGATCGATCTCTAGCTGCCTTTTTTTCAGGTTTCAAAGAGTCCTCATAAAAAACGCACTGTTTTCACCAGTTATGGTTACTTCGGGCATACCAAAGGTTAGTCATCTAGGCCCCTTACTCTTTCCACTTTTTATAAATTAAATTAAATTACTAACATGCTCTCGAGTACTCATATAAACGGATGATGTTAAGATCTGTGTGCACTATAAGGACACTGCATTTCAATCCACGTTGCAATCCGATCTCGATGAACCTTTCTGGTTCCTTACACCATTTGTGGCTTTTTTTCTCTTCGAGAATTACCCGGGTGGATGATATTGGTGTTCAATTAGATACCAAGTTAAAGTTTTCAGAATAAATTTCTACCATGTCTCCTAATAGGCGTTCAAAGAAATTTGACGACCCCTATATAACAGAGACTCTCTACATCTCTCTATTTCGTCCGATTTTAGAATACGGCTCTTGTGTATTGTGCCCTCAGTACAAAGTACACCAGGACCGTATAGAATAAGTTCAGAAAATCTTTTTACTTTTTGCTCTACGCGGCGTCAACTGGGATGCATGTGTGCGATTACTATCTTACCCCAATAAATCGCTGTTAAAAAACCTTCCATCTTTAGTTAATCGTAGGAAAATGCTTGCTTTGTACACAAAATTTAAACTTCACGATTCCTATTAGAAACACAAAAAACTAAATACGGTTGTTCCTTCCCCTTAACAGATCGAATTATTCCTTGCATGAACCGTTTGGGGTCTTATTTTCGGATTATAATTCCCTCTACCATATCATATCTATTATATCTACCTTCTAATTCCCTTTCTCTTTTTAAAATATTGATACCCTTATATCTTTCACTCTTAAATTCTCACCACGTAATTAAAAATTGTTTAGATTTTTTAGTTCGAATTGTTCTAATTTTCCTCAAATATGATAGTTTGATATCTATCTGTCCTGCATGTCCGCGATCGGTTCGGCCATCAAGTCCCGCATCATGCGGCAGCGCCCTTCAGTCGATTGGTCGGGAGGAGGGCTTGGTTCTTGCTTGGGATCCGCGCGTAACAGCCTTCTGCTGGTGTCGCTTGGGCCACTTGATGGTGCAGTTATTGCATATCAGCGTCCTAAAATAAGGCTGTCAGGGTAAACTCCTTGCACTTAAGAGACGCTTCGATGATCGATGCGATCGTGTGTAGGGCCATTCCGCTGGATCGATAGGCATGCTGATCTCCGCATGCGCAAGGATTCTGAGCTACTCTCAATTTCGCTGCAGAGCTTCCGTCATGAGGCGCGTTTGGCTTTCCTAAGTTCTCTATTACAAGTTGACAGACTGGACTTGTAATCGTCCCAGTTCTGCTCAACAAATACGGATTTTGCTCTATTGAAGAGTCTCCGCGAGGCTTTGCGGAGTTCCCCTAGTTTTGGAGTCCACCATTCAAGTTTTTTCCGGCCTCTGATTTTACTAGTGGGGCAGGAATTTTCGAGTGTTTTACAAGATGGATCGTGGCATCCGGTGACATCCCCTCTTCAGGGGGAGACTTAGGGAGGATTCGGCTCAGATTATCTAAGTATCCAGTCTGGTTTGTCCGCCTGAGCTTGAGCTGGACTCGGTAGGGAGAAAGAGAATACAGTTTCCACATACCTGTGGTGCGAGAAGGAGTGCTCTAAGAGGACCCTCCAGGATATATTCCTCTTTGTTTCGTGGGAGGCAAAAGTGCGTTTCAGGATCTCCTTGCGGTTCTTGATTATAAAGGTGGAATTCGAGATGACCATCTGGGTGGTCAGTAAGTAACTGAAGAGGTACTCACCCCGTTCATTAGTGTCAGTGCTTCCCCACTGGCAGTGCTGTGCGTTGCGTCGCACCCAACAATTAAGCCGAGACTTTGTCTTCGAGGCTCACTGCTGTGTGGTCTTCATTGCTGAAATTTGGGAGCAAAAATAAGTTTAATCCTTTTCTTGCGAGAATGCAGGTATGTGTTTTACCTTTTTGTGTCAGCTACGTATGGCATTTAGTCTTGAGCCCTCAGACCGGAAACCCTGTTACGGAAGATCCAGGGCTCCTGAATGCCAAATCCATCAGCTCCACACTTAGCTAGGTGAAGCAGGAGAACAGCGCATGCTGCTTTACAATTTTAGAGGCTGATTTGCAAGATTGTCAGTGACATTCCCTAAATTTACCTCTACCATTGTCTCCTCGGGGTCGCTTTCAGGGGACTCCACCTTCTTCCTGACATCAAAGAGCACGCCCTGGGTAGGTCGATTTCTTCCGAATCGTAGTCGGAAGTATCTGATGCTGCGGGCTTGTCTTCCGCGTCCGGTGTCTCCGTGAGATCCAGGTCTGGCTCGACCTGTGGTTGTCTGCCCCTAAGGAAGGGCTTCTATGGGACCACGGTAACCTGTACCCGTAGTCTACCACACCGCCCGTCCTCTCGAGCAGCTCCACCGACTCCTCGTTTATGACGAGGATCATCTGTCGCCTCTGGCCAATTGCTTCCTCTACCTTTGCCACCTTCCAATTGTCTGTAGGACGGTGGGAGTTGCAGACCTGCAGGATCCTGAGAATCTTCTCGCCGACACCCACACTAGAGCTCTCGGCATGCTAAGGACGTTTTTCCAGTTGATGCCCTCCAGCATAGCCCGCTTGCCCAGGGATGCCTAACTTAAACTGGAGGTCGGCAGGTATCCAGAGGTTGAATATTAGCGACTGAGCACCTCTCGGCCATGGATCCCTCGGCATATTACAACGTCACCTTTGAGTGTGGTAATCTCACGGACAGTTTTCTTCTCTCCGCCCGACGACCACACTAGTCGACACGACTTTTCCGATGTCTCCAAAAATGACTTCTTCTGATCGATTTGGATGTTTAAAAATTTTTTAAGAATGTTTTTTTTTTCATGGAGTAGTTTTTTTTTAAAGAATTTTAAAAAAATCTGGTATTTTTTGTGCTTCTATTTTTCACATAACTTAAGTTTCCTACAACTGGTTGTATTGAACTTTGCAGTTAAAATAAGCTGATAAATGCAGCTATAAATCCAACTCAGACACTTTGTAGCTGCAACTTAACGTCTGGAAGATATTAAGCTTCCAAATTGAAATTTCATCATTTTTTACGGTATTTTTTCCCCGAAATTTTGACTTTGAAACCTCAGGAAATGCCGAAAAAAAATATATGAATGCCTTGATTTTTGGTTTTAGATAGACACATTAATTAGGCGTCGTTTAAGGTATCGCTTAAAAAATATAAAAATAAACGGCAAAGTTATAACTGTTTGACCAAAACGACCCAAACCGACTTTTACCTGAAAAATACCGTCCGGTACGTTGTTGGTCCAACTTCCAAAATGGGATTGCAAAAAACAAAAAGGACCTGTAATTTTGGTTTTACCGAGTCTTAGGTATTGATATATATCGGATATATACCCTATCTGGTCATATTTATTTGGGGTGTAAATGTTGTGGACAGTTTTATTCCTTATACCTAAGCCTTGGTGAGGATAAATATACATAAATACCTTTTATGGTCAAATGTTGACCTTTTTCCTTCACAGGTGCTGGTCCCGCAGATATTTGACCCTTTTCCTTCAAGCTATTCATAAAAAAGGATATATAACTCTGTACCTATAGTATCCCTGCAGCAGTGTAGTTCTGACTTCCAGCAGAATACGATCCTGTGTTTTCGAAAAATAACACTTGTTTCTAATTGAAATGGACAACTCAAGCCGGTCAACTTCATGTGCTTACCGAGTAGACTCGTTTTGCTACATATGTGGAAAGTATATGACCAGCAAAGAAGAAAAAATCGTTTTTACCGAAAAGTTCCAAGAACAGTATAAGGAAAACTATAAGATGTGGCCCAAAAGGATCCTGGAACTTCCTAAAAGTAAAGCTCAGATTCTTGGATCTATTTTAAAGGATGCCCGTCTATTGAAGGAAGGTGTCAAAACAACTCATTTCCGGTCGCGTCACTTGGTTCACGCACAGTTTTATATGACGAAGGATGACATGTGCGTTTGTCACGACATTTTCGGCCTCTTCAAGGAACTGGGTGAAGATTACGACCCAAACGATTGGAGGTTATTTGTTGACAGCAGTAAAGAAAGTTTAGTTACAACAAGTAACAAGTTTAGTAAGAAGTTTACTAACATGCAATAACAATAAAAATATTTAAGTATCATAACACTTAAATAAATTCAAGTATTTTTCGGTATTTTTTCAGATAAAATGAGATTTGGGTCGCAATAACAATAAAAATATTTAAGTATTATAACACTTAAATAAATTCAAGTATTTTTCGGTATTTTTTCAGATAAAATGAGATTTGGGTCGTTTTGGTCAAAAAGTTATAGCTTAGCCGTTTATTTTTATATTTTTATAAGTGATATCTTAAACGACGCCTAATTAATGTGTCTATCTAAAACCAAAAATCAAGGCATTCATATATTTTTTTTTCGACTTTTCCTGAGGTTTTAAAGTCAAATTTTTGGGAAAAAAATACCGAAAAAATGATGAAATTTCAATTTGGAAGCTTAATATCTTCCAGACGTTAAGTTGCAGCTACAAAGTGTCTGAGTCAGATTTATAGCTGCATTTATCAGCTTATTTTAACTGCAAAGTTCAATACAACCAGTTGTATGAAACGTGAGTTCTGTGAAAAATAGAAGCACTACCTATGAAAAAATACCAAATTTTTTAAAAATTCTTTAAAAAAAAACTACTCCATGAAAAAAAAAACCATAATTCTTTCAAAATTTTAAACCTCCAAATCTATCAGAAAAAGTCATTTTTGGCGACAGCGGAAAAAAAAAGTTGAAATTTGTCGAGTGACCGTACCAGGAGCCAGGACCTGTTACTTGTCGCCTTCACAGGGAGTGACGTGCACAGTTACGGCGGGTAACGGTTCGCTCGTGATCCCCCTGTATTCTAAGGCATTGAACACGGCAGCCTCGGGTTAGTGCACACTCCAGCCCAAGAGCCACCTGTCCCCCATCCGAGTCTACAGTTGTGGCGAGTCGACCCGCTATCCGTTAGTTACAGCCCCTTGTAACATCCGACGGCTGACGGCCTGAGCTCGGAGCATAGAAGCAGGGAAGATCGCGGTTCACTTTGAAAGATTTCGAGATTGGTTACTTAATTTTCAGGATCGAAAATCTCTGATCAATAGATAGTAAAGTTGGAAGATTTTGCTGCTACAGTTGAGTGGAACCAGCTACAGTTATTTCTGTATGCAAAACACTTGCACTTGGAGCAGCAAAAATGTTCGTGCGTAGCCACAGAAACATGAAGGATTGACAAAGTTTGAAGTCTGCCTTGTTGGAGGAGTTTGGATTTAAGGTGTCATCAACAGAGGTTCATCGCAGGTTAGCAAAACGTTAGCCATACATCTTTTTATGAATTCTTGTAGTCTTTAATGGAGATAGTCAAGCCAATTCAGTTGGAAGAAAAGAGATTGATCGAGTATTTTGTAGAGGTTAAACAAAGCGATGTTATACCAGTCTAGAAGCCGCAAAGATCTAACAGTGTATATCGAGGCATATCAAAAATCTCATGGTTCTTCTAATCCGCCTAGCAAGTACGGTGCACAGAATAGTAAGGTTGTGAATTATTGGTCTGGAAACTCGGCGCACATGAAAATGGAGAAGGGAAATTTGTCTAATTGTGATCAATCAGAACACCCAACTGCACAGTGTAAGGAAAAATTACTATTAAAGACAGAAAGAGAAACGAACGGAGTCTTGAACTGAAATCAGAAATTAAAATCAGTCCTTCAAAGGACTTGTGGATACGAGAGCTAATTTGTGTTTGATACGTAGGTGTGTGTTCTTGAAATGCCTACGCCTAGCGTTGTAAGTCTGATACGATGGCAGAGAGTTTTGACGGTTGAGTTTCACGTCATTCTTAATAAGAAAAATTTTGGCACATCGCCCTTAATGGTAACCAAGAATATCACTATATTTTCGCCAAGGGTTCGTTGTGTGAAGAAAGGAACTGATTTAGGAACAGATGATAGTCAGATAGGGCAGATTTCTTGTGTGTAGCTTAAGTGAGTTTGAGAGCCTGTGCATGTTAAACACTGAAGACAGTAGCACAGTAGACAGTAAGCACAGAATTATTTGAGGCAGAATGTCGCATCTGAAGTGAAGTTCATGATGGAGAACTATAAGCTGAAGAGAAATTTCAGCTCGCAAGATAAGATTTAGATCTTATTGACAGATGAGTTGCCTGTCATTGAAAATCCAAGATGATTAGCATATTGCGAACAGACCATGGTCGAATATCAAGTTTAAGAATGGCTAGAGGAGGGGTTATAAAGCCTAGTAAATCTGAATTTACTTCGCCAGTGTTTTCAGTGGATAAGAAGAACGCGAAAAAGCGTTTGTGTTACGATAATCGCAAGTTAAATGTAAAGATTGTCCGAGATAACCGATTTTCTCAACGGCTCATATGGATTGCGTGATTGAGAAACTGCACGGTGAAAAAGTTTGCACAAGACTAGATTTGACGGGCCTGTTTCGCCAGAATCCCATAAGTATATATCGTTCGTAACTCAGAGTGGACAGTGAGTTCCTTATTGTACCTATCACGAACTCTCCCACAGTCATTACCAGGTTTATCAAAAATGATATCAAGAATGAGGATGCGGTTGTATACATGAATGACGTGATGATTGCAAGTGAGAATATCAAACAGATAGTGCTAAAATTGAAACGAGTTGTAGAAGTTTCAGAGGTTTACGAGTAAAATAGTAAAACTTTTGTAGATTTGTGGGAGGATATGCTTTAATTTTAACACCTTTCTCCGAATTTTGAATTTCAGGAGAGACATTTGGTTGCATTTCATAAATTGAAAGGAGCGTTGATTAGTGGACCAGTCCTAAAGCTTTGGGATAATTAGCTTGAAACGGAAATTCATACTTATTCTTCAAAATTCGAATTCGGAGCTTTTATGCTTCAGCGATAACACTGCTCAAGAAAACTATACTTTTTATTTCTTTTGTGGCCCAAAATGACTTTTTCTGATAGATTTGGAGACTTAAAATTTGCTTAAGAATTATAGTTTTTTTATGGTTTAGTTTTTTATTAAAGCATTTTTTTAAATTTATCATGTTTTTTCCAGAGGTTTTTTTCCCATAACTTTCTTTCTTTCTTATAACTTGTTGTATTGAACTTACAAGCGGATAAGCTGCAGCTTAACGTCTGGAAGATATTAAGCTTCCAAATTCAAATTTCATAACTTTTTGTGGTGTTTTTTCCCGCAATTTTGACTAAGAAAACTCTGCGCGAGTAACCATGACGGTAACTTCTTGAATGCAGTTCAGTGCTTTCCTGATTGCAAGCTACCTTTGTTCTAGGTCTCAAAGAGTCCTTTTCAAAAACTCCCTGTCCTCACCAGTTATGGTGACTTCGGGTGTACCACAGGGCAGCCATCTAGGCCCCTTACTCTTTACACTCTTTATAAATGACCTGCCTTCTGTATTAACATACTCTCGAGTACTTATGTATGCGGATGATGTTAAGCTCTGTGTCCAGTATAAGGACATTTCTTTTCAATCCAGCTTGCAATCCGATCTCGATAGATTTCAGTCTTGGTGTTGTGCAAATTTATTAAACCTTAATGCTTCAAAATGTAAAGTAATGACTTTCCATCGCTCCAGCGCCTTTCTGGTTCCTTACACCCTTTGTGGTGGTTCTCTTGAGAGAATTACCCGGGTTGATGATCTTGGTGTTCTACTAGATCCCAAGTTAAAGTTTTCAGAACACATTTCTACCATGGTGAACAAGGCCATGGGCGTGCTTGGCTTTATAAAGAGGTGGTCAAAGGAATTTGACGACCCCTATATAACAAAGACTTTCTACACCTCTCTGGTTCGTCCGATTTTAGAATACGGCTCTTGTGTATGGTGCCCTCAGTACAACGTACACCAGGACCGTATAGAATCAGTTCAGAAAAACTTTTTGCTCTTCGAGGCCTCGGCTGGGATGCAGGTGTGAGACTACCGTCCTACTCTAATAGATTGCTCCTAATAAACCTTCCAACCTTAGCTAATCGTAGGAAAATGCTTGGAGTGATTTTTGTGCACAACTTGATCAAGGGTGACATAGATAGCCCTGACCTGTTGAGCCGCATAAACTTCACGATTCCTATTAGAAGCACTAGGAACTATACACCCTTGTTTCTTCCGCTTTGTAGGTCGAATTACTCCTTGCATGAACCATTTAGGGTCCTATGCTCGGATTATAATTCCCTCTATCATATTGTATCTACCACTAACTCCCTTCCTAGTCTTAAATTACAGATATTCTTATATCTTTCCCTTAACTAGTAATTACTTCGCTTCTTTAGTTAGATTTGTTCTACTTTTCCTCGAACACTAGTCTAACACCTATATTTCCTGCATGTCCGCGATCGGTTCAGTTAACGAGTCGCGCGTTATGCGGCAGCGCCCCTCGGTCGGTTGGGCGGGAGGTGGGCTGCGTTCTTGCCTGGGATCCACGCGTAACAGCCATCGGCTGGTGTCGCTTGGGCCACTTGATGGTGCAGTCATTGCACATCAACGTCCTAAAGTAAAACGAGGGGGAACGTTGTGAGCCGCGGCAAAGGCCGCGGCTCTACCTTATACCCGGTACTCAGTCAGTATACACATATGTACATACATATGTATATGAGCTTGCGATTTATGCAATTTATTATATGTTCGCAAAAGGGACGAATTAAATTTTGGTCGAAAAATAATATTTCAAAAAATGAAGTCAAATCATTTTTGGAATATTATACATGTTTCCGATTTTGTTTGCATATGATTTTTACATCTGCTTCTAAATTTCTACATGACATGTATAACTACATATTTGAGTCGTACAAGTGCTTAGGACAAAGAGAGAGAGGGCATGAGTCAGCGCTTGACAGGCGTTGCGTGGCCACTGAAATTTAATTTGTTTCTTCTGGCCATAATATTGATCCGATCAGATCCAGATTCGGTAATCTGGTAGATATGGTAATTTCCCATGATTCTACGTTTTTGGTTTTCATTTATCTTAAAAATTGTGGATTCCACAGATTTTCGTCTTTTGTGGGGGCGGAAAGGGGCGTGGCCAAATTTTGAAATACACTTGTGCAGGTTTGGTATCACAGGAGTTTGGATAGAAAGTTTGGTTGCTCTAGCTCTTATAGTCTCTGAGAACTAGGCGCTCATTTATATGAATAAGCAAAGCAGATGGGGTCTCGTGTGAGAGAGAGCGAGAGGGAATGATGACTTTCGAAATGGTTTTCTTCATAGCTATAATAATGATCCGATCTGATCTAGATTCAACACTCTGATAGAAATGGGCATTCTCTATGACTCTGCGTTTTTAGTTTTCTCGTATCTTCAACATTGTGTACGCCACAGACTTTCGTCCTTTGTGTGGGCGGAAAGCGGCGGGGCGAAATTTTGAATTACATTTGGAGTAGTGTGATCACACAGGATACTGGATACAAAACTTGGTTGCTCTAGCTTAAATAGTCTCTGAGATATAGGCGCAAATGAAGACGGACGGACGGACGGACGGACGGACGGACAGACGGACGGACGGACGGACAGACAGACATGGCTATATCGACTCGGCTATTGATGCTGATCAAGAATATATATACTTTATGGGGTCGGAAACGCTTCCTTCTGTGCGTTACACACAACCGTTATCCGCACAAATCTAATATACCCCTATACTCTTCGAGTACCGGGTATAAAAAATGAATCCTGTTTGGACGATACGCTGAAGGAGTCCCTTATGTTTAGCTGTTCGGAGTAGACTCCTCGTCCGACCCTATTGTTCAGCTTTGGGGGGTTGAGAAGTGGAATCTTGTATTTATTTGTAAATAGCACAAGTTCCGTTTTTGAGGGATTAACTCCTTTGCGGTCATTAAGTCGCAGAGTGATTGAGGGTATTTCCCCGAGAAGATAATTGCAACGTCGTCCGCGTATGCCACTTTGCAGCCCTCCCTTCCATGTCACTTATAATCTTGCTGACTGCTATGTTCCATAGAAGAGGAGGCAGGACACCACCTTGCGGGGTGCCTCTATTGACATACCTTGACTGGGAGGACGATTCCATCGATGATGTCACCGTCCTGCCTATGAGCAATTGATCGATGAGCATCACCAAGTGACGATCCACCCCCAGGTCAGTTAACGCTTCCGTAGGGGCACCCGGCACGACGTTGTTGAAGGCTCCCTCGACCACAATGTTAAACAACATTAACAGGGGTCTGGAATGCTCGTAGCCTAATTGCACATACAAATGAACTGGCTATCTTCCTCAACCGTCATGACATCGACGTCATGCTTATTTTTGAAACACATCTACACACAGGAAGAAACTCACATTACGAGGGTATGAGTGCTACAGGGCGGACCACCATAGTAGTAGAGCCAGAGGAGGAGCATATCTGCTCGTTAAAAAGAGTATATAACACTACCATCATCATCCTGTCAGTCTTGAGTCGATCCAGCTTGCGGCTGTGATGGTTCAAACGCAACGTGGGGAGATACTCGTTGCAGCTGCTTACCTGCCCCCTTCTATATACTGGTGAAGCACCGACTTCGAACAACTCCTGGCCCAATTTGGCGACAAGTATGTAATCGGAGGGGACTTCAATGCCAATTATCCACCCACTCCGCCAGGTACTAGCAACGGGTAACCCAACCTACTATCCATCCAACATAGCGTACACACCCTCAGCTATTGACTTCTGCATATACAAAGCAGTTCCACACCACATATTGTCAATAAGGGAAGAACATGATCTTTGCTCGGACCACTTACCGCTAATAGCGACACTAGCCCTGTCTCCCCTTTTTGTTCCAGCCAGGACAAGAATGCTGTGCCCAAACACAAATACCCAGCTCTTCAGAGAGATTTTGGATGAATCGATAAATCTTAATGTAATCCTTACTACAACCGAGGAAGTAGATGAGGCAATAGACACATTTGTGGCAAAAATCCGAGACGCTTCTGCAGCTGCTACCACATGCGGTCAACAGTGCACTCAGACGGCAAGGAGGCAGCACCTCGAGTGAAATTGAAGGGCTACTCCTATTGAAGAAGCGACTGAGAAGGGAGTTCATCAGATCGAACGACCCGCGAGTGGACAGCATATACAGAAGAATAGCAAACATAGTGCGAAAGAAACTGGCGTCGAGGAGGGCTGAGGACGTGTACAATGCTACGAGAAGCAACTGCTGACGAGAGTTCCAACTACGCACTCTGGAATCTCACTCGGCGGTTCAAGAGGCAAGCCCCCCAAATTACCCCATCAAGAAGAGGATAGGGCGGAGGTATTTGCATCAAACCTGAAGGATAGGTTCCAGCCTTACCAGACGGCTTCAGCAAGGAGGACCGAACTGGTAGCTAGTAAACTAAAAGAAGAACCCCACCAAATGGAACTCCCAGTGGCTCCAATCACGTTACAGGAGGTTTAAGAAAACGTACGAAAGCTCAAATCCAAGAAAGCCCCAGGAGATGATAACATTGACAATCAAGTCACCAAAGCCCTGTCCCATAGAGCTCTATTGTTCCTGCTTCTCATTTTCAACTCGGCACTGAGGCTTGGCTATTTCCCCAAGGTATGGAAAAGAGCCAGAATTGTACTGTTACTCAAGCGCAACAAAGCACCAGATGACATGAACAACTACAGACCAATAAGTTTTCTTCCCACGTTTAGCAAGCTTTTTGAGCGATGTATTTTGAAAAGACTGCTGGACTCAGAAATGATCAGTGAGGCGATACCCGATTTCCAGTTTGGCTTTAGGCTTCGACACGGCACGCCTGGACAACTTCATTGTGTAACAGAAACCATTCTCCAAGGCTTTCAGCGCAAGCTGTACATGGTGGCAGCGTACCTTGACATACAACAAGCGTTTGGCCGGGTATGGCACGAAAGACTACTCTGTAAGATCAAACCAATGATCAACCCCCAATTGTTCATGCTGGTCAGAAGCTTCCTAACCGAGAGAAGCTTCCGTGTGGCGCAGTGTGGTATTGCATCCTCACCCAAAACCATCCGGGCTGGAGTTCCACAAGGAAGTGTACTGGGGCCGCTTCTATACACTCTGTTCACACATGACATGCCGAAGCCAGCAGACTTCAGACTACCTCGCAACCAAACACTCACAGTAGCTACATTTGCGGACGACACAGCCGTGATGGCAAGAGCAGAGTGTATTTACGAGGCAACAGACATTCTGCAAGAATTTCTAAAGAAGTTCGAAAACTGGACCTGCAGGTGGAATATCAGCATCAACCCTGATAAATGCGCAGTAGTAACGCACACCTTAAGGAGAGGAAGCTGCCCAGGTGTATTCTTGCACGGGGTCCTAGTAAACAAACACAAGGAACACAAATACCTCGGCGTTACCTTAGATTCCCGGCTAACGTTCAGAAGCCATATTAACAGAATTACCGATCAGCTGGTGGCAAAGGCCTACAAAATGAACTGGTTGCTAAACCCCAATAGCAAACTATCACTAAAGAACAAAGTGCACGTTTTCAAGGCAATCTTGGCACCAGTTTGGAAGTATGGACTGCAAGATTATGGCAATGCGGCCAAGACACACATACGAAGTATAAAAACGTTCCAGAGCAAAACTCTTCGCAGGATCACTGGAGCTAAGTGGTTTATGCGAAACAAGGACATTGCCAGAGACCTTGGTGTCGCCCTCATCGGCGATGTTATCAACGCTCAAGCCGATAGGTATATCTCTAAGCTCGGGACTGATCCTAACGCGCTAGCGAGGAAACTCGCCAGAGCCTCACACCGACGACGGCTTCGACGGATCCACCCTATCGACCTGACAGACAGGATCATCTGAGAACTTATGCAAATAGTATAGGCATTTAGACATTAAGACCCTAACCCCACTACAACTACAACTACTTGATAGTTGTGCACCTAGGGAAGTGTGTGTCGAGTAGTATATGGAGTGACACTCACTAGAATTAGTCCACATTCCATCGTTTCTTTTAAGGTACCCTACCGATGGGGTAGTTTTAGAGAGGATCTTGCGCAACCTTGCGGCTTCTGACGTCTCCTCTATCTCAGAGCAGAATTTTTGCCAAAGGGACCTTTTTGCTTTCCGGGTTTCTTTTTTTTATAGGGGACTACTGATTTTGTAGTCTGCCCAGTGCTTCTCCTCGTTAGAGTTTTTGGCTTTGTTGAATAGAGTCCTTCAGGTTTTACGTAGGATATCAATTTGTTTCGACCACCAGGGGGGTTTCTTTTTACCACTGGGCTTGTGTGGTGAGCACACTGCAGTAAAGGCCTTGTTGCATGCTTCTGTGAACCTGTCTACTAGACGATCTAAATCATCTTGAGTGTCGGGACACGTTAGACCTTTTTTGGAGAGTAATTCCTCCATGGCTGAGCTATATTTTTCCCAGTTCGTTTTCCTGGGGTTAACATAGTCGATAGGTATTGGGCTCTCGAGGCATAGTATCGTCTAGATGTACCTATGGTCAGAGAAAGAATGGTCCTCTAGGACTTTCCAACCCTTTACTATGTCTTGCAATTTGTGAGACACTAGAGTAAGTTCAAAAATCTCCTGTCGTTTTTTATAATAAATGTAGGGTCACTGCCCCGATTACAAACGCCTTATTTAAGAGAATAGGAATTGTAAACTTAGGTAAAGGAATATTCAATAAAAATATATAAAAATATATCGGGACAATTTGATGAACTTTTTTTTTGTCAACTTTTTAAATTTTAAACTGAAAAACAGCCCAAAAATTATATATACTTTTAAATATATATATATGTATATGTATGTATATATATATAAATACTTCTTTCTTTACTACTTTCCATGCAACACACCAGGTTTTTATTGAGTATTGATAACAATGAATATACCTGAAAGGACACACACTAGTTTACTATTGATTAATCCTGAAAGATTTCATACTGAAATAATTTATAACTTTGAATGAAGAGTTGGATTTTTCCGAAAGCTCCAAAAGCATAGTCACTGACATATTTATGTTCCTCAGCCTGGAGCCGCAATATCTCATTAATGTGCCCGAAAAATCAATCGTCGATTATTAAATCTTTTTTCTAAGAAGTGTAAGTCCAAAGTGTAGTTACATCCGAGATTTCTAGTGACAAAACTGTCTCTAGCGCCGAATCACGCAGTCAAGAACGTTCAAGCGAAAAACTTCTCTACTTTGGTTAGGTAACGATGATGTTAGATTGTATATTAGAAATCTGCCGATAATCCTAACCATTTCACACGTAAATGAAGCCATCGGCATACTAATGAGCTTCAAGCCACAGTCTCACAGTCTTGTGGGTTTCGCTTCAGTCCAATTATTCGAGCTCGTTATTTAAATTCTCACATTTTTCGTTCGGCCTCTCCATCTGCTCTAGCTTTACAACGACCATATTGTAATCACACGCCGACGCCTTCCTAACGACAGTCAATCTTTTCACATTGTCACATAATTCAGTTGACTTAAGTTTCAGAAAATAGACGCTGTATGGCTTCCTGGTCGATGGAATGTTGATTGCAGCATCCATCTCTAAAATCTCAAGGGGCTTCCCTTGATTTATGTCTATACCAAAATATTCGTCATCGAGTCAATCTAGCAGTAAAAATGTATTATCGAACGAAGGGCGGAACAAAATTGTCTACAATAGCGCAAAAAGCATTATTTTTTTCGTCTGCTAAAAATTTGTGCAATTAAAAATCTAAGTTCACGGCCACATCCTTTAATACTATTTGTAACAAAAAAATCAAGCAATAAACAGTAAATCAAACTCTAATAACGGAGAATTTATAATTATAAATGTGGAGTCAGAGTTGTCGAAAAAGCTCGGCAGCTTCCAATAACTTACTTTATGATTAAGTATTGAAAGTCAAATTATTTTTTAAAGCTGTGTTAAGCTTCCACCATGTGAAACATCCACAGGGCAAGACATATCTTTTCCGTTTCCCTAATATTTTGTCTTGGAATGGATTTGCCATGTATTTTCCACCAATACAGCTTTTTATAGGGATAGTTGTGATTATATTTGCATTCACCATACAACTCTTTTCGTCATATGCCACCCTGCCGCTGCCGAGACGTTGCCAATATTCCGAGGTACTCTTCTCACTGCATAATATAATAAAAACGAGAGGAACATTGTGACTTGCAGCTAGAGCCGCGACTCTACATTTATACCCAAAACTCATTCAGTATGGCTCCCTTCCGCAAGAGGGCCCACAGTGCAGTTGAAGGGTATGTGATAGAGAGGGGATGATTAAGCGCAAGGTAGGTGAGGTGGGATACACAATTTGGTTGGGACGGACAGGCGGACGGAAAGATAGACATATCGACTTAATCGACTCGATTATTGCTGCTGATCAAAAATATGTATATAATATATAATAATATAATATAATAATATAATAATATAATATAATAAAGTATATACTTTATTCGGTCGGAAACCCTTCCTTCTGGGCGTGACACACATTCACTTTCACCACAACTAGAATACAATACTATTTTAAACCTATATATATGTATACGTATACTCTCTGATATAATCAGAAATAACTCTTATTTTAAGTCCAAGGTAATATACCAACAGAAGAAAGTTGATGCCTTCATTTCAGTTGTACAGAGAAAATAATCAATAAAATTGCTCAATTGAACGCAGTTCGCATCCTTATGTTTGCATAAATCATTACACTCATATTCAAATCATAGTGGTGCACATCCCTCCCTGCACATTCACTGCCCACTGTAGATAAATATTGTCACCGCATATGCTAATGCACGGCAGCGGACGTTCTTTCGTCTATTAAAACCGCCTTCTATCGATCGTTCTGCTCGGCTTTGCAGCAACCCCGAGTTGCTCTAACACTCTCCTTCTATTGCACTCTCTCGCTCTTTTCTAAGTTTTTCTGCATAGGGCACTCAAATTCGGCCCGTCGTGCTCTTGCAATTAGTCTTTCGCTGATCATCGTAGACAACCCTCGTGTTTATACCCGGTACTCGAAGAGTATAGGGGTGTATTAGATTTGTGGTGATAATGGATGTGTTTAACGCCCAGGAGGAAGCGTTTCCGACCCCATAAAGTATATATATTCTTGATCAGCATCAATAGCCGAATCGATATAGCCATGTCGGTCTGTCCGTCTGTCCGTCCGTCCGTCCGCCCGTCCGTCTGTCCGTCTTCATGAGCGCCTAGATCTCAGAGACTATAAAAGCTAGAGCAACCAAGTTTTGTATCCAGTCTTCTAGGTTCTCAAACTACTGCAAGTGTATTTCAAAATTTCGCCCCGTCCCCTTCCGCCAGCACAAAGGACAAAAATCTGTGGCATGCACATATTTAAAAATACGATAAAACTAAAAACGCAGAATCATAGGGAATGATCATATCTATCAGAGTGTTGAATCTGGATCAGTTCGGATCATTATTATAGCTACAATGAAAACCATTTCGAAAAGCATCGTTCCCTCTCGCTCTCTCTCACACGCGACCCGGTCTGTTTTGCCTATTCGTGCAAATGAGCGCCTAGATCTCAGAGACTATAAGAGCCAGAGCAGCCAAACGTTCTATCTAAGCTCCTGTGATATTACTTCAATACAAGTGGATACCAAAATTTTGACACGCTCCCTCAAAGGAATCTGTACAATCGACAATTTTTTAGATACAAGAAAACTAAAAACGATGAATCATGGAAAACGAGGGAGAACGTTGTGATCCGCGGCAAAGGCCGCGGCTCTACCTTATACCCGGTACTCAGTCAGCATATACATACATATGTACATATATTTATGAGCTTACGATTTATGAAATTTATAAAATGTTCGCAAAAAGGACGTATTAAATTTTGGGCAAAAAATAATATTTAAAATAAAAAATGAAGCTAAACCATTTTTGGAATTTTTATCCATATTTCCATTTTTGTTTACATATGATTTTTACATCTGCTTCCACATTTCATAATGTACATACATGTATAACTACATATTTGAGACGTACAAGTGCTTAGGACAGAGAGAGAGAGGGCATGAGTCAGCGCTTGGCAGGCGTTGCGTAACCACTGAAATTTAATTTGTTCCTTCTGTCCATAATAATGATCCAACCTGATCCATATTTTGCAATCTGGTAGATACGGCAATTTTCCATGATTATGCGTTTTTTTAGTTTTCTTGTATCTTAAAAATTGTGGATTTTACAGATTTTTGTCCTTTGTAGAGGCGGAAGGGGGCGTGTCAAAATTTTGAAATATACTTGTCTTAAGTGATATCACAGGAGATTGGATAGAAAGTTTGGTTGCTCTATCTCCTATACTCTTTGAGATCTAGGCGCTCATTTAAACGAATAGGCAAAGCAGAACGGGGTCCGTGTGAGAGAGAGCGAGAGGAAACGATGCTTTTTAAAATGGTTTCCTTCATTGTGGCTATATTAATATTCAGATCTGATCAAAATTCAACACTCTGATAGAAATAGTTATCCTCTATGATTTTGCATTTTTAGTTTCCTCAAATCTTTAAAATTGTGTATGCCACAGATTTTCGTCCTTTGTGCGGGCGGAAAGGGGCGGGGCGAAATTTTGAATTACATTTGGAGTAGTGTGATTACAAAGGAGACTGTATACAAAACTTGGTTGCTCTAGCTTTAATAGTCTCTGAGATATAGGCGCTAATGAAGACGGACGGACAGACGGAAGGACAGACAGGGCTATATCGACTCGGCTATTGATGCTGATCAAGAATATATTTACTTTATGGGTTCGGAAACGCTTCCTTCTGGGCGTTAGAGACAACCGTTATCACCACAAATCTAATATACCCCTATACTTTTCGAGTACCGGGTATAATAACCGTATCTACCAGATTGCCGAATCTGAATCAGGTGGGATCATTATTATAGCCAGAAGGAACAAATTAAATTTCAGTCGCTACGCAACGCCTGCGAAGCGCTTACTCATTCCCTCTCTCTCTCTCTCTCGCACACACTTCCACGTCTCTTGTATGTATGTATACATGTGTATGTAGAAATGTAGCAGCCGATGTACAAATTATATGTAAAAAAAAAACGTTGCCGTGGCTCACAACGTTCCCCCTCGTTTCGACATTAAATTCTTGCACCAATGTATATGTAGAATGTGCTATTTTTAGCGGAGTGATAAAGAACACCAGAAGCGGTCTCTTTAATTAAACCTCTTTCTCTGCTCCAAAATATATATGCCCAGTGTGGGTGTTGTCTTTGAGAGAACTTTGCGCAGGCGCGAGGCTTCTGAGTTGCTCTCGATTGCAGAACTTACACCATGATGCAAGTTTGGCATTCCTTAGCAATTTTTTACAGGTTGACAGACTGGTATTGTACTCGACCCAGTTCTTCTCAAAATTCACGGCTTTTGCTTTGTTAAAGAGTCTCCGCGTGGCTGTGCGGAATTCTCCCAGTTTTGGAGTCCAGCTTTGTTTCGTCTACTTGTTTTACTACTTGTTTTACATGATTTATCGAACGCCTCCCTACAGGCGTTAGGCGAGGGAGGATTACTCAGGGAGGATACGGTCCAGGTGGTCTGAGTTCCGAGTCCAGTCCGCCCTCCTGATGTTCCGGAATTAAGCTGGACTCGGTAAGGAAAAAGATAATACAGTTTCCACGTACCTGTGGTCTGAGAAGGAGTGCTCTTCAACAACCCTCCAGGATAATATGTTCCTCTATATCTAGTGAGAGGCAAGGTCAAGGACCTCATTGTGGTTCTTGATTATGAAGATAGCATCATTACCCCGATTTAAGAGGACCATCTGGGTGCTCAATTAATAATTGAAGAGGTACTCACCCCGTTTGTCAGTGTCAGTGCTTCCCCAATGGTAATGGTGCGCGTTGGCGTCGCACCCAATAATTAAGTCGAGACTTTTGCCTCGCAGGCGATAAGCGCACGGAGGAGCGCGTGAAGAGCAGGATGTGGTTGTTTATGATACATGTAGCTGGAGAAAATCCGCGGTGAACTTTCCCGTCCTTCGAGGCTCACTGCTGTGTGGTTTTCATTGCTGAAATTCGGGAGCCAATATAAATGTTACCCTCTTTTTGCGAGAATGCAGGTAAGTGTTTTAGCTGTTGTGTCAGCTTCATATAGCTTAATGTTTTGAGTCCCATTTCCGGGGATCCAGGGCTCCTGGATAAGGAGTCTGTCGGCCCCACCGTTGGCTAGGTGTAGCAGAAGAGCAGAGCATGCTGCTTTACAATGGTGGAGGTTGATCTGCAGGATTGACTGTGAGGCCGACGTATTTGACTTGTGTTTTCGGCTTTAACCTTGTTTGGTTAATTTTCGGGGTATCCATGCTGGTACCTCTTGATGAAGAGGTCAGTCTTATCCGCGCTTATACTGAGTCCTACTCCACCTGGCCACTCACATATCTCCCTGAATGTTCGTTCCATGTCGATGTCGATGCACAAACACCCATAATAAGTATGCTTATGTCGTCTGCATAAGCTGTTATTTTTGTTGGTTGCTATTCATTGGATCCTAGGGTTTCCGACTAAGCTTCTTTACTGGACTAACTCTTACCTTTGTAATCGTTCTCAACGTGTCTGCTTTAACTCCTCTCTCTCTCTAAACCTGATGTTGTCTCAAGGTTCCTCAGGGTAGCCATCTGGGTCCCTTGTTATTTAACCTGTTTATTAACGATCTTCCCCAAAGTTATCTCATTCCTGCGTCCTAATGTATGCTGATGACGTTAAGCTATGTTTTTCCTACAGTGACCCCTTGTCCCCACTATCTTTGCAATCAGATTTTGATGCTTTTAACAACTGGTGCTTAATTAACGTTCTAGCTCTTAACATTTCTAAATGCAATGTCATGACTTTTCTTCACAAAAAGCCATACCTTTTCGATTACTCAATCAATAACATTATCCGACAACGCGTCTTTAAAGTGAACGACTTGGGCATTACCTTTGTACCTAATCTATGTTTTAACTCTCATATTTCTACTATCTCTAACAAAGCCAAAGGAGTCCTAGGATTTGTCAAAAGATGGTCTAAGGAATTTACAGACCCGTATACTACGAAACTTCTGTATGTTTCTCTGGTCCGGCCTATCTTGGAATATGGTTCTTGTGTCTGGTCTCCTCCCTACCAAACATTTCAGAATCAGTACAAAAACAATTCCTCATCTTTGATCTTCGCAGACTCAATAACCTCCACTCTCTGAAATCACGTAGTGAAATCTGCCATGGTGTTCTCTTCCTGCACAGGCTTCTCTCTGGTGAGGTCGAATCGACTGCCCTCATCAGCCTTATTATTATTGCTGTCTTTTCCCGCCCGACTAGGCATTACTTTCCTCTTCATCTCCAACTCTGTCTACTGTGATTATGAATCTTTCTGTAGCCTTTGCCGAAACTATAACCTATTTTTCCTTCTGTTTTTCTTTAATACTATCACTAATAAGGTCAAAATTATCTTAATGAATTACTTAATTTAAATAGCTCTAATTGGGAGTTGTTCGGCTACCGACTTTTCTATAATCTAAATTTGGCTCTTGGTGGGACCATATCGGCTATTGAGTCAATAATCAGCCCCACCGGTGCCGTAGTCCCTTCGATTAATTAGTTGACATGTAATTTTACCCTTACAGTTTAACTGTGCATTGTTAAACTTTAAACAACAATAAACAATAAACGATGATAGCGTTTGTTGCCACGTTGTCAAATACTCCCAATATCATAGAGAATAGCGAATCCGGATATATTAGCGAATACTCCTAGTGCATACTTTTTAATGTGCGAGAGCTTTCTCGACGGTAGCTACTAACGAATGTAGTGCGGTCTCTACCGATATCTCTTTTGTGTAGGCATGCTCGTTGATTGTCACCAGTCCCCCTAGATCCATCAGCTTTTCTAGTGTTCCTCGGTTGCTAAGTCCTGATGCGTTTCGTTATGTGACATCGGTGCATTCTCGGAACCGAGCCTGCACTAGTGCTGTCAGGGCTTCTTTGCTGCCCTCAGACCACTTTCTGTTGTTTAGCTGAGCTAACTCTGTATAGTGGGTTGCTTTGAAAGCAGCTTCCTGAGTCTTGCCGCTTCAGGCTCTTTCTCAATGTTGCACAAGAAGTTCCTCCACGACTTACGTTGTGCCGTATTTCTTTATTGTATTTCCTGAGTAGAGTCTTATATTCCTCTTGGAGGTCCCGATTTCCCCACAGGAGCTTAGTCCTCTTTTTTGTTCGAGGGTGGAGACTTTTGTATGTCCTTTGCGGATTTCACTGCGCCCGGGTTTCGCAAGCTTTGAAGCAACCGTCTCTCTCAACTTTTCCCAGTTTACGTTCCGGGGGTTTTTATAGACCTTCGGAGTGCGTTCGAATTCGGACTAAAACTTGATGATTTATCGATGCCTCTCCAGAGGGTTAGATCTAACACGTTTGACGAGTTGGGACCTACGCATGTGTTCTCTTCCCCCACTTTTGCTACATCAATATTGGTTAATAAGATAAAGTCTAAGAGTGACTGCGTTACACACTATGATGAGCATTTGCGTCCATACTCATGAGGAGTTGGTAATCTTTGCAGTCGGCTTCTTCCACCAGGCTCCTTAGATCTTCAGGTTGTGCGGGCCTGTCATGTGCCACAACCACTGTCAGATCGTTCATGCTGTAATGAGACATACGGTGAGCGTAGATTCCCTTTCGACTAGTACGCCGGTTCTATTCCTGCTTCCAAATTTTATGCAGAACGAGTTGTAATTGAAGGATTTTACTCCGGCCACTGAGTTGCTTCACGCAATCCAAAGCTCTTGGGCCAAAGCTATGTCAGCGGACCTTTGCTCCATGGCTATGAAGAGCTCCTCCGACGCTAATTTACTTTTATGGAGCGTGACCCCTCAGCCTCATGGGTTGCTGACTTAACTACGCTCGACGGTTGACAAACAACGTCAGGTCACGTCGTCCCTCTCTTCTTCCTGGGAGGCCTCCACGATGGACTCCAGACCAAAGTCCTTCTCCACCTTTCCTGAGAGCCACGGGAGCTGTGTAGTCTTCCTCCATTTGTGCAAAGTCAACGAGTCAACGCGTGCATCATCTTCCATACCTTACATTACTTTTGGACACGTCGCTGACTTTCGACTTTGGAAGCTTATTTTGGGAAGGCTTCGCTGCTTTCGGTGGGGGCTGCGCACCTGTGCCCGCTGTGCCGTTTGCTCGCCGGAGTTTCTTTGACGGTCCTTTCGACCAAGCGTAGCCTCTTGTTGGCCAGCTTCTCCTCCACTTTGTTAGCGTATTTCACGGAAAGTCATCGATCCCTCTTGCTCTCTCTCACTCGCGACCCTGATATCAATTCAGCATAAGTGTATTTTAAAACTTTACCACGCCCCCTTTCGCCCCCACAAAGGACGAAAATCTGTGGAAAACAAAAAACGCAGAATCATGGCAAATGACCGTATCTACTACATTGCCGAATCTCAATCAGGTTGGATAATTATGTGTAATTATAATTATTATGGCCGGAAGAAACAAATAAAATTTCAGTGGCTACGCAATGCCTTGCAAGCGCTTCCTCATTCCCTCTCTCTTTCTCGCACACACTTCCACGAACCGTAAAGACAAATATGTAGATGTCAAATGTAGAGAACATATGTAAACCAAAATGGAAACAGATAACATTTAATATATAGAAATTTGCAAAATGGTTCGACTTTATTTTTTTAAATACGCGGCCTTTGTCATTCCCCCTTGTTTTTATTGGAAACTCGGGTTTATTTGTTGCCATTAATATTTTAAAAGCTTTTGATAAAGAATTGGGAGAATTGGCTATCTATAATCTTTGCTTCTTTCCATATTTTAGGGAAAGTGGACGTCATTTGATAAGTATTGACTCAAGTAGGGTTTATACATTCTCTGAAATTCTCTGCGCATTTTAAATATTTAACTACAGTTATATTAAAAAACGCATAAAAAGTGTTTTTTTTTGTATTCATTTTTTTTAAATTACCTACTATAGTAAGTAATAAATAATAAGTAATTAATAGAGTAAGATACTAATGGCACTAGGATATCTTTCCGCAGTATAGGGCCCCTGAGCGCGCGGTAATACCGCCACGCAATGCTTCGAGCGCTTGAACCCCTACTCCACCTGCCCCACCGCCTTCTCTCCAGCGATCTGAGCGTTCGCATCACGCTAGCGGTGAACTCCCCGGTTGCTTTCCAAGTCTTCAAATCCGCTAGCATTAGGAGTACCTGGGACTCGATGCTTATTGCAGCTCCTGCCGTTGCCCCCAACGTCTGTCGTTCGCGGTTAAATCTGTGGCACTTGAAGAGGACTTTTTTTGCATTCTCCACTATGCCTGAACCACACTAGGAGCAGCAGCCCTCTGGGCTTGAGTCCACCTGTAGCCGCTCAGCAACTGGGTTCGGTAGAAATCTACCTGCCCGTTCTTCCTACTGAGCTAGCACTCTAAGCTCGGAATGAGCCTGTGGGTCCAGCGCCCTCTGGTCGACCCACATGGTCTGCCATCTTTCTGTACGGCTTCGTCTGGCAGCCTGCTTCAGCTCGGCAGCGGCGAGGGGTCCACTACAAATGGCGGCGTCATCCTCTGTCCTCGCACAGATCAGCTCCCTAATCGGGACGAGCCTGGCGATGAACAACGTTGCTTCGTCCGAGATGGTCCGGAAGGAGCACGCCGTCCCCATGTCGCACAGTTTGTGCACTGCCTCCAGCCCACACACGTATCTTTTTACCGTCGTGACTTCCGCCCACACTGGCGCTGCATAGAGCAGCTGGGACGTCACCACTTTCCGGCTGGATATTATGACCGCCTCCGTTTTTTGGTCCGCCAGCTCCAGTCATGCGATAGCCTTCAATGGCGTATATGGCCACGTTGGCCTGATGCTCCCCAGAGGCAAGCTCTTTGGCTACCACCACTATTGCGACGCCGTCAGCGAATCCTACCGAACTGGTGTTTGCTGGAATCGGGAGCCTTAGGATGACATGGCGTTCATGACGTACATGGCGCTCCAGAGCAGGGGTCCCAAAACGGAGCCCTGAGGGATACCGGCTGAGACTTCGTATGCCCTGGAACCCAAACTCGTGTCCAAGGTGAGCACCCTGTCGCTAAAATAGCTGACCGCTATGTTTAGTAGGTGGCCTGGTATGTGCCTCCGGGTACGGCTCTAAGTCTCGTACCCCTCGAACATGTCTCGGCCCGTATCCGGCTCTAGCGTGTTGGTCTTGTACCCTACCTGCCTGCCCAGGAACAAGTTGCGTGCGCCAGCATCCGGGATTTCGAAAATCAGGGCTTGTTGGTCGCTTCCGGTGTATATGCCGCTAACCCTCTAAGTCGTCCTTGGGCTAAGGCTGCTGCTCACGAACGTTAGGTCTATTATAGACCCGGTTCCTGCTCTTCGGAATGTCTGTTGGGTGCCTGTGTTGAGCAGCACAGCGTCGAGCGTCGCGAAGCAATCCAAGAGTGCCTGTCCCCTTGGGTTGTTTTTCGGGCATCCCCATTCCGTTGCCCATGCGTTAAAGTCGCCGGCTATAAATGTGGGGTGCTTCTCCCGTGCATCATCAGCTATGTTTTCCAATGCCTCCACCGCTTGCTACATCGTGAGGCTCTGTGGCACATAGCAGCTATAAATGTAAACCCCATTTAGTTGGGCTCTAGCAAATCCTTCTTCGACGCGTGTTTGCAGTAGTTGATATTTAGGGCTTCCACAGCTCCATTTCGCTGCCTTTTTGCTGACGTCCGCTATTGCGATTGTGGTATTGCTCGATTATGGCCACAACGTCAATGCGGTGCTCTCGGATGGTCTGCTCCAGTAGTTGCTGTGCCACCTCACTGTAGTTCAGATTTATTTGGACGATTTTCATCTATCCCTCATCTGTTGTATCGCCTTTTGGTACTGCGGGCACCTTGAACTTCTCGTTTGGTGCTTCGGGTTCTTTGCCCGATGGCGCTTGCAGAGAATGCATGGCTCGGTCTTGCAGTCTTTGGCCAGGTGATCCACTCCTGTGCACTTATAGCAGCACTTTGTGAAGTCCTGGTCACTCTTACAGTTCAGCGCTATGTAGCCAAAGTTCATGCACTTGAAGTACCTTCTGGCGGACGATTTTACTCGTATCCTGCAGTACCCCCATCCTAGGCGGATTCTTCCTTTCCGTAGGAGATGCTCAGCAATTGCCGGTGAGACTTTCAGCGTCAGTGTCTGGGTGCACCTGTAAGCTGGTCTGATGGAAATGACAGCCGCTTCGTTGACTTCCACCTCTCCTTGATTCTTAAGTTCTGCTAGGACTTCCTCTTGGGTAGACACTTTATCTATGTCTTTTACCTCCAAGATCACCGTTTCCGTAAGGCTCCTTACTTCAGCCGTGCTTCCCAGCGTCTCTTTGACTGCTGCTTGCATCTCCTAGGTGTTCGGGTCTGCCGATTTTCCCAATATTAGGAGCAGCGACGCACAGCAAAAGGCGCCGATTGTCCCAGTACCTTAAGGCTAGGCTCATTTTTATCCTTCCAAAGAATGTCCGCATATGTGACCGTGCTGGTGCTAGTGGTAGCAATGACTATTGACTGGCGGTTTTGGTCTTGGTTGCTGCTTTAGCTTCGACCTTTGTTTAGCCGCGACTCTTTCCCACCCGTCAGCTTTATCTGTAGGGATTGCCACAGGTCCCTTTTGGGCTACGGCTTCGTTCGTTGGGGCTTCCAGCGGCTTCTTCACATTTTTCGGATTTTTGGGGCCATGTTTAGCCTTCTTCGGCGTAGGGGACGGGTGGGTGGTGTTCCTGGGCTCTGTTCGTGCCCTCTTCCCCCCTCTCCGTCTCTTCCGGCTGCTTGGTCCTCGCTACGGCCTGCTCCACAGCGGCCCCCGCAGGTACGATTCCAACTGTCGCTGAAGCCAGTCAATCTCGTCTACCATGACTCGCATAGGGTTTGTAATGGACCGCCTTGGGGCCGCCATCAGGTTCGTCAGCTCTCTGGCCCACCTGCCAATCTTCTCCAATTGCGCGACGGCTCTCTCCTTCGGGTTCGCATGCGCCACTTCCGGGCTTTTTGTCAGTGACCTTCTGGCTCAGTCTCCCCACCTGTGCTATGGCCCTTCCATTAGGGTTTGCATGCTCCTCTTGGGGGCTCCGAAACGCCGGAGGAGAGGGCGTTGCGTGCTCCCTCAATGCTGGATTTGGCTGTGCTGGTGATCGAGCCAATACATTTCTCCTTGCGAAGGGATTCTGCTCATCCCAGGCAAATGGGCTTGTCAGCGGGGTGCAACAAGCCACAGCTTGTTCCTGCTGATCGCTCATCTCTGGGCCGATCCTTTCCCGTCGATCTGGTAACTCCGGTTGCCTTGCAGCGCTTACCTGCTGTGTCTTCCCCCCAGTCCAATACAGGATTCCCGTATTGTTTTCGGGACCAGTAGCCGCTTCGCCACTTCTTAGCTTGGTGTGTTGTGGTAGGTAGGTACTGCAACACTACCGTGGCTTGCGCTTACGCTTTTCTTTGCCTTTTTTCCAGGCTGGTTTTGATACTATTTACTATTGGTGCGGAGTTAGACAGAGCACGACCGCAATCGCTAGAATAGAAAAACTCCACGCATAAACAGTGTGTTGTTCTGTGTTTGCATGTATGGAACTGGGTTGCAAGCGGTATATAAACCGTCTGGAAGATATTAAGCTTTCAAATTTCATAATTTTTTGCGGTATTTTTTTTCGAAATTTTGAGTTTGGAAAAACTCAGGAAAAGCCAAAAAAATATTTTATGGCTAACATTTTTAGTTAGATAGACACAATAACGAGGCGTCGTTTAAGGTCGTTTAAAGCTTGTAAGAATCGATGGATAAACGGCTAAGTTGCAGCCGTATGAAAAAAACATTTATATGCCGTTTGACATCATCCCAAATGCTATTTTACCGTTAAAAACTTTTACAAACACAGATTTTAAGTATTTTTTGTAAGAAAAAACGGTTATACATATGTCGGCTAACGGAATTTATTGGCAAATTTCGTCATTTGGTCAAACGGCTGCAACTTAGCCGTTTATCCGCTGAAGCGTAAATGTAGTCGTGGAGCAGAAATATTAGTAGAAGTACAGAAGCAAGAAAGAGAAGCAATAGACAAGGACGGAAACTACGCAGCAGAGTAATCCCTTAATCCCTTTGATTTTGATTTGTATTTGCTGAAAGCGTGGCCTGAGAGTGACAGAGAGCCGAGTGCGGTGCGGTAGTGTTGGTATTTGTGAAAGAGAGAGGAATTCCTAAGAGAGAGCAATTGGATGATGCAATACTGTGTCGGGCATTGCGTGTGCTAAGAGAAGCAGGCACAAAAACACGAGATAGAGATAACCGCGACTTATTGCGCTCGAGGGACAACAAAATTCAAGAAGAACAACATTCCTCGGTCACACGTATTGTATAGCTGGGATACACTCGGCTTCAATAAGGCGCCTTGTGATATTGAATAGATCTTGCTCACCATAATGACGAGCATAGTCCACTCCTTCTTGCGCATATTCATGCATGTGACGTGGGCTACCTAAATATGTCTCCGGTAAAAAAGTCAATCGACCAACATTATATGCATCTCCTTCGGTGCCAATTGCATCGCGCTATTCTCGGAAATACTCTTCCGAACACGATTTAGCTTGGTTCAAACTAATGTTGAAAAAATCGACGAAATCGCAACAAATAGTCAGCGTTTTGACGCATCATCAAACGATATACATTAAAATTCTGCGAGTCAACCTTTTTGTTAATTTCCCCACCTGAAATGAATGTAGGGTTGTTTAACCAGAAGGTTATTGTTGATCTATAAATATGAACAGTCCAGGGTAGGCTAAGAAGGTATATCGATAGAGGAGAAAGAGTTTGACTACAGAAGCGAAAAGATATGTGTAAACAATAAATGTATAAACTTTACTTTAAAATATTTAACACAAAGAATAAACTTTACATATATTCAATTGAATATTACTAAAGTTTTTGAGAAAATTTTAACTCCGCACTTGCAACACCTATGCAGATCACTTATATCTCCAGCTCAACATGGATTTTTAAGGCGGAGATCAACTACCACTAATTTATTGGCTCAAAGGCTTTCAAAGTAATCTACAGACGGATGTTGTTTACACCGATTTTAGTGAAGGGCTCGAATCTGTAAACCCTTGTCACCTAGCACAAAAACTTAACCTTCTAGGGTTCCCGCCCAATCTCCTGAGATGGATCTCTAGCTACTTTTGTTCCAGATCTCAAAGAGTCCTCTTCAAAAAATTCCCTGCCTTCACCATTTATGGTTACTTCGGGTGTAACACAGGGTAGTCATCTATGTAGGTCCCTTACTCTTTACACTCGTCAGTAATGGCTTAGCTCATTTCATTCCAGATTGCAATCCGATTTATTAAATTTATTAAACCTTAATGCTTCAAAATTTAAAGTAATGACATTTCATCACTACAGCTCCTTTCTGGTTCCTTACACCCTTTGTAGTGGTTCTCTTGAGAGAATTTCCCGGGTTGATGATCTTGGTGTTCTACTAGATCCCAAGTTCAAGTTTTCAGAACACAATTCTACCATGGTGAATAAGGCCATGGGCGTGCTTGGGTTTATAAAGAGGTGGTCAAAGGAATTTGACCACCCCTATATAACAAAGACTCTCTAAACCTCTCTGGTTCGTCCGATTTTAGAATACGGCTCTTGTGTATGGTGCAGTCAGTACAACGTACACCAAGACCGTACAGAATCAGTTCAGAAAAACTGTTTACTTTTAGCGGCCTCAACTGGGATGCAAGTGTGAGACTGCCGTCTTACCCTATTAGATTGCTTTTAATAAACCTTCACACCTTAGCTAATCGTAGGAAAATGCTTCGTGTGATTTTTGTGCACAACTTGTTCAAGGGTGACGTAGAGAGCCCTGACCTGTTGAGCCGCATAAACTTCACGATTCCTATTAGAAGCACTAGAAATTATGCACCGTTGTTTCTTCCGCTTTGTAGATCGAATTATTCCTTGCATGAACCGTTTAGGGTCCTATGCACGGACTATAATTCCCTCAAACATATAACATCTACTACTAACTTCCTTCCTAGTCTTAAATTGCTGATACTCTCATATCTTTCTCGTAATTAGAAATTGCTTAGTTTATTTAGGTGGATTAGTTCTACTTTTTCCCGAACACTAGTCTAACACCTATCTGTCCTGCATGTCCGCGATCGGTTCGGTTAACGAGTTGCGCGTTATGTGGCAGCGCCCCTCGGTCAGGGAACTTTCAGGGATCTCACTAAATTTCGTAGCGATGATGCAATACAATTTGTATTTTAGAAATAAAACTCACGTTCATATTCCTTAAAGGGGACGACAAAATTTGAAAACTAAATCTCCGAAGTCACTTTTAGCTTTCTATGGTATCGACACTCACCATTTAATAGATAAATAATCTTGATATTGAAGTGATATTACATCATATGAAGGGTGTGTTTCGTATATTTTTTTAGTTGCCTAGTATTGTTTGAGCACAATATCGTCTGTTTCCAAGTTTTCACCAACAATCAGGATTGCAACTTCATCGTTAAATGTGCGTTTGTATGTTCCAGACGGTCGTTTTTGTATGATTTTCTAGTCATAAGTCTTGAACAGTTGGACCAATGCATGATGTTCATGAGGCAATTGCTGTAGATCTTAAAGAAATGCTCTTTTTATTGTTGCGTTGATCTCTGGACACCGATCCTCCATTTGCTATGAAGTATATTTGCAAGAATTTATGTTGCGCATCTTTAAGAGGTTTTAAAGATCCAATTAGATGGTAAATCTGACCTTGAATTTAAGTTGAGAGCAAAGTCAGTATTTCTGATTTAAAATTAATACCAACGTAAATTACCTTAAATGTTGGATCAAACATGGAACATGGATTCTTCTGGAAATTCCGCTCAAAATAAAATTATTTGTAGTGGCTATTGAATTTTTGAGTGTTCGCTGCAATATGCCGTAATTCTAATGTTGCGCCAATCCAATGGCATTGGTGGCGAACAAAAATTTAAAATTTCACTTTGCCATTAAAGCAAATGCTTAAAAACTACGTCAATTAGACAAACGCAAAAGAAAGGATGCGAGCTGTATTCAATTGTTCAATCGTATAGAAATGCTTCTTCATTTAAATCACTTCAAATCACTAAACACTTGAAGTATTTTTCTTGCACTTCGAAGACTATCTCCGCAATTAGATCTACGATTTCTTGTTTCTAAAATATAGTGTTTCACCTGCTGCATCTCTATGCCATTGTGTTTCAGAAGCACGATGTAACGCCATGCTAACGCGGCGCTCTTTTCGTACAACTTGTCGTTCCTTATCAGTTAATTGATTCCCAATATTCCTTACGTAGCACTTCCCACACAATGTTCCGACTTTTCAAACCAACTGACACTTTAAAATTATTTTTTTGCCAAATCGGTCTAAATAGATTTATTTTCATCTATACTCTATACGCACTCTAATCCGACTGAATTTATTTTTCTGTGTGTGTACATCTGCATGTATAAATCTAAAAGGGCAAATGAATCATTCATCATTCTGAAAATGAAAATTCATTAACCTTCCCTCTATCCTACCTCTATCTATACCGCTCTGTTTCCAATTTATCTGCAATTCCTAAACTCTTCGAAAAAATCACCACTTCTCATCTGCAAAATTTTTTGTAGTTCCGTATTCTCTGAATCTCAGCATGGATTCGTAAAACATCGCTAACTGTCTACCAACCTTCTTAATTTTCCACATTTCTAACTGCTGGATTTGCTAAGCTGATGTAAATTATACTGACTTTAGCAAAGCCTTCCACTCCGTTAATTACCTACTCGACAAAATTCAACTTTTTTTCCGCTGTCGCTCAAAATGACTTTTTCTGATAGATTAGGAGATTTACATTTTTTTAAGAATTATGGTTTTTTTTAATGGTTTAGTTTGATTTTAAGAACTTTTTAAAAATTTGGTATTTTTCTTCAGAGGTAGTGCTTCTATTTTTCACATATGTAACTTAAGTTTTTTATGACTGGTTGTATTGAACTTTGCAGTTCTGAAAAGCTGACAAATGTAGCTATAAATTCGACCCTGACATTTTGTAGCGGCAGCTTAACGTCTAGAAGATATTAAGCTTTCAAATTAAAATGTAATCATTTTCGGTATTTTTTTCCCGATATTTAGACTTTAAAAAATCAGGAAAAGTCGAAAAAAAAAATGTATTTTTAACATTTTTAGTTTATATTAATATATTAATTAGCCGGTATCGTTTATATGTATAATGTGTCATGTTTTCCATTATTTTTTTCGCCTATAAGAAAGATGATTCTTGATAAAAGTTTTTCCTCAAAGTCTCCCTTACATATTGAACAATCTAAAAAAAGTCCCAGAAAATTTTCTCAATATCGGTTAACGAAATTTTGGTAACATTTATAAAGCCAAGAAATTTTTGTCCCGTGCGACATGTCCCGTGTGACAGAGGCTTAAATTTAATTTAAAACGAGAGGGAACGTTGTGAGCCGCGGCAAAGGCCGCGGCTCTACCTTATACCCGGTACTCAGTCAGTATATACATATATACATACATATATGAGCCTACGATTTATGAAATTTATTATATGTTCTCAAAAGGGACGAAAATAATATTTAAATTAAAAAAATGAATTTTTTGGAATTTTTATACATGTTTCCATTTTTGTTTACATATGCTTTGTATATCTGCGCCTACATTTCTACATGACATGTATAACTACATATTTGAGACGTACAAGTGTTTAGGACAGAGCGAGAGAGGGAGGGGGCATGAGTCACCGCTTGGCAGGCGTTGCGTAGCCACTGAAGTTTAATTTGTTTCTTATGGCCATAATATTGATCCGATATGATCCAGATTCGGCAATCTGGTAGATATGGTAATTTTCCATGATTCTGCGTTTTTGGTTTTCTCGTATCTTCAAAATTGTGGATTCCACAGATTTTCGTCCTTTGTGGGGGCGGAAAGGGGCGTGTCAAAATTTTGAAATACACTTGTGCAGGTTTGGTATCACAGGAGCTTGGATAGAAAGTTTGGTTGCTCTAGCTCTGATAGTCTCTGAGAACTAGGCGTCAAAAAATTCGAATGGGCAAAGCGGATGGGATCGCGTGTGAGAGAGAGCGAGAGGGAACGATGACTTTCGAAATGGTTTTCTTCATTGTAGCTATAATAATGATCCGATCTGATCCAGATTCAACACTCTGATAGAAATGGTCATTTTCTATGACTCTGCGTTTTTAGTTTTCTCGTATCTTCAAAATTGTGCATGCCACAGACTTTCGTCCTTTGTGCGGGCGGAAAGGGGCGGGGCGAAATTTTGCAACACATTTGGAGTAGTGTGATCACACAGGAGACTGGATACAAAATTTGGTTGCTCTAGCTTTAATAGTCTCTGAGATATAGGCGCTAATGAAGACGGACAGACGGACAGACAGACATGGCTATATCGACTCGGCTATTGATGCTGATCAAGAATATATATACTTTATGGGGTCGGAAACGCTTCCTTCTGTGCGTTACACACAACCTTTATCCCCACCAATCTAATATACCCTTTTACTCTTCGAGTACCAGGTATAAAAAACTACAAACCATACATGCTTAAAATTATAACCATTTTAAAGAGTCATCAATGCAGAACATTGATCAGAAATTCTCATAAATATATCGCCTCAATTTTCGCTGAAATCTGAGTTTGAATTGGTCGCCGCGAAAACCACTTCTATATTTGTCCCGTGCGAATACCATGCCTTTTTGCAAATATCTCGAAAACAAACAGTAGGGGAAGGTAGGCAGTTGTGGACATAGTTTTGTTTTTCAATCATATATTTTTACCTGGGGCATATTATGCGGACATATGCATGTCAATGGAAAGCTAGAAACCTCAGCTAACTAGTTTTGAAAGAATTACATTGATATCTCCCATTGAAAAAAAATTATCAAATTTTTTGTAAAATGGTCATTTTTGCGATATTTTTTTTTGGTGGGGGGTTGTGGACACCTTTGTAAAATGAGCTTAAATATAGAAAGTATGAAGTTAAAAGCAATGAAATTAATCAATAATGAAAGTTTATTAATTTTAAAGGCCATCAATGGCAAAAAGAATAACGAGGGAGGGCATCATTCCACGTCAGAAGCACAATTCGCGCATGTGAAGTAGCTGGCACGCATGTCAGCACACTTCAAGTGGACTGGCCGATCACATTCATTGCAGTGAACGGAATTTGAGGAGGTCAATTTTTTTGGCAACGTCTTCATGCAAATGATGCAGAAGTCCTCGTCCTCATCTTCCTCGTCCGATGACTTCTGCTTCTTGGAACGCTTAGATGGTTTGGAACGTTTTGCTGGCATTGATGTGCCGCCGCGCTTAGCTGGTGTTTTGGCTGGCGTGGCCGAAAGCTCCTTGACAAGCTTACCGAGTCTTGCCAAATCCTTGGCCGTCTTGGCCGCTTTTTTCACAGCACGCTCTTCAGCTTTCTTCTTCAAAGTTGTCAAAACTTCCGGTGCAGTTAAAACAGAGCTGCTCATAGTTTTACGACCCCGATTGGATGGCTTCTTCGGAGTCACACCATGAAGCTTCAAGGCTTCAATGTCATCAAACTCCTCTTCCACTTTTTTTAGGTAGCGTATGAGAGAGGTTCGGGGAATAGCAAACGCCGCAGCAGTCCGTTTTACGGATTGCTTTTCCACCAAGCATCGTTTAATGGCATTTTTCAGCGCATTTAAATCAATTCCCGTTAAATCGGACGATTTTTTTGAATTTTTCTTCGACGACATGACTAAAAACATCGAAAAAATGCATAAAACACTACTAAAATAATTTATATTGACATCCACGACAATATTTCACGATTTGCCAAAAAAAAATTGGGTGTCCACAACTCCCGACATTCAAGTGTCCACAACTCCCTTGAGCAGCCATTTTGAAATCATATGAAAAAAAATTTTTCTGTGTAGATTGTGTCCGAACCCGGTATTGAATCTCAAAGAAAACTAAATTTCGCGTAAAAAAATCCATTGCACTCACCTTCTCACTTAACACACTTCACACGGTGACACTTTAAAAAACGTTCAAAGAAACTTTAGTGATTTTTTTCGAGGTTAAAAAAATTATTTGTTTGCAGCACAAAGCAGACGCGTCTGTTCACTTTGGTATTGGCACAAAAACATCGTGCTTCTATGGCGCACACATGATATTTGTCAGATCTGTCAAATCTGCTCTGTGTCAAAAGTTGCACAGGGGTGTCCGCAACTACCGACTGTCCACAACCCCCCACTTTACCCTAGCCCAAAATCACCCATAGCACCAGCTATCGGGCTAGTCAAGTGGTGAATAATAACGGTAAAACAATTTTGAAAATCATTTATTTTTTACATTTTTACAACTTGAAATGCGTACGAACGTCCCGTTCGACACAAGGGAAAAGCCCATATGTATTTTGTTTTCGACTTTTCCTGAGTTTTCAAAACTTCGGGAAAAAATATCGAAAAAAAATTATGAAATTTGAATTTGACAGCTTAATATCTTCCAGACGTTAAGCTGCAGCTACGAAATCGCAACAAATAGTCAGCGTTTTGACGCATCATCAAACGATATGCATTAAAATTCTGCGAGTCAACCTTTTTGTTAATTTCCCCACCTGAAATGAATGTAGGGTTGTTTAACCAGAAGGTTATTATTGAACTATAAATATGAACAGTCCAGGGTAGGCTAAGAAGGTATATCGATAGAGGAGAAAGAGTTTGACTACAGAAGCGAAAAGATATGTGTAAACAATAAATATATAAACTTTACTTTAAAATATTTAACACAAAGAATAAACTTTACATATGTATATTCAATTGAATATTACTAAAGTTTTTGAGAAAATTTTAACTCCGCACTTGCAACACCTATGCAGATCACTTATATCTCCAGCTCAACATGGATTTTTAAGGCGGAGATCAACTACTACTAATTTATTGGCTCAAAGGCTTTCAAAGTAATCTACAGACGGATGTTGTTTACACCGATTTTAGTGAAGGGCTTGAATCTGTAAACCCTTGTCACCTAGCACAAAAACTTAACCTTCTAGGGTTCCCGCCCAATCTCCTGAGATGGATCTCTAGCTACCTTTGTTCCAGATCTCAAAGAGTCCTCTTCAAAACATTCCCTGCCTTCACCATTTATGGTTACTTCGGGTGTAACACAGGGTAGTCATCTATGTAGGTCCCTTACTCTTTACACTCGTCAGTAATGCCTTAGCTCATTTCATCAGATTGCAATCCGATTTATTAAATTTATTAAACCTTAATGCTTCAAAATTTAAAGTAATGACATTTCATCACTACAGCTCCTTTCTGGTTCCTTACACCCTTTGTAGTGGTTCTCTTGAGAGAATTTCCCGGGTTGATGATCTTGGTGTTCTAATAGATCCCAAGTTCAAGTTTTCAGAACACAATTCTACCATGGTGAATAAGGCCATGGGCGTGCTTGGGTTTATAAAGAGGTGGTCAAAGGAATTTGACCACCCCTATATAACAAAGACTCTCTAAACCTCTCTGGTTCGTCCGATTTTAGAATACGGCTCTTGTGTATGGTGCAGTCAGTACAACGTACACCAAGACCGTACAGAATCAGTTCAGAAAAACTGTTTACTTTTAGCGGCCTCAACTGGGATGCAAGTGTGAGACTGCCGTCTTACCCTATTAGATTGCTTTTAATAAACCTTCACACCTTAGCTAATCGTAGGAAAATGCTTCGTGTGATTTTTGTGCACAACTTGTTCAAGGGTGACGTAGAGAGCCCTGACCTGTTGAGCCGCATAAACTTCACGATTCCTATTAGAAGCACTAGAAATTATGCACCGTTGTTTCTTCCGCTTTGTAGATCGAATTATTCCTTGCATGAACCGTTTAGGGTCCTATGCACGGACTATAATTCCCTCAAACATATAACATCTACTACTAACTTCCTTCCTAGTCTTAAATTGCTGATACTCTCATATCTTTCTCGTAATTAGAAATTGCTTAGTTTATTTAGGTGGATTAGTTCTACTTTTTCCCGAACACTAGTCTAACACCTATCTGTCCTGCATGTCCGCGATCGGTTCGGTTAACGAGTTGCGCGTTATGTGGCAGCGTCCCTCGGTCAGGGAACTTTCAGGGATCTCACTAAATTTCGTAGCGATGATGCAATACAATTTGTATTTTAGAAATAAAACTCACGTTCATATTCCTTAAAGGGGACGACAAAATTTGAAAACTAAATCTCCGAAGTCACTTTTAGCTTTCTATGGTATCGACACTCACCATTTAATAGATAAATAATCTTGATATTGAAGTGATATACATCATATGAAGGGTGTGTTTCGTATATTTTTTTAGTTGCCTAGTATTGTTTGATCTCTGGACACCGATCCTCCATTTGCTATGAAGTATATTTGCAAGAATTTATGTTGCGCATCTTTAAGAGGTTTTAAAGATCCAATTAGATGGTAAATCTGACCTTGAATTTAAGTTGAGAGCAAAGTCAGTATTTCTGATTTAAAATTAATACCAACGTAAATTACCTTAAATGTTGGATCAAACATGGAACATGGATTCTTCTGGAAATTCCGCTCAAAATAAAATTATTTGTAGTGGCTATTGAATTTTTGAGTGTTCGCTACAATATGCCGTAATTCTAATGTTGCGCCAATCCAATGGCATTGGTGGCGAACAAAAATTTAAAATTTCACTTTGCCATTAAAGCAAATGCTTAAAAACTACGTCAATTAGACAAACGCAAAAGAAAGGATGCGAGCTGTATTCAATTGTTCAATCGTATAGAAATGCTTCTTCATTTAAATCACTTCAAATCACTAAACACTTGAAGTATTTTTCTTGCACTTCGAAGACTATCTCCGCAATTAGATCTACGATTTCTTGTTTCTAAAATATAGTGTTTCACCTGCTGCATCTCTATGCCATTGTGTTTCAGAAGCACGATGTAACGCCATGCTAACGCGGCGCTCTTTTCGTACAACTTGTCGTTCCTTATCAGTTAATTGATTCCCAATATTCCTTACGTAGCACTTCCCACACAATGTTCCGACTTTTCAAACCAACTGACACTTTAAAATTATTTTTTTGCCAAATCGGTCTAAATAGATTTATTTTCATCTGTACTCTATACGCACTCTAATCCGACTGAATTTATTTTTCTGTGTGTGTACATCTGCATGTATAAATCTAAAAGGGCAAATGAATCATTCATCATTCTGAAAATGAAAATTCATTAACCTTCCCTCTATCCTACCTCTATCTATACCGCTCTGTTTCCAATTTATCTGCAATTCCTAAACTCTTCGAAAACATCATCACTTCTCATCTGCAAAATTTTTTGTAGTTCCGTATCCTCTGAATCTCAGCATGGATTTGTAAAACATCGCTAGCTGTCTACCAACCTTCTTAATTTTCCACATTTCTAACTGCTGGATTTGCTAAGCTGATGTAAATTATACTGACTTTAGCAAAGCCTTCCACTCCGTTAATTACCTACTCGACAAAATTCAACTTTTTTTCCGCTGTCGCTCAAAATGACTTTTTCTCATAGATTAGGAGATTTACATTTTTTTTAAGAATTATGTTTTTTTTAATGGTTGTTAATGGTTAATGTTAATGGTTAATGGTTTGATTTTAAGAACTTTTTAAAATTTGGTATTTTTCTTCAGAGGTAGTGCTTCTATTTTTCACATATGTAACTTAAGTTTTTTATGACTAGTTGTATTGAACTTTGCAGTTCTGAAAAGCTGACAAATGTAGCTATAAATTCGACCCCGACATTTTGTAGCGGCAGCTTAACGTCTAGAAGATATTAAGCTTTCAAATTAAAATGTAATCATTTTCGGTATTTTTTTCCCGATATTTAGACTTTAAAAAATCAGGAAAAGTCGAAAAAAAAAATGTATTTTTAACATTTTTAGTTTATATTAATATATTAATTAGCCGGTATCGTTTATATGTATAATGTGTCATGTTTTCCATTATTTTTTTCGCCTATAAGAAAGATGATTCTTGATAAAAGTTTTTCCTCAAAGTCTCCCTTACATATTGAACAATCTAAAAAAAGTCCCAGAAAATTTTCTCAATATCGGTTAACGAAATTTTGGTAACATTTATAAAGCCAAGAAATTTTTGTCCCGTGTGACAGAGGCTTAAATTTAATTTAAAAAAAACTACAAACCATGCATGCTTAAAATTATAACCATTTTAAAGATTCATCAATGCAGAACATTGATCAGAAATTCTCATAAATATATCGCCTCAATTTTCGCTGAAATCTGAGTTTGAATTGGTCGCCGCGAAAACCACTTCTATATTTGTCCCGTGCGAATACCATGCTTTTTTGCAAATATCTCGAAAACAAACAGTAGCCCAAAATCGCCCATAGCACCAGCTATCGGGCTAGTCAAGTGGTGAATCATAACGGTAAAACAATTTTGAAAATCGTTTATTTTTTTTACATTTTTACAACTTGAAATGCGTACGAACGTCCCGTTCGACACAAGGGAAATGCCCATATGTATTTTGTTTTCGACTTTTCCTGAGTTTTCAAAATTTCGGGAAAAAATATCGAAAAAAAATTATGAAATTTGAATTTGACAGCTTAATATCTTCCAGACGTTAAGCTGCAGCTGCAAAATGTTTGGGTCGGACTTATAGCGGAATTTGTCAGCTTTTGAGAACTGCAAAGTTCAATACAACCAGTCATAAAAAACTTAAGTTATGTGAAAAATAGAAGCACTACCTAACAAAAATACCAAATTTTTACAAATTTCTTTAATAAAAAAACTAAACCCTAAAAAAGAACCACAATTCTTTAAAAAATTGTAAATCTCCAAATCTATCGAAAAAGTCATTTTGGGCGACAGCGGAAATAAAAATTGAATTTTGTTGAGTAGTGCCATCAGCCCCCTGGTCAGAGTATTGGCCTTAGTCCTTTTGATTAATTAGATGACATGTAATTTTACCTTTAAACTTTAACTGCACATTGGTAAACTTTAAAAAACAATAAACAATAAATAATAAAAAAGGGCAAATGAATCGTTTAACATTCTGAAAATGGGTACACGTTTTTTCTGTACAGCTTCAAAGTGTTGTGAGTGAATGTTGTCATATTAACTGCATTGACTGCAAGTGTTCTTACTTACTCTTTAGCTGTACAGCTATTAATGAGTACAATAAAATTGGTGTGCAGTTCACTCACTGTAAAGTGAGTGATAACATAAGAGATAACAAAATCAAACATGTTATATGCAAAAAATGATAGACTTTCAATTTTAAGCATAGCATGACCCGTCACATCTAATACTTTGTATCACTGTGGGCGATGTCTTTTATCGTGCTGACATTTTATATGCAGTAGTATTAATGAATATTAATTTTTTTTTATTTGCAAAGTATGACAGTGACAACGTCAAATTTCCACCAATAGTTTGTAAGTTATGATGGCGGACTTTTTGTAAGGTATAGTGGATCATTTTTTAGCACGAGTTTCAATTGTCTTTGCCTTTTTGTGTATAAGTGTATAAGTTAACACTCAGTGGCGGAGATTTGCAATTTGGGCACCAAATTTTTGTCTTTAGACAAGAAAGGAAAAAAGAGCGTCTAAAAGAAGAACAACATCGAAGCAATCCACAGGCAAAAGACTGAAGCTCGAAAAAGAAGAAGAAGATGCTGATCGAGATTTTCAATATAAGTTAATTCTTGTTCTGTTATTTTTCATTATTTTTAATAGTTTAAATAAATGAGATCTGCATAATGTTTTAGTTGAAAGCACCAATCCGCCACCATACCTTACAATTTTCAAAAAAGCAAAAAATCAATGATTTGCGCGAAAATCGCATTCCATTTAAATTTTAGCAACCGCTTCTGACAGAAATATGCTCAATAGATGTCAGCAACTGCCTGTTATTCAAATTTTGAAAAATATTGATTTTTGAGAGAGGGAGATGCAAAAAAAACAAATTGTCCGCCACTATACCTTACATAGTAGCCTAGTACTCTCCTACATTTATATGAGATATTTTGTCCCCAATACGCGCTTGAAAAGTTTTTTGTAGTTTCAAAAAGCATTGCTAGATCATACCCTAACTTTAAAAGCTATTGTTCTTTTTTTTCCCCGAAAGTATTAGCACGAAATAATTGCCACTTTAACTACATATCGTTTTTCCCAGTGTAAAGCAATAAACCGGTTTCATCCGCAGGCATTTTCTAGTTTTTTCTACGTATGTACATGCAAGCGAACTGCACAACATCTTAAGTGTCTTCGAGCCGAGCACTAATATACATTATATAATTATTTTTTCCTTTAAGTTCCTTAAAGGAGAGCATTATCTGTGGACAACCAATTGAAAAACAGCACACAATGGCTCAATGGTTTGACGATTTAATGTTAGGAATCGAGCGCAATGTTTCCAGTAAAAATAAGGAGAAGTGAGTATATATAACATATAGTCAATAGTATCATATACATAACATAGTTGGTTATGAATGAGTGGACTGATATTCTGAAGAGATATGTAATAAATGAACGTATGACAGGCATACAATCTATCAAAAAACATATGACTCTTTCAAAGTTGGATTCGGTTCACCCCGAATCACTTAAAACCGAGTACTTCGTATTAAAATCAGCAAGCTGCAGTCATTAAAATAAATCAAAATATAATACGGTGGAGAAGTCGAGAAGGCGTCGTTTAAGGTATCGTTTGTTAGAATCGATGGATAAACGGCTAAGTTGCAGCCGTTTGACCAAACCTTCCTATGACGAATTTTGCCGGCAAATTCCGTGCGGTACCATCCCAAATGTCATTTTACCGTTATAAACTGTTACAAAAAAAGATTTGTTATTTTTTTTTTTAAACAAAATGTGATATTACGGCTATCGAGTGAAAAAAGAAGCAGTACCTCTGAAAAAACATGAAAAAATACCAAATATTAAAAAATTCTTTACAAAAAACATATGTAATTCTTTAACAATTTCAAATCCCCCAAATCTATCAGAAAATGTCATTTTGGGTCAAAGCGGGAAAAATATCAATTTTGTCGAATAGTGTTATAGACCAATTGACAAACACAGCAATATCTCAAAACTTCTCGAGCGTATCATTGCCAAAAAGATCACTTTTCTCGCGAAGTCGTAAATTAGCCCAAATCAGCATGGCTTTATGTCGGGTACATAAAAGACCACTAATCTGATCGCGATCACTAATTTTCGCACACATGCCTTTGACGTGCACTCTAAAGTTTTTTCATCAATGACATATGGCTCAGCATTCAAGCTTCTGAGCATGCTTTATGCTGATAATCTTCAAGTTTTCCGTTCTATCAAATCGTTAGGCGACAGTATACTTTATTAGCGTGACCTGAATGGAGTTGCTAGTTGATGCACACTTACATAAGTTGCTCCCTCTCAACATTAGCAAATGTTATTTTGTTTTCTTTAGCAAAGGTATATTAATTGTTAAGAACTCATATTCAATACATGGCCTTCCGCTGTTAAAGCAGACGGAGATACTTGACCTAGGTGTCTTGTTCGATTCCGGATTTTTTTATTTGTCGAGAATTTGAACTTCATTTTGCCAAAAGACTACGCTACATATGTTCGGCTTTGTTACGCGCAATTCATCGCAGTTCAGGGACCCCTAAAAGAGGCTGTCCTTATTCATTCCTTGAGTATCCGCCTTGAGTATGCTTCAGTGGCTTAGAACTATACTGGAGTCGTTCAAATTTCGCGTATCGATAAATTGCATAGGAAAATTTTGAAGTTTACATTCCATGCATGCCTTTGCCATTTTCCATTCCGTTCGCGTCCTATGAGGGCAGATGACGCACCATTGCGATTCAGATGTTTGTCTACGATCTATTAGTTAGTAACATCGGTTGCCATGACTTGCTTTTTATACCCGGTACTCGAAGAGTATAAGGGTATATTAGATTTGTGGGGATAACGGTTGTGTGTAACGCCCAGAAGGAAGCGTTTCCGACAGCATCAATAGCCGAGTCGATATAGCCATGTCTGTCTGTCCGTCTGTCCGTCTTCATTAGCGCCTATATCTCAGAGACTATTAAAGCTAGAGCAACCAAGTTTTTTATCCAGTCTCCTCTGTAATCACATTACTCCAAATGTATTTCAAAACTTCGCCCCACCTCCTTCCGCCCCCACAAAGGACGAAAGTCTGTGGCGTATACAATGTTGAAGATACGAGAAAACTGAAAACGCAGAATCATGGAAAATTACCATTTCTACCAGATTGCCGAATTTGGATCAGGTCGAATCAATATTATAGCCAGAAGAAACAAATTAAATTTCAGTGGCTACGCAACGCCTGCCAAGCGCTGACTCATTCCCTCTCTCTCTGTCGCAAACACTTGTACGTCTCAAATATGTAGTTATACATGTAGAAATGTAGAAGCAGATGTAAAAAGCATATGCAAACAAAATTGAAAACATGTATAATATTCCAAAAATGATTTGACTTAATTTTTTTGAAATATTATTTTTTGTCAAAATGTAATTTTTCCCTTTTCGAACGTGTAATAAATTGCATAAATCGGAAGCTCATATATGTATGTATGTGTATACTGACTGAGTACCTGGTATAAGGTATAAGGCAAAGGCCGCGGCTCACAACGTTCCCCCTCGTTTTTTTTTCCTTAGGACGTTGATATGCAATGACTGCATCATCAAGTGGCCCAAGCGACACCAGCTGATGGCTGTTACGTGCGGATCCCATGCAAGAACGCAGCCCACCTCCCGCCCAACCGACCGAGGGGCGCTGCCGCATAACGCGCTACTCGTTAACCGAACCGATCGCGGACATGCAGGAAAGATAGGTGTTAGACTAGTGTTCGAGGAAAAGTAGAACTAATCTAACTAAAGAAATTAAGTAATTACTAATTACGGGAAAGATGTAAGAGTATCAGTAATTTAAGACTAGGAAGGGAGTTAGTGGTAGATATAATATGGTAGAGGGAATTATAGTCTGAGCATAGGACCCTAAATGGTTCTTCATCTGGACACAGAGCTTGACATCATCCGCATATATAAGTACTCGAGAGTATGTCAATACCAAAGGCAGGTCATTTATAAAAAGTTTTAAGAGTGAGGGGCCTAGATGGCTGCCCTGTGGTACTCCCGAAGTCACCATAATTGGTGAGCACAGGGTGTTATTGAAAAGGCCATACTAATGAGCCGACCTGAGATTCGGCATTCTGATAGATACAGTTATTCTCCATGATTCTGCGTCTTTGGTTTTCTCGTATCTTAAAAATTGTGGATTCCATAGATTTTCGCCCTTTGTGAAACGGCAAGGGGCGTGGTTTTTAAATGCACTTGTATTAAAGTGATACCACAGGAGCTTAGATACAAAGTTTAGTTTCTCTTCCTCTTTTAAACTGTGAGATCTAGTCTCTAAAGAAGACGAACAGACAGACATGGCTACATCGACTTGGCTATTGATGCTGATCAAAAAAATATATACTTTATTGGGTCGGTAACGTTTCCTTCTGAGTGTTACACACGTCCACTATCACTACAAATCTATACTCTTCGAGTACCGGGAATAAAAAATCCATTTTTGTCATCGCAAGATCCGAGAAATGCTCTAAAAGCATTAGTCAGTAGCCGAACTATAAGAAATAAGCTGATTGATGTCGATTTAAAATTGCTCAAAAAGTACCACAGCTTAGGAAAAAAATGTCTGAAACCGAGTCAATTTTTCGAAGGTGAATTTTCTCGTTCAAATTTAAAAAATTTTTTGTAGTCGAATAAAATTAAGTTCAATTTGTTTGAATTCGATGGTAAACCACATATTAGGCACTTTAAGAACCCTTCCCACGACCCAAGGTACTCTATTAAAACAAGGGACCGCAAAAAAAAGTTATAAGTTCAAAAAAATTGAGCCACAATAAAGCTTACAGGAAGAATAGACAAATGTTTTTTTTTTTGCGGTAATTTCAAAAAAACCGGATAAACTTTTATTTGTAATTTTTTAAAAAATATTTGTATATATTGGATGTACATTTTTATATAAAAATGAATTCATAACATTTATTTCCAATTTTTATTATACCAATTAAAAATAAAAGTTATGAATTAATTTTTATATAAAAATTGAAAATAAAAATTGTGTTAACTGCTTCTTCTTTTCGTGCGGGTGTTGGTCCAGTACATTGGATAAAGGAAAAATGTGTACTTCCCTTTACGTAAATATACTGGACAGTATAATGCTAAAAAGAAAATGCAAATGAAGTGGGATTTCTGGAAGGATAATGACCCGAAAAACTGCTAAATGATGACGTTGAAATGGTTCCTGGACAACAAAGTTCTATGGTCTTCACAGCGACCAGACCTAAATCCTATAGGGCATCTTTGGTGGATCTTAAAGAATAAGATCTGAGGCTATAAGCAAAAAAATAAAAGTTTTTGTGGCAAAAAGTTCTATCCGAATGTTATTGAGACATCAATTTGTGCCGAAATGGTCGATTCCATGGGTCCGTCGATGTACCGAAGTCACAAAAAATCAGAGCTCTACAACCAGATATTAAAGTTATAAGTAAATCTACTAGCCTTTGGAGCTAAAAATTTGTTTTTCATATCCTCAAGTCCCGTTTCTATTATTTAGTACATTTAGAAATGAATTTTTGTAAGATTAAGTTTTTTGAAAATTATTTTTTGTTTATATATTGATGCGTCACTGGATGGACTTTCAAATACAATTATGAAACATGAAGAAACAAATTTTTCGGTAAACAAAATTTTGTAACATTTTCTATCACTGTAAAACCGCTTCTTTTTTTTGTACCTACTCTTTTTCTGTAGTTTCGAGTTAATAAATCAATTCATAGCAAAAGACATACCAGAATCTTGTAAACATATTCATAAAATTAAATACAAATATTTTCAAATCAAATCAAGTATGGATTCGATGGATTCGAAAATTTTGTAGTGGCTTTTCGGCAGGTGTCCTTGACATTTAAGCCACCTTCTTTAGTAAAAGTTCAATAGTTCTAGCCGAAATATAACGTTGCTGTACTTCTGATGCTATCTCAATAAAAATTTTTAAAACGATCTGGACAATTGTTTTATAATAAAACAATCTTTCTTTATCCCATTGCCAAGATTGGTACCACAAAATATTAATTTAAAAAACAAAGCAATTTCTAATTACGAGAAAAATATCAGTGTATCAGTAATTTAATAAGAATAGGAAGGGAGTGAGTAGTAGACAGGATATGGTAGAGGGAATTATAATCCGAGCATAGGACCCTAAATGGTTCATGCAAGGAATAATTCGATCTACAAAGCGGCAGGAACAACGGTATATAGTTTCTAGTGCTTCTAATAGAAATCGTGAAGTTTATGCTGCTCAACAGGTCAGGGCTATCTACGTCACACGAAGCATTTTCCTACGATTAGCTAAAATTGGAAGGTTTATTAAAAGCAATCTATTAGGGTAAGACGGCAATCTCACATCTGCATCCCAGCTGAGGCCGCGTAGAGCAAAAAGTAAAAAGTTTTTCTGAACTGATTCTCTACGGTCCTGGTGTATGTTGTACTGAGGGCGCCATACACAAGAGCCGTATTCTAAAATCGGACGAACTAGAGAGGTGTAGAGTCTTTGTTATATAGGGGTCGTCAAATTCCTTTGACCACCTCTTTATAAACCCAAGCACGCCCATGGCCCTATTTACCATGGTAGAAATGTGTTCTGAAAACTTTAACTTGGGATCTTATAGAACACCAAGATCATCGACCCGGGTAATTCTCTCCAGAAAACCACCACAAAGGGTGTAAGGAACCAGCGCTGGAGCAATGAAAAGTCATTACTTTACATTTTGAAGCATAATAAATTTGCACAACACCATGACTGAAATATATAGAGATCGGACTGCAACCTGGATTGAAAAGAAATGTCTTTTCGAATTCTTTAGGACGTTGATATGCAATGACTGCACCATCAAGTGGCCCAAGCGACACCAGCCGATGGCTGTTACGCGCGGATCCCAGGCAAGAAAGCAGCCCACCTTCCGCCCAACCGACCGAGGGGCGCTGCCGCTTAACGCGCGTTAACCGAACCGATCGCGGACATGCAGGAAAGATAGGTGTTAGACTAGTGTTCGAGGAAAAGTAGAACTAATCTAACTAAAGAAATTAAGTAATTACTAATTACGGAAGAGATGTAAGAGTATCAGTAATTTAAGACTAGGAAGGGAGTTAGTGGTAGATATAATATGGTAGAGGGAATTATAGTCTGAGCATAGGACCCTAAATGGTTCTTCATCTGGACACAGAGCTTGACATCATCCGCATATATAAGTACTCGAGAGTATGTCAATACCAAAGGCAGGTCATTTATAAAAAGTTTTAAGAGTGAGGGGCCTAGATGGCTGCCCTGTGGTACTCCCGAAGTCACCATAATTGGTGAGCACAGGGTGTTATTGAAAAGGACTCTTTGAGACCTAGAACGAAGGTAGCTAGAGATCCATCTTAAGAGATTGGGCAGGAACCCTAGAAGGTCAAGTTTTTGTGCTAGGAGAGAATGTTTTACAGAGTCGGACGGTGAGTAAAATCGGTGTAAACAACATCCGTCTGTAGATTACTTTGAAAGCCTTGAATGATGAAGGAGGTAAACTACAATAAATTAGTAGTAGTTGATCTCCGCCTTATAAATCCTTGTTGAGCTGGAGATATAAGTGATCTGCATAGGAGTTGCAGGTGCGGAGTTAAAATTTTCTCAAACGCTTAAGGAACAGCGGATAACTTAGATATACCTCTATAGTTCCTTGTACCATACTTGCTAACTTTCCTATGGAGAGGAATTATAAAGGGAACCCATATCGGGGGGAACCATGAAGAATTTATGGACAGGGTAAATAGTTTAAGCAACGGCCCACACAGAGACTCGGCACAGTACCTGAGTACACAGCCGGGAATTCCGTCCGGACCCGGTGAAAACACCGGCTCACTATTCTTATATCATGAAGCAATGAGCTTTCATTTAGCAAGGGACTGAAAATGCCGTTCGAGCCAACTTCTTGAAATTTTTTATAAAGTATTGATTTTAAGTTTTTTAGACTGGATCTCGATCTAATAGGACAGGAAAGTGGGACACAAGAGTCAAAAAGTGAGTCCAGTGCATCATAGAAAATGTTTGTGCCTATCGTAAGATCATTGCACAAATATTAAGCTTCGTAAACTTAGCCTTTCAGAAACAGTGGACATATTGAGGTTGTTTACTTGACCGATCCAATACAGTTGGTCCTATGTCGAGCGACATTTCGAAAGTAGGATGGTAGGCATCTTCAGATATAGTGAGGGGGGGGGCTCCAGTTAACAACGCTAAGGTCGCATCCGTTACTAAGCACAGATCAAGAAATCGACCCAAGGAATTTTTAACATGAGACAGAGACAGGTCAATCAAGCCTTCAACAAAGTCATGTCGTGACATGGGCACTAGGCTATTATACTCGTTTATCGAAGACCAAACAATTCCTAGCAAGATGAAGTCACCAAGAACTATCATATGATCTTTGTCTGATAGCGAGGAAGAAACAGCGGCTAAGGCGGACAAGTGCTGCTATTAAATTGCGATATCGGCGATATCCTCGTATATTCCGAGCAAGTTATGAAAACTGAGAAAGCGGGAAGAATCAGTTTTACACACAGGAATTCCAGTTCATGCTGGATCTGGACTGTGAAAAGTTCCGACGTGAAGTTTACGTTCACAGCAATTAGAACCCCTCATGCACATCGAGCTTCGGAACTAAGAATGTCCGGCTTTAACCAGGTCTCGGTAAACACAATAACGTTGGATGCAAATGCGACACTATCCTGGAAAAGAATGCTTAGCTTACTACATAAGCCTCGAACATTCTGATAGGTCACTAAGAGAGAATTGAATAGTTTTTTGGACGGGTGGAGGAAGAGCGGGAAGATGAAGCTGGCGCATTAGTCTGATTTGTTGGCAGAGTTATTGGTGGCCCAGTCTTCTTCTTTGCCTTAAACTCCTTCACCACCAAATGCTCCGGCCAAAATTTGGCCGAACAAATGGTGTTAAAGTGAGTTTGGGGGACACTTATTTTGAATGAAGCTATCTCCCTGCCATAAGAGAAGTGAAACTTTTCCACCTTTAAATCAACGGCATTTAGTTTGCTTTGAATATAAGCCGTCACATCCTTAGGCCTATCACCTGGGATGGTAGTACCCGGTGGTCCGGGACGTCTATTCACTGGTGGGGTCGGAATTGAAGGGACAGCTAAAGAATTTGCGGACATTACGGACACGGACGCTACACACGATTCTGACTGCATGCTCTCCGAGGCGATCAATTCGGCTACCGAATTTTCATCACCAGCAGCTGTCGTTGCCTTTGGAGTAGCGAACGAAATCAACTGTTTCACTTTTGGAGTGGTCGGAGTCAACTTATCAGCATCGATTGGCCGAGGGACAGTTGGCACTTGCAGATCACACGGAGTGACCTTTTTGCGCCTGGGAGACTCAGTCAGTAGTTGTAAACCACTAAAGGTGCCGATCGTATTGCTCTTTGAAGCCCACGGTCAGCTCCCTAAAGCCCTTCCGGGTCTGCCTCATAAATGCTGCCATTTCCTTCTCAACCAGACGGCATGCCTCACAGCTATAATGCAGGCCATTCTTTTTGGATATGGCATCACCCACGAGACCGGAAAACCCAGCGCATTTAGCGTGCACTACGCTTTCGCAGAATCAAAAAATAAAATTTCAAAACAAATAGATATCAGACCAGTGTGCCAGATAAACACTAAAAGAGCAATAAGAATGAGTGGAGAGCGGTTACAGCAGATTCAATTGAGAGAGAGAGAGAGAGAGAGAGAGAGCGCCACTACACAGAAAGTATCGAGAGCGAGAGAGGAAGAACAGTTATGTTAGTTTGGGTAATAGAGAGAGAATGATAAAACAATAAATCAACTAGGTGAGAGCGGCAAGGTTTGATTTTGTGTTTACTTACGAAAAGGAACAACAACAAAAACACATTGACTACCGACACAGGAAAATAATTAAATTATGTTTAAAACACAATAAAAGGGCATGCACTCGCGCTTACGGCAAAACTCTAATCAAGCAGGTAAATTAGGGAGTTTATTAAGTTAGTATATTCAAAAAACACCGGCTGTTTATATAGGATAAAAGGCAGAGAAGCGGAGCGCAAAACAAAAACGCGTCTGATCACTACAAAGAGAATCGAACGAATGTAGTATCCTTTGTAGGATTAGCTTCAATACGCCTCCCAGGAGACTTTCTTCCTATGCTCTCTTTGTTGTCTAGCTCCACTACGGAAATAATGAGTCAATACGTAGGGCTCTTTACCCGTCAGATGGTTACTTTCTGATTTTTTCTTGTTTGATTACACTACTCGACAATATTCAACTTTATTTTCCGCTGTGGCCAAAAATGCCTTTTTCTGATAAATTTGGAGATTTAAATTTTTTTAAGAATTATGGTTTTTTTTCATGAAGTAGTTTTTTTTTAAAGAATTTTTAAAAAATTTCGTTTTTTTTGTCATATGTAGTGCTTCTATTTTTCACATAACTTAAGTTTCCTACAACTAGTTGTATTGAACTTTTCAGTTAAAAAAGCTGACAAATGCAGCTATAAATCCGACTCAGACACTTTGTAGCTGCAACTTAACGTCTGGAAGATATTAAGCTTCCAAAATGATTTTTAATTTAAATTTTTAACTTCAATTTTTAAAATGCTTATCTTAAGTCGAGAGTAGAAATGCATTAATACTTATATTTTAAGATCATTCTTGTCGCGTTTCGAAATGGGTCGCAAGCGAAATCTTACTCTGCGCAATTTTTTCACATTCGAGGTGGAAAAAAATGTCTCACAATGCAATATTTGCAAATTAAATTTCTCGGGAAATTACGTGTGCAATTTAAGGCGGCATTTAGATGCAAAACACAAAAATGAATATGAGGCAGAAGTGGAAGAAAGTGAAAGCGGACAAGTTGAGGAGAAAAAATGAAATTCTCAGTAACGATGGGCAAAAACGAAGCCAAAAATGCTTGCATCGATTTAGTGACCGTGGACAAACTTCCTCTAGCTGTTCTGGACTCAAAAGGATTTAAGACGCTAACTGCTCAAATTTTTAGCGGCGTAGATATTCCACCTATCACATCGAGGAACATAATGGGCTACGTCGATGAAACATTTAATTCCATTAAATCGGATATAATGGCCTCTCTGAAAAACCGAGTAATTTGCCTAAAAATAGACACTGCAACAAGCTGCAATCGTGGCATTCTCGGCGTTAATGTGCAATATGTTAACTCGGATAAAATTATTATAAAGACTTTGGGTCTTATTGAACTTAAGACATCGCACACCTCGCAAAATCTGTGTAGTGAAATTAAAACACTATTAAATGAGTTCAATTTACGCAAAGAGCAAATATACACCATCACTACGGATAACGGCAGGAACATGGTGAAAGCAGTGGATTTAATGAATAGCGAACTTTCCGATGGTGATGACAGCGACAATGTAGCCCAAGACATTAATGATGAAGAGCTAACCAGAAATTTAAAAATCAATTCTATTAGCTCCATCAAATGTGCTGCCCACACCCTTCAGCTAGCGGTAAAAGATTTCATGCAAAGCTTGGAATCCACTGATTTCATTGAAAAAGCTCGGAAAATTGTAAAGCTTTTACGGACGCCGTCATATAGGTGAGATTAAGCTTATTAGCTTGTTACATATAAGTCAAAATTAATATAAAATCTTATCATCATCAAGGTATTTGATAACAGCGGAATTTTTACCACAGCCAGTGCTCGATGTTGCCACACGTTGGTGTTCAACGTATCTGATGCTGAACAAGCTTTCAACTTTTGAGGACTTTTGTGAGAGGAACTTCAAATCATCATTAAAGCTTACTTCAAGTGATTTGAGTAAAATAAGATGCCTCACAAAGACTTTGGAGCCGGCGTTTATAGCAACCGAACAATTACAGAGCTCTCAATTGTTTATGGGCGATTTTTATAAGCTATGGCTCGAGCTTAAGCTCGCCTCAACTAAAACTGTGCACAGCCAAGCCCTAAGCCAATGCATCGAGAATAGGCAACACAGTTTGTGGGCAAATAATGCTGTTAAATCATAGATCAAGATTATGTAAACACATCGGCGGAAAGTGGTACATGGAAGCCGTAAGCTATTGTTGAGTTTTATTTTAAGCGAACAAAATAAAAATCATTGATAATCATTATTTTTGAGTTTTTTTTTTTTTGATCAAAAATAATAATTATTTATGATTATTATAAAATTAATCAAAATTAATCATTATCCGTGAGGAAAATCCTAAAAATCAGAATTTTTTAAATCATGGCTGAAATGCAGACTTCTTACAAAGCTAAAGATTTTGGTATGGTTCACTTATTTCTACGTCCATTAGAAGTGGATGATTTATTTATTACAAAAAAACAAAATAATCATTATTTACGGTCCCTGGAAATAAGTTCTTAAGCCCACTGTCCTGTACTCTCGGTACGAACACATACAATCTCCTCGAGAGAGCGCATTGAAAAAGAACAAGAGTAAATTAGAAGAATAAAATTGAGAGAACACACACGGTATTTACTTTTATCCAGACTACAATTTCAGAAGTGGTTGAATAAACGCCAAATAAAGTGAAAACTACCAATCAATTAAAAGCCACTGACCGAAACATTAAAACCATGGATGGACTTGACAGTAACAATTATACTCTGGTCTGATTAAAAACTAGGTGTGTTCACTTAAATCTACCCAGTGAAAAAACCAAGACTTCGTTAATCGCAATGCAATAATGTTGAAATCTGTCTTCCCTACTCCGACTGGTACTTGCACACACTTGCTGGACCTAAATGAACTGCTGTTGTGGTGTTCAAATAATCTTCTTTTTACGAACCTCTCGAAAGGCAAGCTTATAACATTTTAACGTCGTGCTCCACATTTTGTATTTTTGTCTGGTAATTATGTCTTGGATCAAATTTCGAGTTCAAATGATCTTGGAGTATTATTCGATCATAAACTGTGTTTTAATAGTCATATAGCGGCGAAAGCTAATAAAGCTTACGGTGTTCTAGCATTCATCAAGCGATGGTCCAAGGAGTTTGACGACCCGTATGTGACCAAACAATTGAACATTTCGTTAGTGCGCCCGATATTGGAATATTGTTCCTGTGTGTGGAGCCCACAGTATAAGGAGCAGCAAGCTATTCTCGAATAAGTGCAAACAATTTTTAATTTTCTCTCTTCGTAATTTACACTGGAACTCTGGTAGAATCCAGCCACCTTACCGATCTAGGCTAAAACTTATTGACTTACCTTCGTTACACATCGCAGAATATGCAAGGGAGTAATGTTCGTGCACAAGCTCCTTCTCGGGATGGCGGACTCCCAACCTCTCTTGACACAGATTGACTTTACGGTTCCCTCTCGTTCTACTCGTTCTTTTAGGCCCATCACATTACCCTTATTTGGGTCAAACTATGCCAAGCAGGAACCTTTCAGGGTTTTATGCTGTAATTATGATACCCTTTGCCATATTGTATCCCCCGAACTAACCCTTACGAAACTGTTTAGGGTCCTGAGAAAAACGTAAAATGCATCGAGAGCGGTAGTTCTTATAACATTGAGCATCAAGAACTGAGAAGTTCGACCGAGCCATTACATAGCGAGAGAGAAGAAGGAGACCCAACTTCTTGATTATTTTTTGTAAAGTCTTGATTTTAAGTTTTTACGACTGGAGGAGTTTTCCTTGGTAAACCAAGGGGTTTCTCAGATCTAATAGGACAGGAAAGCGCACAAAAAAGGTCACAAGAATCAAAAAGTTAGTCAAGTGCATCATAGAAAATATTTGTGCCTATCGTATGCCTATAAAGCGGACCAATCAAAATTTCTAATGAGTTTATTAAGCTTCGCAAACTCGGCCTTGCGAAATCAGCTGACAAATTGAGGTAGTCTACCCGACCGATGAAATGCAGTTGGTCCAATATCAAGCGATACTTCCAAAGTAGGATGGTAGGCATCTTCAGGTATAGTGAGCGAAAGGACTCGAGTTAAGAACGCTATGATCGGATCCGTTACAAAGCACAGATCAAGCAATCTACAATTTTCAACATATTTAATTTGAGACAGAGTCAGGTCAAGCAAGCCGTCAACAAAGTCATGTCGCAGCATGGGCACTAAGTTATTAGACTTGTTTCCGGAAAACCAAATAGTTCCTGTCAAGTTAATGTCACCAAGAACTATCATATGATCTTTATTTGATGGCGAGAAAGAAACAGCGGTTAAGGTGAACAAGTGCTACTCGTAAAGTGCGATATCCGAAAAAGGTAGAATATACGAGCAGGTAATGAAGATAGAAAAAATGGGAAGAATAAGTTTTACACACAGGAATTACAGTGAGCAGTTTTGGCGGGCCTAATCTTCTTCTTAACCTTAAATTCTTTTTCCGCCAAAATTGGGCTGCGCATATAGTATTAAACTGAGCTGGGTAGAAGCTTATCTTAAAGGAAGCTATCTCCCTGGCCTAAGAGAAGCTAAACTTTTTCACGTTTAAGCCGACGGCTTTTATTTTGCTTTGTATAAAAGCATCCAGCATCCAAAGGAATAAAAGAAAAAATATGTTTCAAAAAAATATGTAGTTATCAGACTTCCACAACTTTGGCAAATACCATTGTATGGGGCGCCGTTTGTTTATGTGATCGCATTACTGTGCTGCATATTCTTCTGCCGAGCTTGCATTGCTCCTCATTGTTTTGGAGAAAGGCTATTGTAGTGCCAGATCTGGCCAACTCGTCTACTAAACAGTTGCACACGATGTTGCCCGGAGGCCTGGAACTTAAATAAGGCTGACAGCAAATTGCTGAGCTATGTATCTCGTGTAGAGCCTTGAGGCAGTCTGCCCGAGCTCGAAGAAGTCGCATGAAGTGACTTGATCGCAGCTTAGCTGTCGCTATAAATTTTTACCTGATTTACGATGGTGGTAGCTTTTTGAAGTTAGTTCAGTGCTTCCCTGATCGCAATGACTTCCACTTGGAACACTCTGTAGTCTGGGAGCCTAAAGGAGTGTCGTGTGTCTAGCTGTTCGGAGTAGATTTCTCCTCCGACCTTGTTGTCCAGCTTCGATCCATCGGTGAAGATGCTTATGGCCTTATCTGGGCCTGGAGGCCCCTCGAGCCATTCGTCTCTGTGAGGGATGATTGTATTGAAAGGGGTTTTTGTATATTCCCTTGAGACGCAGTAGTCCGTTTTCATGGGGACGGAACTGCTGTTTAGTATTGAAGAGTAACCTATGTGCTGTGGTGCCTATTGATCGGAGTCTCTCAGTCGTATCGCTGCCATTTCTGCCCTTTCCTTTCCCGCAAGCTCAAAACTCTCGAGGCCTAGGATGGCGTTCAGTGCATTATTCGGAGTGGTGCGGAGTGCTCCACTAATTCATAGGGCTGCAGTTCTTTGAACCTTGCCCAGTTGTTTAGTGATCGTCCTTTTTGATAGGGCCAGCCACCACACATCCGTTGGTCTATGCTTCGGTTCATGTCACACTTTAATTTTTTACATGTGAAATTGTATTTGCCCTGACCAATTTTTTCCGAATCAAATTTGGGTTTGGGTTAAAAAAAATTATTTATAAAGAAGTCACAAGCTTAATTGCCCTGGTAATTGTGTCAAATTTATCTTAATAGATCAAAAGGTCATCCATATTTTTTCCTTTTGCAATTAAGATTTGTTTTGTTATATAAAACACCGTTTACTTTTTCATTTCGCAGAGGAAAATATTTACCTGTTGAACAGTAAATTTCGCTATATTTTCGTTTTGTGAACGCGGGAGCGCCAATTTTTGTGTGTTCCAAAAGTCAAAGTAAAAATGTATGTGAAAATGTATCTGAAATAATAATAACACGCTCTCTAGGTCCGAGTCTGCCTCGAAAACGGCACCTGCGCGGCTCATCCTACAGCAGGGAGTTGTGGCAGTAGTGTTATTACAACTGACGTAACCTGCTCCCGTCACGTCCGAGGTGTGGCCACTGGCGACACGCAGAGAGGATTGAATCTCCCCGTGGATTGCAGAATGCTAGTGGGTATACTAACAGGCCACTGCCTGGCTGCGTCGCATGCAACCAGGCTAAACATCACCAACAGCGAAATCTGCAGGAAATGTGATGAACACGGGGCTGTCGAAACCCTGGGACATCTCAACTGCCGCTGTCCGGCTCTCTCAAAGGAAACTGCTTGCCTTTGCCAAAAACACCTCGATTCTGAGGGACTTAAACACCTCAGAAACACCCTCGTAAAGGTCCATACGAAATCCGGATAACTAAGGGCCATTATGGCCTGAAAGAGGCCCCGTTGAGGCCCGTCCGGGAAACCTAACCTATGCTTCTGTTGAGAAATTAGCCGCTTCGTTTAAGTTGTCGATATTCATTAATCTTATAACTTGCCCTATTCATATGTTCATAAGTGTAGTGCCCCGTTTAAGCACCTATTTGTACGCGCATAGGTGTGTTGTTATTTCTTGCAAGGCATACTAAACAAGGTAGGCTTATAGAGAGGAATAAGAAGGTATTCAAAATGACAGAAGGAAAGAGAGAGAGAGAGAGACTCACAAATGCGTTGTGAGAAAGAGTCTCAAAGGAGTAATTTGTACGTGCATGCATATGTATGTATATATAATAATATGTAATGACAATAATATGTATACAACAGACTGAAATTTAAGAAGTAAAACACAGAGAGCGAGCGAGCCAATAAGCCTACCTTGTTTAGTATGCCTTGATTTCTTGTATCCGAAATATAACTGTTACGCCCTCACACGTATAGCCAGCACCCGCCACTGCGCACGCATACATCGATGTGCACCGTTATTACATTGAACCGTCGCATCGCATGATCTTCTCTATTCCCTTTTGTTCGACTTATTTTTGTGGAGTTGATTTAGTAGAAAATTCTAGTCGGAAAGAACCGCACGCATATCGCTATATCGCCGCAGATCGAACCCCCCGCTATTCATATAAACCAAGTTGTAAACGGCCAATATTACATAACCACCATATATACATATATACATATACATATATATCAAATAAACACTATATAAAATTATACAGTCCACTCATTTATAACCAGCTTCTTTACATCATTTTAGAAGTCGTTTTTCTACACACTTTTTTAAGCGATGCCGGCTAGTATGTTTAAATTATACCCCTTCAGAATGTGAGGCCACTTCAGGCACCGCATATGAATGAGAAGTAAAAGAAACGATTAAAAAAACACCGATTAAATTTTTGTGGCGGTGCTTCAGTGATATTGTATGAGGGCGGTACACTAGTAGTTGCGGTGGACCGCTGCAGATCTCTGGTGTACACTAACACAAAGCGTCGCTGGGGTGGCCGATGATGATGCTCATGATGATGCTGCCCGAGCCAAACCCCAGAACTGAAGACCACTGGGGCCGCTCGCTATAAAGTCCTTTGCAACACGTTCGGTGTATGAAGTGCCCGTCTATCTACATACCAGTATGGTTAGTGGTAAGAGCTGGAGCAACCAAATTGTTTATTTGAACTCCTATGAGTTCTTAAGCTAATTTTTCCACGCCTCATACCACCACATCGAAAGGCGAAAGTTTGGAGCATCCAAACTGAAGCTGAAAACGTAGAACTCATAAAGAAGTAAGCTGTGGTCATACCCAATTCAGAACTATTACACTGTGATAGTCAAAAAAAAAGACAAGACCAAACTCGACGGTTTCCCCCTATTTCGGGTCCTACGAATCGAACTGCATCATTACTTTGTATACCCGGTACTCGAATGTATGGGCGGTATGCGCCCCGCCCCCTTCCGCCCGCACAAAGGACGAAAGTCTGTGGCATACACAATTTTGAAGATATGAGAAAACTAAAAACGCAGAATCATAGAGGATGGCCATTTCTATCATAGTGTTGAATTTTGATCAGATCTGATTATTAATATAGCCACAATAAAGAAAACCATTTCGAAAGTAATCTTTCCCTCTCGCTCTCTCTCACACGCGACCCTCTCTGTTGTGCCTATTCGTCCAAATGAGCGCCTAGATCTCAGAGACTATAAGATCTACAGCAACCAAACTTTCTATCCAAGCTCCTGTCATATCCATCCAGCACAAGTTTATTTCAAAATTTGGCCACGCCCCCTTCCGCCCCCACAAAGGACGAAAATCTGTGGAATCCACAATTTTTAAGATAAATGAAAACCAAAAACCCAGAATCATGGAAAGTGATCGTGTCTAACCGATTGCCGAATTTGGATCAGGTTGGATCATTATATTATCAGTGGCTACGCAACGCCTGCCAAGCGCTTACTCATTCCCTCTCTCTTTCTCTTTCTTTCTCGAATATGTAGTTATACATGTAAAAAATTCCAAAAATGGTTTGACTTAATTTTTTAAAATATTATTTTTTGCCCAAAATTTAATTCGTCCCTTTTGCGAACAAATAATAAATTGCATAAGTCGTAAGATCATATATGTACATATGTATATACTGCTTGAGTACCGGGTATAAAGTAGAGCTGCGGCCTTTCCCGCGGCTCACACCGTTCCCCCAAAAGACAACGTTTTGAGCAAACTAACAATTAGAAAAAAAAACTTTAAAAATTTGTATTTTTTAAAAAAGTTACTCTAACTATATTTGTGTGCTGTTTTATTTTTTTTGTATCTTTTAAGTGTTTTTAATAAGTATCATAAATTTGTACACGATATTTAAATTAAATTGAATAAGACTTATCTACCAATGTCCAACAAAAATGAGCAAGAGAAAAATGTGCCTTTCTCTTACAATGGGCCACTTTGATGAAAAACTTCAACAAAAAATGTTGTATGAAACCATGATTGTTACTCAAAAAAGTAATGATGCAGTTCGATTCGTAGGACCCGAAATAGGGGGAAACCGTCGAGTTTTGTCTTGTATTTTTTTAAACTATCACAGTGTTATTAGGTTTTTATACCCAAAATGATGCAACAAATTTCTTGTGGCTGAATCCACCAGCCTCATGCTCGCTTTCTCACACTCTTCCTCGTCCAGTGGCTAAGCCTGGTCTATCCGCCATAAATACATATACATAACTGTATAACGGTAGACTCTATGCGTAATTAGGCGGCAGAACATAGAGACGAACTGCAGGAATATATTCTATAAGCTACATATGTTTGTACATAAATCATAAGATAAGAAACTGAGTGATGGGTACCGGCACGTAAAGCTCGACTAACGTTACATTAATTTTCATATATTATCTATTATTTTAGGTTTACGCAAAACTTATCTACATTTCGCCGCGACGTCGTTAACCTGCCTAAAACAATGGCGTATTCAACAGGTGTGTATTAAAATATTCCAGTTTAGCATTTTTCACTTAGATAAACGAAAAAAATAGAATCTGAAAATCTAATCCAACCTTCTATGTACATATAGCCGGCTGCGTCGTAGCACAGTGAATTGTTGAATTGAAAAAAAGTGAACAAAAGCAACAAAACACTTCAATAGGGGATTGATCAAGCTATTCAATTCTACAAATTAAATATAAAAACACAAAAAATATTTTTTTTCAACTTTTGCAGAAAATCAAAAATTTTTAACTTGAAATCTTAATAATTTTTAGACGGTGTTTGTAGGGGGCGGATCACCAGATAAACACAATGCTTCGTTTTCCGTCACTATTTATTAAGTCTAGCTTATTCTCCAGTTCGGGTAGATTTATGTGGGTATATGTATGTATTCATGTATATCGTAGTTAAATCGAGAGTATGCATGAACAGAAATCGTTGTAGACGGGGAAGGAAGCGCGACTGAAAACTCCCGCTCAAGCTAGTGGCCGCCCGAGCGCCGGGCGGCTCTCCTAAGTGCGACTCCCTGCATAGTCCGCCACTGCGACAATCACCGCCGGAATGCTGATGAGCCAGGCAGTTCGTTCAATACTTATTTATAAGTACGGCTCGGAGCCTCTTCACAGGGCTCAACCGTAGGAAGTGGTGGCAGGTCCGTAGCGGATGCACTCCTGGGCAGACTCGGCATCGGTAGGAGTTCAGACCGCAAGCGCGTCGGCTCTCAATGATACGGAAATCTAGGATGAGATGAAGGTGTCGACGAAGCATTAGTACGAAAGTTGTAACGGGTTAAAGGCCTACCTTGGGCATTGGACATTGTCACGTGGTTACATTGAACTAAGTGCAAGTTTGGGCTTGAACTTGGCACGGAGTTCTGATCGCCAAAGCAGTGATTATTACGGATATCTTCCCGTCGGTCCACCGTAGGAGACCGTCCTAGCATTTCTGCGGAGAAGGCCGGAAGGGGATTGCTTTTGTAGACTCGAGAGCCCGCGTCTCTTACCCTTTGGATAGGTACTCTACACACCTGTCTCGAAAATGATGCAACTTTTATGGCTCTCTGAACGGCCGTATTAGACACTGGCCCAGAGAGCACCCAACCGAAAACTGTTTCTTGCCCGAGGAGAGAGCCACATACATAGGTTTTTCTGTAAGCCGCTTAACAGTACGGATGGTAGAATGTCAGCTCCGATCAGGACATCGATTGGTGAGCTCTCAAAAAATGTAGGATACGCCAACGGAAGGCTAGGCAAGTCTCTCAGCAAAACTGGAGAGATCGTATGCGAGGGAATATTCGCTGCCATCTCCGGAATAACGTAAGCTGTAACGTTTAATTGTAGACCTGACTTAGTCGGAGAGCGGATGGAAAAATTGCAGAGCTTCTTCGACTGAGCGGATACAGTATGATTGATGCCGGACACCTGTGCCTGGATGGGTTGAATTGGCAGTTTGATTATGCTGACTAGACGTTCCGTAATGAACTTGGCCTCGGAGCCAGAGTCGATCAAAGCGTGGGCGCGAAAATTGGTCCCCAGATGGCAAATATTAACCATAGCCGTGCTCAGAAGAACCGCACTTGTACCGGACGCGAAATAAGCCTGAACGTTAGACAAGGATTCGGAAGAACTCGGATGTTGTACGGATGTGGAAGTCGGCTCGCTGGAACTTGGATAGCCACGGTGCAGCAGCGTGTGGTACCGTTCCCCACAAGTGACGCAGTTGTGGGCGCTTTGGCATTCTCGGATCTGATGTCCCCGTGCGAAGCAATTCAGGCATAGCTGTTTCTGTTTAACGTAGCTGGAACGAGCATCAACGGTCATGTTGAGGAAGCGAGGACAATCACGGATTGGATGATTCTCTGTGGAGCAGAGATCACATGTCCTCCTCTGCGGATTCACTGTTGTCTCGAACGAGTGAACCCTCCTAGGAACAGGACTCCCTTGGGACCGGAACGGATTACTTTTAGAAGGTGGCGGATTCGCATCGCCTTTCGAACTATGTGGATTGGAAGGGTGGCTCTCGATCGCCTCTAGCGTCAGATACCGCTGACTGAGGAAGGAGTCCATCTCTTTCCATGACGGCATTTCCTTCTTGTCGGTTATGGACTCTTCCCACAACGCGCGGGTTAATCTCGGCAATCTTGAAGCGCAAATGGTCACGAGCAAGCTATCCCAATTCTCAGTGGAGACCTGGGAGTGGGCGAGTGCGGTAAGAACCCCCTGGATCGTATTCTGAAGTACTTTCAGAGCACGACTTGAATCGGACCCGATGTGAGGCAAAGAGAGGAGAAGGTGAATCTGGTTGGTCACCAGGAGCCGTCGGTTCTCATATCGGTCACGAAGGGCATCCCATGCCGCCTCGAAGCCGTCGTTGGTCAGCGGGGACTTCTCAACGATGGCCTTCGGATCGCCACTGGTCTAAGTGGCGAGGTAGTACAGTTTCTCTACGGGTGACAGTCTATGATTACGAATATAAATGGCTGTGAAGAGGTCCCGAAAAGTGGGCCAGCGAACGTAATCCCCTGCGAAAACTTCGATGTCACAGGGTGGCAGTCGACAGCCGCCATTGGAGTCCGGCTGTGCAGGAGGACGGACTACTGGGCTGGCGGACCGTAAGGTCAGCTAGGCACCGTTCATAGTCTTCATAGCACCTGCCATACATGGATTGGATCTCTCGTTGGGTGTCAGGATCCACGTCAACCGGCGCTATGGAACAGGCCTCGAATTCAGCATCCACCTTCGCCCACGTGCTCTGTAAGTGGTCTCTGCGGACCTGAGCGATAGCGGGGGATGGCGTGCTGGTACCGAACGCGGTAAAGCGGTCTTTCAAACTGGTCAGCCTGCCGATGGCTGCTACCACTTTCGCCCGTGCGGATATGAAGGCTGATTGGGCCATTGGAGAAGTGCGTCGAGAGCTGATGGGGCTGGTAGGTGGAAGAGCTGGCACCTTTAGCGTGACTGGCGAAAGAAACAGGACCGATTTGCTCTTTGCCGCGGAACTCGTACTTGTTGTAGGCGTACTGGGTAACTTTATCGGTTTAGTCACCGAGGTAGGTGTTCCTGGGGCGGAACCACTGCGTGGTGTCCTACTACCTGGAGCGGGCAATGGCAAAAGTTGTTTGCTGTCCTCGTCACCAGTGGGCATGTTCCTGACCTCACCCGCTGAGAACAAAGGACCGGAAGTGTCGGGCGGATGGACACGGAAAATGGACCCAACAACCCTTTGGTATTAATTTGTTGGCAAGTCGGAGGCGCTTGGGTATACTATGGCGATCAGACACTAATATTGGGAATCGGTGGCAAGTGACGACCAAAAACAGTATACCCGCCGAAAGTAGGGTAGCGCGTCACCGGACAAACCACCACCGAAAACGATACACCCTCAAAATACAGGGTAGCGAGTCGCTTGGCGCTCCGTTATGCGCAAGAGCGGCGCCGATAATCTGCTCTCCCAACAAAAACAACGGGCGCAACGGTGGAGAGGCGAACGCGAAAACGAGCAAAAGCAGGCACCGCTATTGCTGCTTGTATGTGTGGATGTAGGTGCGTTTAATTGCGGATTAGTACATATGTATATGTACATATGTATATAGACGCAAGAATATGCAGCCAATATGTATGTATATATGTATGCGGATATGTATGCGGATATGGATAAATGCGGGCAAGAATATGCAGTTAAATATATATGGACGTAGGTGCGTTTAAGTGCGGATTAGTACGTATACATATATATATATAGACGCAAGAATATGCAGCCAATATATATGTATGCGGATATGGACAAATGCGGACAAGAATATGCCGTTAAATCTGGTGTGTGGGTGTACTGATGTACGTAGTGAGGAGGAGCGGAAGATCAGAGAACAGACAGAATAGCCGCTTGGAATTGGACGGAAAAAACAAGATCAGGGCACTTCACTGGTGTTTTGTACGTCGTACTTATCTTGGTTCTCCTGGTAGAGCGATCCGCCTAAGCTTTCTGGGGTGCGCTTCTCCTTGTTGGTGAAGATCCGGCTCGAAGGACCAATGTTTGTAGGGGGCGGATCACCAGATAAACACAACGCTTCGTTTTCCTTCACTATTTATTAAGTCTAGCTTATTCTCCAGTTCGAGTAGATTTATGTGGGTATATGTATGTATTCATGTATATCGTAGTTAAATCGAGAGTATGCATGAACAGAAATCGTTGTAGACGGGGAAGGAAGCGCGACTGAAAACTCCCGCTCAAGCTAGTGGCCGCCCGAGCGCCGGGCGGCTCTCCTGAGTGCCGTGTGCAAGAACGTGCGAGAGCGAGTCGGGAGCGGAGCGCTCTCCAGAGCGCTCTCCACAGTGCGCTGCTGAAGTTTGCGGCTGCCCTGAACAGATGGTAATCTGAACTAAACAAGTTTTTGGTCTAATTTATAGCTTCATTTATAAGCTTTTCAAAATTGCAATGTTCAATAAAACTAGATTTTAGGTTAGATTAAGGCGGTAGCTCGAAAGGTGTGAACTTCCCCCCAGCTTACTTGGATGATGCCCCATGGGCGCAGGCCCCTTCTCTCTAACTACACCGTGGTGAGCAACTTTTTGTAAATTAAGGGCACTCCCATCCGATGGCTTGAATGTATTTGTACAAGCTCACTGGTTTGATTACGCAAAGTTTCGAATTGTCTGTAGGGAAAGAGGCACAGAATAGCCTCAAGTTTTAGGCATCTCACGGTCGGGTAAAGGCGGAAGAAGTGGGGAACCGAAGTTGTTGTGAGGGATTGACTGTGTAGAGGCGTGCGTTTCAATCTGCCCGTTTTCCGTGCCGGCTCGAATAACAGCAGTCAACTGTGCTTTGTTTTGTCTATATAGCTCTACCCAGCATTTTTTCGATCGACATGGTCATATCGAAAGCGAGATTTTGCATGTGATAGATTGTGCCATCGCCTGATTGCAAAATTCTCGAAGATTTTGTGGTTGTGAAACCTACTTGCTCCCTCCGATTGGAGAGGAATTGTAGTGCCCAGGCTGTCAGGCTAGCTTGTCGGTAGCATCTTTCCCCTGAATGTCCCTGGGTTCGAAGACTCTCATTAGGTAGAGCTCTAACTGTTCTGTGATCTCATTCAGACACCTACCGCAGTCTTTAATAGTCGTTGAGTTGGCTGTCTGAGAAGACGCACACTAAGTACCTGTTTAAAGGGAGTTTGGAGACAATAAAAATAGCCTGATTGATTGCTTCAACCTCCGCTTGGAACACATTACAGTGGCGGTTAAAAGGATGTTGTTGGAGTCTTCTCTATCTAGGAAGGCTAGTTATAAGAAACTTAAAGTATATGAAAACAAGAAGCACCACCTTTTTCTTCTTCTCTAAAAAAAAACTAAACCATAAATAAACCCATAATTGTTTTAAAAATTTTAAATTTTTAAATCTATCAGAAAATTTGACTAATGTAATTTATGTCACCCAGTAACGGTAACGCTTTCACCATGATCATGAAGAAGAAAAAGGTCAGAGTGTCGAAATGGGCAATATATTTCGAAGATTTCGACTGTAATATAGAGCATACATAGGTCCGTGCTAGGTCGTGCTATGTTTTGACTGATAGATTATTACATCGTTTAAAGGAGGCACGGCTGTTTGATTGGACGAAGGATTAAAAGAAGGCGATTGTAAAATCTAGTAATTTTTAGATTTTCAAACAAGTCAAGATCAAACGAAAAGACGCGGTTTTCTTTCGAGTAATATTATATTGTTCAACGTATTCGAGCAAAAACGAGTGCAGTGGCCTTGTGCGTAGTTCGACTAGTGGGCAGTGTCCGGGTACATGTCATAACGCCTAGTGTCATAACGCTCGTGGGCATAATGACACAAAAAATAGTGTCGTTGCGCCCATGGGCGAAAAGTGTCATACCGCCCGCAGGGCTTTATTTCACTTTTTTGTGGGCCTTATGAGACTATAACGCCCGAAGCTTATAAAAATTAAATAATAATATGATACAGACTCTGCGAAATAACACCCCCAAAAAAAAGAATGAAATAAGGCCGAAAAAAATCGATTTTCAATAAAATGTAAGGTGTTATTTCATATTGGTAAGCTCATTGATTCTTGATGCATTTTGCAAGATTTAAAAAGTTGAGGGCGTTATGACACTTTTGAAAGTGTCGTAACGCCCACGGGCGCTACGACACTTTGAGAATGGGCGCTATGACACTTTTGGAAATGTCATAACACCCGTGGGCGCTATGACACTATTTTTGGTGTCATAACGCCCACGGGCGTTATGACACTGGGCGTTATGACATGCACCCGGGCAGTGTCCACATACCACCATTCCCGCGAGCCACAGTCGGCCGCACGCATCCCAATTCGCCGTCGCCGATTGCCGGTCGGGTCACCCGAAGATGCGTTAAGAGAGACTCCAATACTTTTCTCTTAACTACTTTCCATCGTTGCGGGGGGTGTTGTAGTCATGCACTAGGACGACCGCCCCTTCGGCCAGATTGGCCTCGCCTTTGCTCCACTGGGCTCGCTGCTGCAGGCTGCAGGCTGAGGAGGTAGTCCCTGGACCACTTGCGCCAAAAACACAGTTTGAGCTCCAACAACAGTTGCCACCGCTTCAATTATGCGGGTGCGGGCTTGATGTTGGGCTCTTCGGGTGTGGATCCATGCGGCAGCCCCAGCAAAGGCTGGCCCATGAGCAAGTGCCCTGGCGTTATGGCCTCCCCGTCGTTCGGATCGCTGGTGTCCGCCACGAGGGGCCTGGAGTTGAGCAACGCTTCTACTTCCACCAGGTGCATGCTCAACTTGTCCGGCGTGAGGTTGGCGTCGCCTGCTGCCTGTTTGGCAGCCTTTACTGCTGCTTCCCACAGTCCGCCGAAGTGTGGTGCCTTTGGAGGGATAAAGCTCCAGTGTACCGCTCTGGCCGCTGCGTTCCTGCAGTTCCTCCTTGCTCTGGAGAAATGCCGTTTGGAGCTCCCTCAGCACGTTGCTGGCTCCCACGAAGTTCGTCGCGCTGTCGCTGAAGATCATCTCCGGCAGCCCTTGTCTCCCAACGAACCTTTTGAAAAAGCGTCAGCGGAAAGGTCTGAGACAGTTTCTAAATGGACTGCCGTGTACGCATCTTCTAACATGTGCTGTACATACGCTTCGGGCATTGATCACCCAAACTTGCTGCCTCAGCAATCCCACCAGAACCTTTGCACCAGCATGATAGTGCCTAAGGTGCAAATGCCTGACAAAAAGGCAGACAAATTCAGATCCCTTTGGCAGCAACAGAGAGAACTTAGCATCATATGAGACAAGGCCGTGTAGCAAACGCTCTCCTACTCGAATTAACTTAAATTTAATGCCATTTTCATCAAAGACTGCAGCATCGGAGCTAATACTGCCGATTTTTTCAACAATCTGTACTCATTGCTGTATGTTGTGTTTTATACGACTGCGATCAGCTTTAAGAATGCAATGTTTCTTTCTGACGCAGATACAATATGCGAACCACCTCTAAGCTGATTGAAACAAAATCGAAGCACGTAAGCCATTATACGGACCAGCTTAGAAAATATCGATTGACGGTTGATTAATTGCACAATACAATTAGATTCGGCGTCAGATACCCCAAGCGCACATACCGCTGCATTTTTCATGTTTTCAGAAGTTTTCACTTCTGATGCTATCTCGAACTGATGAAGTTGAGGCGATCGATCCTTTTCTGCCATTAAAAAACTTGGCCCATTGAACCAAAAGGAGCTCACAATATCGTTAACATCGGTTCTCCTTGAAACCAAGTCTGCTGTATTAGCATCCGTTGGAACGTGACGCCATACGACTCCAGTTGAAAACTCTTAATATTCTGCGACTCGTTTCGCGCCAAATGTTCCCAACGTACCCGAATCATGCTCCAACCATATAACGTGACTTACGAATCTGACCAGAAATTCACGCTTTCTATCGTGAATTTGGTCATTGTGCTTGACACTTGTTGCCAGAGTTTGGCCAGCAATAGTGCTGCACAAAGCTCTAACCGGGGTATTGTTGTTACGCTCAGCGGAGCTACCCTAGACTTTGCCGTAAGCAATGAAGCGCGAACGTGTTCGTTGTTGCATGTTCGTACGTATATGCAACAACCATAGGCGTGACTGGGTGCGTCAGCAAAGCCGTGAATTTGAACCCTTTGGTACAACGTCAAACACAATTACCGAGGGATTGAAATTTTGTGCAAATCCCGCAAGGTAGTGGTGAACTTATCCCATGCAGTGTGTAGACTCATAGAAATAGCCTCATCCCAATCTACTTTTAGCCCCCATAAGTCCTGCAATAACATTTTTGCCCTAGTGACAATTGGATACAACAAACCAAGAGGGTCAAACAAACGAGAGCCTATTGACAATATATTCTGTTTTGTTGGTATTTAAACACATCCTCTTGAGGTGCCCAGCGCATTCCAAGCGTCTTAACTGAGCTTTGATCATCAATTTTGATGCTGATTTCCTCACTTTTACCAGATTGAGTCGGGCAATTGGAAGCCCACTTGTCCAATGGATCTCCTTCTGAGAGCAATATATCACGAACCTGGCTGCAAATTGTGTCCAGTTCTTGTAAACTGTCTGCACCTGCCAGCATATCGTCGACATAAAAACAATTGCGTATCACTTCCGCATCAATGGGATGTGATTGTGCGAAAATATTTGCCAATTCGAACAAGCAACGTACAGCCAGAAAGGGTGCTGACGCTGTACCATATGTAACAGTATTCAACCTGTGTGCCTGTATGTTTTTTGAAGTGTTTTCTCTCTACAAGACAAGTTGGAAGTCTCTGTCTTTCTCAAAAACATTTATCTGCCTGTACATTTTCGAAATATCTGCAGTTACGGTATATTTGTTGAACCGAATGTTGACCAATGTTGAATACAACTCCCTCTGAATAGTTGGCCCCACCATTAATGTTTCATTCAGCGAAACTGCTGTTGATGTTTTGCTGGAAGCATCGAACACACCACGAAGTTTGGTTGAGGTATTCTCAGGTCTGAGTAATAATGCTATTCTAGAGGAGCAAACTTCAGAATGGACATATGCCCCAAATCCAAATACTCTTTCATGAAGTCATGATATATTTCTGAGAGTGTCATCCTTTGACAGTTTGCGCTCAAGCTGCAAAAAACGCCTTTCAGCAGTTTGAAAGGACAGGCCAAGAACTTAAGGGTCGGTCTTAAAGGGAACTTTAACTTGGAAGCGACCATAAGGCAATCGTTGTACAGTTTTTGCAAAGTACAACTCACAGGCCTCTTGTTCAGCGGAAAACGTGTGGGAATTCAAACGAGATTGAATCGATGCACAAACCTTATTTTTACTATCGGTTGTTGCACCACCTACCATTGCGATAGCAAGGGAAGTTGGCTCACGTTTAAGCCGAAGCCTCTGTGCCAGGCTCTCAGACATCAAATTTATTTGAAAATTTCCAACTCTGCCTGTAGGTTTATAGCCTTATCAATATAACCCTCTAAAAGTTCTGGGCGACAAGCTAATTCGGTTTTGTCCGATGAAATTTGCTTCAATCTAGCGAGTCGCTTGGCGCTCCGTTATGCGCAAGAGCGGCTCCGATAATCTGCTCTCCCAACAAAAACAACGGGCGCAACGGTGGAGAGGCGAACGCGAAAACGAGCAAAAGCAGGCACCGCTATTGCTGCTTGTATGTGTGGATGTAGGTGCGTTTAATTGCGGATTAGTACATATGTATATGTACATATGTATATAGACGCAAGAATATGCAGCCAATATGTATGTATATATGTATGCGGATATGTATGCGGATATGGATAAATGCGGGCAAGAATATGCAGTTAAATATATATGGACGTAGGTGCGTTTAAGTGCGGATTAGTACGTATACATATATATATATAGACGCAAGAATATGCAGCCAATATATATGTATGCGGATATGGACAAATGCGGACAAGAATATGCCGTTAAATCTGGTGTGTGGGTGTACTGATGTACGTAGTGAGGAGGAGCGGAAGATCAGAGAACAGACAGAATAGCCGCTTGGAATTGGACGGAAAAAACAAGATCAGGGCACTTCACTGGTGTTTTGTACGTCGTACTTATCTTGGTTCTCCTGGTAGAGCGATCCGCCTAAGCTTTCTGGGGTGCGCTTCTCCTTGTTGGTGAAGATCCGGCTCGAAGGACCAATGTTTGTAGGGGGCGGATCACCAGATAAACACAACGCTTCGTTTTCCTTCACTATTTATTAAGTCTAGCTTATTCTCCAGTTCGAGTAGATTTATGTGGGTATATGTATGTATTCATGTATATCGTAGTTAAATCGAGAGTATGCATGAACAGAAATCGTTGTAGACGGGGAAGGAAGCGCGACTGAAAACTCCCGCTCAAGCTAGTGGCCGCCCGAGCGCCGGGCGGCTCTCCTGAGTGCCGTGTGCAAGAACGTGCGAGAGCGAGTCGGGAGCGGAGCGCTCTCCAGAGCGCTCTCCACAGTGCGCTGCTGAAGTTTGCGGCTGCCCTGAACAGATGGTAATCTGAACTAAACAAGTTTTTGGTCTAATTTATAGCTTCATTTATAAGCTTTTCAAAATTGCAATGTTCAATAAAACTAGATTTTAGGTTAGATTAAGGCGGTAGCTCGAAAGGTGTGAACTTCCCCCCAGCTTACTTGGATGATGCCCCATGGGCGCAGGCCCCTTCTCTCTAACTACACCGTGGTGAGCAACTTTTTGTAAATTAAGGGCACTCCCATCCGATGGCTTGAATGTATTTGTACAAGCTCACTGGTTTGATTACGCAAAGTTTCGAATTGTCTGTAGGGAAAGAGGCACAGAATAGCCTCAAGTTTTAGGCATCTCACGGTCGGGTAAAGGCGGAAGAAGTGGGGAACCGAAGTTGTTGTGAGGGATTGACTGTGTAGAGGCGTGCGTTTCAATCTGCCCGTTTTCCGTGCCGGCTCGAATAACAGCAGTCAACTGTGCTTTGTTTTGTCTATATAGCTCTACCCAGCATTTTTTCGATCGACATGGTCATATCGAAAGCGAGATTTTGCATGTGATAGATTGTGCCATCGCCTGATTGCAAAATTCTCGAAGATTTTGTGGTTGTGAAACCTACTTGCTCCCTCCGATTGGAGAGGAATTGTAGTGCCCAGGCTGTCAGGCTAGCTTGTCGGTAGCATCTTTCCCCTGAATGTCCCTGGGTTCGAAGACTCTCATTAGGTAGAGCTCTAACTGTTCTGTGATCTCATTCAGACACCTACCGCAGTCTTTAATAGTCGTTGAGTTGGCTGTCTGAGAAGACGCACACTAAGTACCTGTTTAAAGGGAGTTTGGAGACAATAAAAATAGCCTGATTGATTGCTTCAACCTCCGCTTGGAACACATTACAGTGGCGGTTAAAAGGATGTTGTTGGAGTCTTCTCTATCTAGGAAGGCTAGTTATAAGAAACTTAAAGTATATGAAAACAAGAAGCACCACCTTTTTCTTCTTCTCTAAAAAAAAACTAAACCATAAATAAACCCATAATTGTTTTAAAAATTTTAAATTTTTAAATCTATCAGAAAATTTGACTAATGTAATTTATGTCACCCAGTAACGGTAACGCTTTCACCATGATCATGAAGAAGAAAAAGGTCAGAGTGTCGAAATGGGCAATATATTTCGAAGATTTCGACTGTAATATAGAGCATACATAGGTCCGTGCTAGGTCGTGCTATGTTTTGACTGATAGATTATTACATCGTTTAAAGGAGGCACGGCTGTTTGATTGGACGAAGGATTAAAAGAAGGCGATTGTAAAATCTAGTAATTTTTAGATTTTCAAACAAGTCAAGATCAAACGAAAAGACGCGGTTTTCTTTCGAGTAATATTATATTGTTCAACGTATTCGAGCAAAAACGAGTGCAGTGGCCTTGTGCGTAGTTCGACTAGTGGGCAGTGTCCGGGTACATGTCATAACGCCTAGTGTCATAACGCTCGTGGGCATAATGACACAAAAAATAGTGTCGTTGCGCCCATGGGCGAAAAGTGTCATACCGCCCGCAGGGCTTTATTTCACTTTTTTGTGGGCCTTATGAGACTATAACGCCCGAAGCTTATAAAAATTAAATAATAATATGATACAGACTCTGCGAAATAACACCCCCAAAAAAAAGAATGAAATAAGGCCGAAAAAAATCGATTTTCAATAAAATGTAAGGTGTTATTTCATATTGGTAAGCTCATTGATTCTTGATGCATTTTGCAAGATTTAAAAAGTTGAGGGCGTTATGACACTTTTGAAAGTGTCGTAACGCCCACGGGCGCTACGACACTTTGAGAATGGGCGCTATGACACTTTTGGAAATGTCATAACACCCGTGGGCGCTATGACACTATTTTTGGTGTCATAACGCCCACGGGCGTTATGACACTGGGCGTTATGACATGCACCCGGGCAGTGTCCACATACCACCATTCCCGCGAGCCACAGTCGGCCGCACGCATCCCAATTCGCCGTCGCCGATTGCCGGTCGGGTCACCCGAAGATGCGTTAAGAGAGACTCCAATACTTTTCTCTTAACTACTTTCCATCGTTGCGGGGGGTGTTGTAGTCATGCACTAGGACGACCGCCCCTTCGGCCAGATTGGCCTCGCCTTTGCTCCACTGGGCTCGCTGCTGCAGGCTGCAGGCTGAGGAGGTAGTCCCTGGACCACTTGCGCCAAAAACACAGTTTGAGCTCCAACAACAGTTGCCACCGCTTCAATTATGCGGGTGCGGGCTTGATGTTGGGCTCTTCGGGTGTGGATCCATGCGGCAGCCCCAGCAAAGGCTGGCCCATGAGCAAGTGCCCTGGCGTTATGGCCTCCCCGTCGTTCGGATCGCTGGTGTCCGCCACGAGGGGCCTGGAGTTGAGCAACGCTTCTACTTCCACCAGGTGCATGCTCAACTTGTCCGGCGTGAGGTTGGCGTCGCCTGCTGCCTGTTTGGCAGCCTTTACTGCTGCTTCCCACAGTCCGCCGAAGTGTGGTGCCTTTGGAGGGATAAAGCTCCAGTGTACCGCTCTGGCCGCTGCGTTCCTGCAGTTCCTCCTTGCTCTGGAGAAATGCCGTTTGGAGCTCCCTCAGCACGTTGCTGGCTCCCACGAAGTTCGTCGCGCTGTCGCTGAAGATCATCTCCGGCAGCCCTTGTCTCCCAACGAACCTTTTGAAAAAGCGTCAGCGGAAAGGTCTGAGACAGTTTCTAAATGGACTGCCGTGTACGCATCTTCTAACATGTGCTGTACATACGCTTCGGGCATTGATCACCCAAACTTGCTGCCTCAGCAATCCCACCAGAACCTTTGCACCAGCATGATAGTGCCTAAGGTGCAAATGCCTGACAAAAAGGCAGACAAATTCAGATCCCTTTGGCAGCAACAGAGAGAACTTAGCATCATATGAGACAAGGCCGTGTAGCAAACGCTCTCCTACTCGAATTAACTTAAATTTAATGCCATTTTCATCAAAGACTGCAGCATCGGAGCTAATACTGCCGATTTTTTCAACAATCTGTACTCATTGCTGTATGTTGTGTTTTATACGACTGCGATCAGCTTTAAGAATGCAATGTTTCTTTCTGACGCAGATACAATATGCGAACCACCTCTAAGCTGATTGAAACAAAATCGAAGCACGTAAGCCATTATACGGACCAGCTTAGAAAATATCGATTGACGGTTGATTAATTGCACAATACAATTAGATTCGGCGTCAGATACCCCAAGCGCACATACCGCTGCATTTTTCATGTTTTCAGAAGTTTTCACTTCTGATGCTATCTCGAACTGATGAAGTTGAGGCGATCGATCCTTTTCTGCCATTAAAAAACTTGGCCCATTGAACCAAAAGGAGCTCACAATATCGTTAACATCGGTTCTCCTTGAAACCAAGTCTGCTGTATTAGCATCCGTTGGAACGTGACGCCATACGACTCCAGTTGAAAACTCTTAATATTCTGCGACTCGTTTCGCGCCAAATGTTCCCAACGTACCCGAATCATGCTCCAACCATATAACGTGACTTACGAATCTGACCAGAAATTCACGCTTTCTATCGTGAATTTGGTCATTGTGCTTGACACTTGTTGCCAGAGTTTGGCCAGCAATAGTGCTGCACAAAGCTCTAACCGGGGTATTGTTGTTACGCTCAGCGGAGCTACCCTAGACTTTGCCGTAAGCAATGAAGCGCGAACGTGTTCGTTGTTGCATGTTCGTACGTATATGCAACAACCATAGGCGTGACTGGGTGCGTCAGCAAAGCCGTGAATTTGAACCCTTTGGTACAACGTCAAACACAATTACCGAGGGATTGAAATTTTGTGCAAATCCCGCAAGGTAGTGGTGAACTTATCCCATGCAGTGTGTAGACTCATAGAAATAGCCTCATCCCAATCTACTTTTAGCCTCCATAAGTCCTGCAATAACATTTTTGCCCTAGTGACAATTGGATACAACAAACCAAGAGGGTCAAACAAACGAGAGCCTATTGACAATATATTCTGTTTTGTTGGTATTTAAACACATCCTCTTGAGGTGCCCAGCGCATTCCAAGCGTCTTAACTGAGCTTTGATCATCAATTTTGATGCTGATTTCCTCACTTTTACCAGATTGAGTCGGGCAATTGGAAGCCCACTTGTCCAATGGATCTCCTTCTGAGAGCAATATATCACGAACCTGGCTGCAAATTGTGTCCAGTTCTTGTAAACTGTCTGCACCTGCCAGCATATCGTCGACATAAAAACAATTGCGTATCACTTCCGCATCAATGGGATGTGATTGTGTGAAAATATTTGCCAATTCGAACAAGCAACGTACAGCCAGAAAGGGTGCTGACGCTGTACCATATGTAACAGTATTCAACCTGTGTGCCTGTATGTTTTTTGAAGTGTTTTCTCTCTACAAGACAAGTTGGAAGTCTCTGTCTTTCTCAAAAACATTTATCTGCCTGTACATTTTCGAAATAAGTTACGGTATATTTGTTGAACCGAATGTTGACCAATGTTGAATACAACTCCCTCTGAATAGTTGGCCCCACCATTAATGTTTCATTCAGCGAAACTGCTGTTGATGTTTTGCTGGAAGCATCGAACACACCACGAAGTTTGGTTGAGGTATTCTCAGGTCTGAGTAATAATGCTATTCTAGAGGAGCAAACTTCAGAATGGACATATGCCCCAAATCCAAATACTCTTTCATGAAGTCATGATATATTTCTGAGAGTGTCATCCTTTGACAGTTTGCGCTCAAGCTGCAAAAAACGCCTTTCAGCAGTTTGAAAGGACAGGCCAAGAACTTAAGGGTCGGTCTTAAAGGGAACTTTAACTTGGAAGCGACCATAAGGCAATCGTTGTACAGTTTTTGCAAAGTACAACTCACAGGCCTCTTGTTCAGCGGAAAACGTGTGGGAATTCAAACGAGATTGAATCGATGCACAAACCTTATTTTTACTATCGGTTGTTGCACCACCTACCATTGCGATAGCAAGGGAAGTTGGCTCACGTTTAAGCCGAAGCCTCTGTGCCAGGCTCTCAGACATCAAATTTATTTGAAAATTTCCAACTCTGCCTGTAGGTTTATAGCCTTATCAATATAACCCTCTAAAAGTTCTGGGCGACAAGCTAATTCGGGTTTGTCCGATGAAATTTGCTTCAATCTAAAGGCTGTTTGCACGCGCGCAATATCAGCAAACCTTTGTCGACATAATGCCAACTTGGTATTTGTCTTAGGTACTGTTGGCTGTTCAACTGTTGGCCGTTCCACTGCCTGCCTATCGGACTCTGACATAATTAAATTGAGAGACAGAAACTACCTTCAACAACGTACCCAAAGTTTAACAAACTTTTCAAGCTACCTTCGCACACGCACTGCAGCTATGTACCGAAAACGCGTCCTTTTTATGGGCGGAAAGGGGCGGAGCGAAATTTTGAAATACACTCGTAGTAGTGTGATAACAAAGGAAACTGGATACAAAACTTGGTTGCTTCTGCTTTTATAGTCTCTGAGATCTAGGCGCTAATGAAGACGGACAGACGGACGGACAGCGGACGGACAGACGGACGGACAGCGGACGGACAGACAGACGTGGCTATATCGACTCGGCTATTAATGCTGATCAAGAATATATATACTTTATGGGGTCGGAAACGCTTCCTTCTGGGCGTTACACACATCCATTATCACCACAAATCTAATATACCCCTATACTCTGAGAGTACCGGGTATAAAAATGTTAGCCATACCATATTTTTTTTCGACTTTTCCTGAGTTTTCAAAAAATGTTTTCACGTTTCACGCAAAAAATGATGAAATTTAAATTTGATAGCTACAAATTGTCTGGGTGAAATTTTTAGCTGAATTTGTCAGCTTTTCAGAATTGCAAAGTTTAACACAACCAGCTTTCAGAAACTTAAGCTATGAAGAAAAATACCAAATTTGTAAAAAATTCTTTAAAAAAAACTAAACCTAGAAAAAAAACCATAATTCTTTAAAAAAAATTGAAATTTCCAAATCTGTCCGAAAAAGTCATTTTGAGCGATAACAGTCAAAATTTCGGGGAAAATACCGCAAAAAATTATGAAATTTGATTTTGAAAGCTTAATATCTCTCAGACTTTCAAAACTGCAAAGTTCAATACAACCAGTTGTAGGATCTTGGCAGCCAAAAATGTTGATGTTGACGGAATTCACTTCCAGATACAACAGTTTTTACCAGGCGATTTGATGTCTTTTAAATGAATCGATACTGTTGTGGATGAAAATGAAAGTGTACATATTTCAATTGAATTTTAAAATTCACTAGATATACCTGAAATGACGCCACATAATCTTCGATTAAAGATTGGTTCTACTATAATTCTCTTACGTAATTTGAATCCACCTCAATTATACAACGGTACGTGTACCGCAAATATTTTTGAAGCAACTACTATACCCTTCAAAAGGCTACAGTTTCCAATTCGTTTAGCTTTTGCCATGTCTATAAATAACTCTCAAGGGTGAACAATGTCCGTTTGTGGTTTCGATTTTTTTCCTAATGGGCAACTATAGGTTGCATGCTTACGTGTAGGAAACCCGTCTAAAACCGTGTTAGCTAAAGACAGAGTAACTTAAAATATTATGCACCGACTAGTGATAAATTAAATTGAAATTATAATTAAAATTCATAATAATAAATATTTTGTTAAACATCTAAGACTATCTTCCCTACCTACCTCATTCATAAGTTTAAGTTTACTACAATGCAATAAAACAACACAGCAACGCGTGGCCGGGTCAGCTACATAAAAATATATATAATTTGCGTGTCACGTTGTTTGACCGCTAGAGACTCCTAAACTAATATGCCGATTTTAATCAAATTTGCACACCGTGTGCAGTTTGATCCAACTTGAAAGATAGAATACATAGCTTACATTTTAATTTATAGTCACAATATTATTTTATTGCAAATTATTTGTCTATTACTTGACATTCACAATTTGCGCCAAACATGTGTGCTTGAACTCCTATTTCATTTCATATCTTGTCAGTCTGTAGAATTTTTCTCTGGAAAAATAACAAGTTGTGTAAGTTTAATTGTTGCTTTTCAAAATGTGTGCGTGTTAAATTAACCTGAGCGGTTTTTAAAGTTAAATTTTGAGACGATCAATTTTGGGCGAACCCGAAATGCGGCAAAAGTTGTGGCTTTGAGAAGCCGTGAAAGTAGCAAAGACGTTACATATCGCAATGAAAATACCCGTTTACGAGCAGAAAGGTCCCATTCAGATGAACGGAACAATGATGCAACAACAACTGCACATGAACGTCGTGAAATACTAAATCTGCAAGGTGTTACGTTCACGTAAAACTGTGTCACGGATTACTCTTTTCATAGGCATATTATAATTGGTCAAAAAAACGAACTTTGTCGCCATTGTCAGACAAATAAATTTAAAGGTGAAGCAGATGGGATGTGCTGTGCGAGTGGTAAAGTGACATTTCCTGATTTGGGGAGCCCACTACAACCATTGAGCGCGTTACCTACTGGATTGACACTTGAGTCTAATAATTTTTGAACAAAATATGAAAGTATAATTCCAGTTTTCGAGTTTTCGTGCCGCAAATATCATAAGAGACAACTTCATGCCAACGTTCAAGGTAATTTAATAGTTTTGTTTTCAATCTATCGTATATTTTATTCAGATGCAAGGTCAAATATTCAATCGAGCTGGCTCTTTGCTACCCTCGACAACGCAGACCATCAATTTTTGCAATTATATTTTATTGGTAACGTGGTAGACGAAGCTGATCGTCGGTGTGCCAACACGCGAAGACAAATTATTTACGATTTGCAATATATGTTCCATGCGAACAACGAATTGGTTAATTTGTTAGCTTGATCGCATGCTATCTGACGATCATAAAATTGTTATTCGAGCTGATAAAATACGTGTCGGCGAACACGCAAAGGGTTTCAAATCACAAACAGTAGACGAAGTGGCGCAAAAGTCATAGTTGGTGACCAATTTAATAATCGTAATAGTTATTGTGTTTCATCGTAGAAATAAGAAGCTTTAACGTGTATTCGAGATTCATCGCTGTTATGATGGCTATCATTTCAACATTAAAATATTAAATCCAGTAAACGGGAAATTGATGAAAAATTTATGATTGATTTTTATTTTAATTGAAATTGAATTTAATCCATTGTAGTTCGAGAAGAACAAAGAAAGTTAGTGCTATGAATTATTACGCATACAGGCTGCAGACAACCACATAGTGAGGTGTATAGCACTTCAAATTCAAAAATGAATTCAAAAATTGAATCGGAACGGTGGAATTTTCTTCGATTCAACCAAGCCAAATTACGTTCCGAAGAGTACATACTCGTATATTCATTTTCGTGATGCTATTAACAACGATGGTTTTTTCGTTTCGAGTTTTTATTAATTGTATTTATGTTTCGCATTAAATTTGAATTGTATAAAGTCTAGTGTAAGTTAGTATAGGGCAAGGCGGGAGCGCACTAAAAGCTCGTTCTCTTGCCCTTAGCGAATGCGCCGCGCTTTGCCACCGTATGTTAGTTAGGCTAGAGATCGAACACTGTATTATAGTCGTTGAAAAGACTCTGATCGAGCGCAAGCTCTACAAAAATTCCAGAATGGACAGTGGATGCTGAATTGTTCGAAAAGGTCACCCAAAACATGATTCACGGTCCATGTGTTGCGTTGAACTTAGACTAACCGTGTACGGTTGAAGGGAAGTGCTCCAAATATTTTCCAAAAAATTTGATTTTGTGATATGCCGTATATCGGCGTCGATAAACTGAAGATAATTACCATTCGGTAACTTTGAGAGTTCAAAATCAAGATTTGAAGAATTATAATTGTTGGGTTGTGCCATATTCACCGTTGTTATCCAAGATTTATAAAGCGGACATAAACATAGACTACTGCAGTTCAATTCAATATATTAAATACATTTGCAAATACATCAACAAAAGAAGTGATATATAGCTGTTTTTGGAGGAGTTGCTAATTTCAAATGGGCAGATACATACATCAGTTCCAATGAAGCAGTATGGCGCATATTATCATTCCCGATCTATGATAGGAATCCAACTGTTCATTAGGTGAACTTTAAAACGGACAACGCGTTTTTTTTACACCCGGAAATGCAATGCGAAGAGCGGCGTTTCGAGTGTTTTGATTAGCAGCAACAACTCCAGCAGCATTTTTTACTTTGTGTCAACGTTGAATATTTGCAAACTGTTAATAAAGAATTGTGTGGGACGTATCGCAAAGCATGCGAACGATTGAATTAGCTTGAGAATGACATGCGTAGGGATCTTACACTTGAAGATGCAGCATTACCACCAAGTCCACATCAAATTCGGATACCTTTCGCAATTATTATAGCCCTGTGCAGTCCAGCAAAGCCAACAGAATTGTGGCAAAAACATCAAAATCATTTGTCAGAGGATTTTTTACATCGATTGCGCCGTTAAACATGGACTATACGCCGGTAATTTACAACAATGCATTGATCGCTCTTGAAGACCTTTCATTGATGATGGCAAGCAAAGAATTAGCTCGCAACCTTTTCAACGTGAAAACAGTATGATCATGCCGAGCTTAATGCGTTTGTGTATAACAATCAGCCACAGTTAAATATCAATCAAAGAACGGCTTACGAGCAAATATTGCGAGCTATATATAACAACATGGTGGACTGGTCTTTTTGGATGCACCTAGAGGTACCGGAAAAACTTGTCATTTCGATCATTTTGGCTACCATTCGAGCACAAGGGTGCGATTCTACATTGGCTCTAGTTTCGTCTGGCATCACTGCCCCATTTTTGGATGGTGGTCGCAAGGCGCACTTGAACATGCAGGCTGACGATAATTGTAACATACAACGAAGATGGGGCATGTTAAGGCAACGAGCTGCTGTTGAGTGTAGCGACCAGAGGAGCACGCGCTGGTTCCGGCTTCTGCGGTCGTCGGCTGGGGGGGTTGAAAATGTACCACGGTGATACCTGCTCGCACGGCTATATTCATAATTACATTAAAATTCGCGTGCTGTTTTGCTTCTAACACAAGATCGACCGGACAGAACAGAAAAGATACGGAAAACAAGGTGAGGTTGACTAGATGTCTCACTACTCCAAATGATTCAGCATAGCTGAGGTTGCGGAATTATGCTGCGCGGATGTTGTTACGCCAGCTGAGTGCCCACCCTACCATGATCACCGGAGCCGCAATACCACCATAGTGGCCGATGATCCCTTGCACAACCCCAAGAGTTATTTTATTTCCATATTTCGACGAGGCATGGCTTCCACAACACGACCCAATCTAGAACATCTTAAGCTTCCATCAAAAACTTATTTATTAATAGACAAATTACTCATGGCGCCTCACTAATCCTAAACTCCAACAATTATACACTCTGATCGCTATAGCTTAAAAAGAAACTTAAATGATAAGGGAAAAACAAGTTTTAAAATATAAATAAACAAATATAAATCTAAATAATATATATATAAATATAAAGACTAAGGAATTCAAAAGGCGGAATATTTAAATCGACTGTGCCAATTTAACAGACGACACTGTTACGGCTATGGCTATGCCAATAATTGGACATGATAATCATCTAGATCAGCATGGGATGAATATTAAGAGGATGCATGCAAAAATAAATATAATTCAAAAATAGTCGGTAACTCACTTTTTGCCGCGATCCATCGTTGAAAGCGCTTTCGGGAGGTGCTGCAAGCTGTGGTATTAGGACGGGGTGTTGTGTTTTGTTTGATTATAAAGAAATTAAGTGCATGTTTTTAAATATTATTTGGGAATATTCAACATATTCATTCCCACGCTCATTTTGGACCATCATATCCCAATTATATATATGGGGTTTTTTTTTTGCTTTTTTTTTTTTGTTTTTTTTTTTTAACTTTATTCTAAGGCCGGTTTCTTACTATATGTATATTTAACTGTTTCACTTGCTTTCTTCTTTCTTGTTCTATTTTCTTGTTCGCTACCTACTCTTAACTTAATCTCTTAATCGGGATCCCTCTATCCCCTCCGCTCCCCTACTCGGTCGTCAGCGTCGCTTGTGCTTGCTCCCTCCATACGGGATCGCTGCTAATATTTTTGGCCTCTCCTTCTGTTATCTCTGCCCCCCCCCCCCCCAAAACTCCCAGAGCATTCTCAATTTTCGTTTACAATTTTCGTTTCGTTTCGCACTAACTATCGGGCTTCTTTGTTTCCTGAGTGCAGTTCTTGTAGTTTTTGGGCACTTTTATACTTTTTCCTTGAGCACAATATTTTGGGCGATTTCCCGGTTGGCCTACACGCTTCCCGGAGGCTGTCACTCTCTTATATACCGCCCATATCGACGCTTATCGCTGGCTACACAATTTTCGGCAGGGTTGAGGTTAGGTTTATTCAGGGTTCATGACGGTCCAAAATTGAGTCGTTTTCCAAAATTTTATTTTTTTTTGTTTTTGCTACATCACCCTTTTGGGCTCCGTAGAAGCCGGTTAAAACTGAACTTTCGAGTTTTTCTCTGAATTTTCCGTCGTTTGCACACAGGGAGGAAAGCAGCCGCTCCAGCGACGTTGGACTGGTTGCGCGCGAGCGTGTGAACTGACGTGACCTTTTTTTTTTCCGTCTCCTTTCCTCTATCTCTTGTCGCTCGGAGATCAGCTGTGCGTTGCTTAGCGGCTCCCACCAAGCGACGTTGGGTGCCAAATCTATTGGTGCGGGAAATCAGCAATGTAACGCCCGAAACTAACAAAAATATGGGATATCCCATCGGTTTGCACTTACCCACGGGATTTGGCACCAAGGCCTGAAATAATGAGGATTATCTCTTGGAACGCCGTCTAACGACGAGAAATGCTGAGAGTAGCGATCGCTTTATTAACACCACTTTTTCTTAGTTGCGAAAATCGAGAACAAAAACTCTCTGAACCGTAATTTAAAGGCACTATCGCGGAGCAGACGGTGTTACTCGTTCCAAGGCTAAATTCCAAAAGGAAGATGGACACGATCCGAGCTACCATGAACCTTGTCGGATCTACCAAATGACGTCCAAATGTCAATCCCTTTGTCATCGCTTTCTCCTTTTTCCCTGCCTTTCTCTACCACTGTCACTCGGTTATGATCACCCACAGAGGGAGCCAAAATTCCTACCTCCACAGTTTTAGAACCCCTTACCCTAAAGCCGCCGTAGCAGAGCCCCCACAGTTTTCCGACCACTGGTTTCAAGAGTCACTACAAATTCCCACCCCACCAAAATCACACTTTGGGGAGGACAACGACCAAAAGTGGGATCCACGCTTGAAACTGGTTTTTCAAAAAGGGTACATCATTGTTTTAGGTCTTTTGCACGGAATTTCTCTATTAACTTACCTTGCAAATCTTCAACCTCATAATAACAATTTCCCAGTTTCCGCCTTATCCGACTTTTTATAAAAGCTGGTGCTAGTTTCGCACTAAAGCCCTTTGCGAAATTGCTCTGTTGAAAGTTTCGGCGATATATCTCCTGACCTACTACAAATGACACCTCCCGACTACGTAAATTATACGTTCTTTCATTTTGAGCGTGTTGGGCCTGCATTGCATCTTTTGCCTTGTGTAATGAGGTCAATCGAATCTTCTTGGTTAAACTGTACCGTACGATCTTCTAACATCTGCAACTTCCTTAAGAGTTTGTAGCTGGCCCCATCGACTACCATGTGCTGGCCGAAAACGAGGCGATATGGAGTCGTACTTATACCTGAATGGATAGAGGCACGCAGAGCGCAACAAACGCTGCTGAGTTGCTCATCCCAATTCTTTTGATCCGGGCGAACATACGATTTTATTGCAGATATAACTGATCTGTTTACTCGTTCTGATGCGTTAGCCTGAGGAGCGTAAAAAGCAGTAAACGTGTGCACAATATTATACTTTTTTAGCAGAGACTTAAAAATCTCCGACCGGAACTGCACACCATTATCAGAAACGATTGTTTCACGAACACCAAAACAGTGAAACAAATCTTCTTCTAGATATCTAGTCACAATATCAGCAGTAAATTTCTTCACTGGCTTTAGAAATGGGAATTTCGACAACTGATCCAAAACAATAAATATTCCTATATGACCAGAGCGACTGCGAGGATACGGACCAAGGAAGTCGACAAAAAGTTTCTGGAACACTCTTTCAGATTGACCAGTGTTCCCCAGCGGAGGTCGAAGGGTGCGGTTGGGGAATTTTGTGACCTTACACACATGACAATTATTTATATATGTTTTTACATCGGACACCAAATTGGGCCAATAGTAAAACCGTCTGAGTTTCTCTAATGTTTTGTTTATGCCACAGTGTGATGATAGGGGGTCTTCATGCGCATCCTTTAAGGCTTCTTTGACTAATCCTCGCGGTATCCAAAGCTTCCAACACAAATCGTCCGCTATTTTGTCTACAGCAGAGTGTTCGGCGCGTCGATAAATATATCCGTCTACCACTTTTAGATCGGGAGCTTTGGAAGCGTTTTCCTGGATTTGGTCTTTTAGGGCTACATACTCCTGCGACTTGAATTCCTCTGACTGCAGATCAACAACACTGGATACAATTAATGACGATAAATCTTCTGTATAGGTGCGTGAAAGAGCATCTGGGACTATGTTTTGACTGCCCTTCCGATGTTGAATTTTAAAATCGAAGCCTTGCAGCTTTAAGGACCATCTAGCTAACCGGGAACTGAGATCAGCTTGTGTCATGAGCCATTTTAACGAGGCATGGTCTGTGATAATGCTAAACTCTTGCCCTTCGATATACGCCCTAAACTTCTTAACAGCTAAAACTGCTGCCAAGCACTCTTTTTCGGTAACGGTGTAATTCCTTTGACATTTATTTAGCTTCCGGGACATAAACGCTATATGAGCCGTACTCATATGCTCCTTTAACATCTCGAATGACTTTTGGGCTTCCTCGCTCCAAACAAAACTACGCTTCTGCTTTAAGGTATCAGTTAAAGGAGTCGCAAGCGCCGCATAGTTCCGAAAAAACTTATGATACCATTCCGTTAAGCCCAGGAACCGACGAACTGGTTTGATTGAACGGGGTACTGGAAAGTCTTTAATCGCTGAGATTTTCTCGGGATCGGTACTAATAGTACCATTACCAATTACGTGACCTAAATACTTCGCCTCTTTTCAACAGAAATGACTCTTCTCTACGTTTATGGTCAAATTGGCTATCTTTAATTGGTTAGCGATAACTCCCAGTACCTCCAAATGCCGCTCAAACGAGTCAGACACGATCAAGAGGTCATCAAGATAAATAAACACTTCATTGCGCAAATTTGCGGGAATAATCTTATCCATGAGCCTGGACATGGTATGGGGTATTGGGGTATTGGGGTTAACCCAAATGGCATCACTGTAAACTGGTACAGGGGTCTACCCGGAACCGTAAAAGCTGTTTTGTCGCGCGAGTTAATATCGTATTTGCCAAAATGCGTCTTTGAGATCTAAGCTCGTAATGAACTCGGCTTTGGGTAATCTTGCCAGAATACCATCAATAAGGGGCATGGGATAGGCATCCTTCACTGTTAGGTCGTTAACTTTTCGGCTATTGCGCCAGGCTTGCGTACCAGCACCACTGGTGAGGACCAACTACTGTTTGATTCCTCAATTACCCCCAGCTTAAGCATCCGATCTAATTCGTCGTACATCAATTTCTCTATCGCCGGTGAAACCGAATAGTGACGCTGCTTAATTGGTTTCGCGCCCGCTACATCAATCGAATGTGATATTACTGTAGTGCGCCCCAAACCTTTCAAGGCGAAAGAAGGGAACTGACGTCTTATTTTCGATAGCATTTGTTGTTGTGGTTCAGATAATGCCCTGCTCAAAGGATCGCTTAAAGACGCCACCGCGAACTGTTCATGTAACAGGGACATTGGTAGCAAGTCGAACGCCGTCCAAAAATCTATACCTAGATACAGATCTCCGGTTAAAGATGGGACTAGAAAAAAGTTTACCTTCCTGGAATCACCTCTATAGTCGACATCTGTAGCCAGCCGACCAATAATGCCTTGCGATTTGCCATCTGCCGTTTTCACTGATGCCGATAAGCGCTTAAATGTTGTTGTCTCTATCACGTCTTTAGCAAGCTGGCCGCCAATGCAGCACACAGAGGCCCCCGTGTCCAAAAGGCCCACTACAGTTCTACCTAATAATGTGACTTGCGCATACGGGCGTAAGTCATGGAGTTTCCCAATTACCGTCTCTAATAACATTTTACGTTGTGTTCTGGTTTGCTGCCTAAAGGCGATCCTACGCAATCGCGAACGAGATAAATATCTACCGGGAGTGCAATGATTCATGTTCTGATTTACTTCAGGGTGGTTTGACGTGGCAGGTATTAATCTATGTAACAATTGTTCTTTATACTCTAATCGGTGTTCGTCCCCTTCGAGACCAATTGTTTGCGTGCACTTTTCGGTTGTGCACGCGCTGCTGAGTTTTTTGTGGCGTTCAAGCTACAACGACGACAATTAGGCTTATACGTGTCAGCTTTTCCGCAACCAAAGCAGAAGACCCGCCGTTCTGCTAAACACTCTTGATAACGGTGGCCCTTCGTCCCGCAATTCCAACAAGTACCGTCAATAGCAGCTACTTCTAACTCGTCATTGTCAGATATCTCCGATTCAGAAACGGTATCTGATTGCTGCCCCAATGCACTAATATTTCGATATTTGGGTTTCGGTAGAACTTTGTGTAGAGGCTGTGTGCGACCGTCCATTAGACATTAATCGCTGGAGATTCTGCTGCTCTAAGTGTGACCCTGTAGGCATGTGTTCCATCCCCATTGGTGATTCCTCTCTAGCTGACGCTGTCGAACTAGCATGTAAACTTGAATTAATAGCTTGTGTTAATTTTTCGGTTAACTGAGACATTGCTGAAGTCATAGCCAGCGTTTGCTTTGCCATTTCCGCAGCAATGGTGCCCGCCATCACGGTTTGCAATACTTCCGCACCTATATTACCTGTAGTCGGGGTAGCACCCTCTGCATTCTCCTGATCATTCGGGGGGTCTGGCATGGTTGCACTTCTTATTTGTTTCGCTTTCGACCTAGTAAGAAGTGGCTCAGCAACTGAAGGTACTCTCTGATTCGAAGACGATGCAAATTCGGAGTCAAGATTTGGTACCGACGTTGATCCTTCTAAAGCCTGTTTACACACTGGACAGCGTTTTCTTTGCCCATATGCCGAATTAAAGCAGTCTTGGTGAAAGGTGTGCCCGCAACTCGTCACTAGTTCTATTGCTTTATTTACAATGGTTTTCGAACACAAATAACAAAGTGTGTCAGTGTCTTTTTGATTGATTAATCTTTCTGGACTTCGTTTACACGGCATTTCTCTCGGACTGAGTACTTAATTTTATTTCTACTATACTAAGACGACTAAGAAAAAAGGAAAAATATAGGAAAAAAAAATTTGTTCGTAAATATGTATGGATGCCATGCGCTCGTTTTCGTATGGTTGTTACGGTCTGAATCAGCTTATTTAGGATATGCTAGGAGAAATAGACGAAAATAGAAAATAAGGACTAAAGAGACTAGAAGAGACGATAATCTGAGCGGCTAGTGGTAGCTAACTAAGCTCACTATAATCCAGCTAACAATGATCATCAAGGAACATCAGTGATTGAGGGAAGGGACATATTTAGGTTGCCTAGGTAGTGAACTCATATGTGAGGGTATCACACTGTCATGTCGCACAGTAGACGGGATGGCCGTAGCTCTAACTTCCACGTATAACCAATGAACAACGTCCACTCTGAAACGTGGACAACCACACATGGATTCTAATGACTCTATAATTGTAGATTTCGGAGCTATAACCAATTAAAGTCATAACACATCCAGAAAATCTTTATAAGGTACATGAGTTTATTGCTTAAGTTGAGTCTAGGCAGTAAAGACATTTGGAGCTTTAGCTATCTCCATAGGACTCTAATCAATTAACAGGACTAGGTAAGGATTAAACAATCAATCAAGTGTTAGACAATATAATATCAGATGTAGTTGATAAATGTGAAGACTATCCGTCGGGGCCAGCCAGAATGGCTGCTTCGTGCCCCACGTTGGGCGCCAAATATAATTATAATATATATAATTAAACTGTAAAATACAACGAAGATGGGGCATGTTAAGGCAACGAGCTGCTGTTGAGTGTAGCGACCAGAGGAGCACGCGCTGGTTCCGGCTTCTGCGGTCGTCGGCTGGGGGGGTTGAAAATGTACCACGGTGATACCTGCTCGCACGGCTATATTCATAATTACATTAAAATTCGCGTGCTGTTTTGCTTCTAACACAAGATCGACCGGACAGAACAGAAAAGATACGGAAAACAAGGTGAGGTTGACTAGATGTCTCACTACTCCAAATGATTCAGCATAGCTGAGGTTGCGGAATTATGCTGCGCGGATGTTGTTACGCCAGCTGAGTGCCCACCCTACCATGATCACCGGAGCCGCAATACCACCATAGTGGCCGATGATCCCTTGCACAACCCCAAGAGTTATTTTATTTCCATATTTCGACGAGGCATGGCTTCCACAACACGACCCAATCTAGAACATCTTAAGCTTCCATCAAAAACTTATTTATTAATAGACAAATTACTCATGGCGCCTCACTAATCCTAAACTCCAACAATTATACACTCTGATCGCTATAGCTTAAAAAGAAACTTAAATGATAAGGGAAAAACAAGTTTTAAAATATAAATAAACAAATATAAATCTAAATAATATATATATAAATATAAAGACTAAGGAATTCAAAAGGCGGAATATTTAAATCGACTGTGCCAATTTAACAGACGACACTGTTACGGCTATGGCTATGCCAATAATTGGACATGATAATCATCTAGATCAGCATGGGATGAATATTAAGAGGATGCATGCAAAAATAAATATAATTCAAAAATAGTCGGTAACTCACTTTTTGCCGCGATCCATCGTTGAAAGCGCTTTCGGGAGGTGCTGCAAGCTGTGGTATTAGGACGGGGTGTTGTGTTTTGTTTGATTATAAAGAAATTAAGTGCATGTTTTTAAATATTATTTGGGAATATTCAACATATTCATTCCCACGCTCATTTTGGACCATCATATCCCAATTATATATATGGGGTTTTTTTTTTGCTTTTTTTTTTTTGTTTTTTTTTTTTAACTTTATTCTAAGGCCGGTTTCTTACTATATGTATATTTAACTGTTTCACTTGCTTTCTTCTTTCTTGTTCTATTTTCTTGTTCGCTACCTACTCTTAACTTAATCTCTTAATCGGGATCCCTCTATCCCCTCCGCTCCCCTACTCGGTCGTCAGCGTCGCTTGTGCTTGCTCCCTCCATACGGGATCGCTGCTAATATTTTTGGCCTCTCCTTCTGTTATCTCTGCCCCCCCCCCCCCAAAACTCCCAGAGCATTCTCAATTTTCGTTTACAATTTTCGTTTCGTTTCGCACTAACTATCGGGCTTCTTTGTTTCCTGAGTGCAGTTCTTGTAGTTTTTGGGCACTTTTATACTTTTTCCTTGAGCACAATATTTTGGGCGATTTCCCGGTTGGCCTACACGCTTCCCGGAGGCTGTCACTCTCTTATATACCGCCCATATCGACGCTTATCGCTGGCTACACAATTTTCGGCAGGGTTGAGGTTAGGTTTATTCAGGGTTCATGACGGTCCAAAATTGAGTCGTTTTCCAAAATTTTATTTTTTTTTGTTTTTGCTACATCACCCTTTTGGGCTCCGTAGAAGCCGGTTAAAACTGAACTTTCGAGTTTTTCTCTGAATTTTCCGTCGTTTGCACACAGGGAGGAAAGCAGCCGCTCCAGCGACGTTGGACTGGTTGCGCGCGAGCGTGTGAACTGACGTGACCTTTTTTTTTCCGTCTCCTTTCCTCTATCTCTTTTCGCTCGGAGATCAGCTGTGCGTTGCTTAGCGGCTCCCACCAAGCGACGTTGGGTGCCAAATCTATTGGTGCGGGAAATCAGCAATGTAACGCCCGAAACTAACAAAAATATGGGATATCCCATCGGTTTGCACTTACCCACGGGATTTGGCACCAAGGCCTGAAATAATGAGGATTATCTCTTGGAACGCCGTCTAACGACGAGAAATGCTGAGAGTAGCGATCGCTTTATTAACACCACTTTTTCTTAGTTGCGAAAATCGAGAACAAAAACTCTCTGAACCGTAATTTAAAGGCACTATCGCGGAACAGACGGTGTTACTCGTTCCAAGGCTAAATTTCAAAAGGAAGATGGACACGATCCGAGCTACCATGAACCTTGTCGGATCTACCAAATGACGTCCAAATGTCAATCCCTTTGTCATCGCTTTCTCCTTTTTCCCTGCCTTTCTCTACCACTGTCACTCGGTTATGATCACCCACAGAGGGAGCCAAAATTCCTACCTCCACAGTTTTCCGACCACTGGTTTCAAGAGTCACTACATAATCCTACATGCAACATTTTAAAAAGATCTGCAATGTCGAGATTGCTGCGGTAATATTTTCTTATTGTATGGGATGACTGTACTATGGCCAACAAGAAGTCCCTGGAAGCACTTAATCGTACGTTGAAAGATATTCGTGGAGATAATCGATAGTTTGGTGGTGCATTGTGATATTGTTAGAAGTTGACAAACATTACCTGTGGTCAAACCTTTTCTCAATTTTTTGTTCAATTGTATCTTTGTATGTTTCGAAGTGGGGCCTATTTCAAATAATTTTTCTGCTTAACACATCGCCTTCTACTTTTTGTGATGCTTTTTTGTATATTACGTCGTAGTCTTACTCTAATAAAGGCAGTTTCCTCCTGAGCAACTTATAGTTTGGTGTTTTCCACCTGACCAACTTATAGTTCATATCGTGAACTTGTGCCCAAAGAGATACAATCTACAATCGAGTATTTTATTTCGACATCGTTCAATGTTCTGTCCATTGCTCCTTGGATCCTTTTCTAAGGTCTAGTCTATCTTGACACGGGGTCATTACAAGGAAGTCTTACAATATTCGAAAGCTCTAACAGAAGATGAATATCTTCTATATATTTTTTTCTTTTAATAATTTTGTTAATGGTTTAGAAATTCTCTCAATATAAACTATAATAAACTAGTTATAAACTGTAATTGTTCGGGCCAGCTGCTAAATAACACTACTCAACAAAATTCAACTTTGTTTTCCGCTGTCGCCCAAAATGACTTTTTCTGATAGATTTGAAACTTTAAAATTTTTTTTTTAAAGAATTTTTGTTTTTTTCAGGTTTAGTTTTTTTTTTAAGAATTTTTTAAAAATTTGGTTTTTTTTCAGAGGTAATGCTTCTATTTTTTACATTTCCTACAACTGGTTGTATTGAACTTTGCAGTTTTGAAAATGAATCCGACTCAGAAACTTTGTAGCTACAGCTTAACGTCTGGAAGAAATTAAGCTTTCAAATTCAAATTTCATAATATTTTTCGGTATTTTTCCACGAAATTTTGACTTTGAAAACTCAGGAAAAGTCGGAAAAAAAATATTTTATATATAAGACTTTAAGTTTTAGATAGACACATTAATTAGGCGTCGTTTAAGGTATCGTTTGTAAGAATCGATGAATAAACGGCTAAGCTACAACCGTTTGACCAAACTTTCACATGCCGAATTTCGCCGAATTTCTTAGGGTTCATTTTAACCCCATCTTGTGTCACTATAAGTTCTAAGTATTCAATTTATTTCTTCAAAAATTCTGTCTTATCTATCTGTAGTTCAAGTCTTGCATCACTTGTACATACTGCATACTGTATGCATACTTGCATACTGTACGTAGATCCTACAAGTGGCTCCTTCATGGATAATACACGATGATATCATCCATATAAGCCAAACATATTTTTCTAATAAGGCCCCCCATCATGTTATTCATTACCCTTTTGAAAAGTCGCCAGTGCTTTGGTCAAATGGCATTCCCGTTTTTGGCACATTTTGCGTCCTCATCTCAATCTGATTGTACCTACTAGCTAGCTCCAGTACCGAAAAATACGTTACCTAGCTAATCAGCACCACATTAATAAATAAATAAGACATGTACCCTCCACGGAGAATGGCTATGTCTAAAAAACTTGTTGTCCTTTAATTCTTCACTTTGCTTGAATCCTTACCTATAAGGATTATTATAGACTGTTATATCGTCTGTCTTTCGACCTGTACTTTTTACATTGTTCGTGTTTGAGATGCCAAGTTTTTTTGCACCTTTTTTTATCCAATATAATAATTCGAATGTTTCCAAATGTAAAGCTGTTTATTTATACAGGCGGCTGCTAGCGGAAACCGATTTCTTGCTCTTAGCCCAGCCAGATAAATGTACAAAAATGAGATAAGATGCAACCAATGCGCAGAGAGATTAGCAGATTACTGAAATTATCACCGTCGGCTAAGCAAAGCTAGCGCCTTTTACAGAGGGATTTGTACATATAGTTCTAAGTTAGGCCTGTTGTTTAGCGGCTGGCCCGAACATACTCCCCCCGTTGGAAGCCAGTCTTTCAACAGACTCCTTGAGGGGCAGTACACATAGCCGGGTAACGGCCCTCCTGATGGTTCCTGTGGTAGTCTTTAAATCAGCTACACGGCAAATTCCATCCTTGCCCGTGACGAATTCGACCACTCTAGCCAGTGGCCAACGCATTGGAGGAAGATTTTCGTCCTTGATCAGAACGAGATCGTTTACGCAAAGGTTTTGCGTGGGCGTCCGCCATTTCGACCGATCTTGCAGAAGAGTCAGATACTCTTCGCGCCAACGGCTATAGAATATCTGCTGCAGCTGAGTGACCCATTGCCAGCCACCCAGGCGATTGTATTTGAGCTTCGTTAGATCGGGCTCAGGGATTGCCTCGTGTGGACCGCCTAAAAGCAGATGAGCAGGAGTCAGAACATCTAAGTCAGCAGAATTTTCTGAAAGCGAGAGCAAAGGGCGAGGTGCCGTAATCTGACAGATCAGAGTGCGCAGCTCGTCGAAGTCAAGCACAAAGGGCCCAACTGAGCGGTACAGGTGATGCTTTGCAGTCTTCACGGCCGCCTCCCACAATCCGCCAAAGTGCGGAGATCGCGGTGGGATGAAGCGCCAGTCGATCGAGTCCGTCAAGCAAGAAGTGAAACGCTTTAAGGCACGAAGGAAAAGGAAACGAAGCGGAGGTCAGGTCCTTTACGAGCTCCATGTGTATAGCCTTAGAAGTAAAGCAAATGAATACACTGATGTAGCACTTGATGGGCGGTCTCGTGCGGATTTCTGATCTGTAGAAAAAGGGCCCACAATATTCCAATCCAGTGACTTCAAAGGGTCGAGATCCCTCCAATCGCTCCTTAGGCAGATCTCCCATGATGTGCTGAACCATGCGCGGCCCAGTCCTGAAGCATCTCACACGCTTGCTGACTACTTTTGATACTGCCTTGATTCCACCAATGGTCCAATATTCCAGTCGAATTTTGGCAAGTAGTGCGCGAGGTCCAGCATGAAGGTTCCTTTCGTGATAATGCCTTATCAGTGCACAAGTTATGGGATGTCCCTTTGGCAGAATAAGCGGGTGCTGAGCATCAAATCCCAGAGATGAGTTGCCAAGACGACCTCCAACTCTTAGTAATCCATACCGATCGATGAACGGAGAGAGTGAGCTGATGGAACTGGATGTCAAGACTTGACCATTGCCTCGAATCTCCTTTATATCCATCCACAAGTTACCCAGCTGACTGTGTCGGATTAGAAGATGCGTTCCCTGCCGAATATCAGAAACGGTGAGTCCAGAATGCCGAATACTATGTGCAAACTTATGCATGTAGCGAATGTGCGCTGCACACGCTTGCACACGCTGCACACGCACACGCTATACACGCTTGCGAAGCTCGACCGTTGCTGCTTCAGGAACAGGAGCTACAGGCCACTCTTCCTTGGAGCCTACCAAAATCGATGGACCGTGAAACCACAGCTCTGACTGGATAAGTAGGTGGGGAAGCGACCCTCTAGAGAGAACGTCAGCAGGATTTAATGATGTGGGGACATAGCGCCATTCCATGCCTGCCGTCAACTCCTGAATTGCTGCCACTCGATTTGCCACGAAGACTTGAAATTTGGCTGGCTCATCCCGTATCCAAGATAATGCTGTCGATGAATCTGACCAGCAATAAAACCCACCAGTAAAACTTCCAATATCCTTCAAATTATTCATTAGTTTCGCAAGCAAATGGGCTCCACTTAATTCCAGCTTGGGAATCGATAAGGTTTTTAGTGGCGCCACTCGAGACGTTGAGCACAAAATATTGCTCGACAACTGCCCTTCCCTAGACACCACATATATGCAAGCGCCATATGATTCTATGCTGGCGTCACAAAATCCGTGAAGTTCGATTAAGGTAGCAGAAGAATGAACAACACGAGGAAATGATATCCGCGGGATAGTTGACAAACTGTTTCTCAAGTCCATCCAAGATGAATGCAACGCTGAGGGTAGGCTTTCATCCCAATCCAAATTTTCTCTCCAAAGCTGCTGAAGGAAGATTTTGCACCTGACAATAACGGGATTTATCAATCCAAGAGGGTCGTAGAAACGAGCAATCGTAGACAAAACCGATCGCTTGGAGGGCTTCGAATTTGTGTCCAGCGCGGACAAGGCAAAAAGCAGCTGATCTGATGCAGGGTCCCATGCTAAGCCAAGAGTTTTCGTTATGTCACTTCCATCATGAAACCTTAAGAATTTCTCACTGTCATCTTCAGGCGTTCCTTCAAGTACTTCCTGATGGCTAGAGCAACATTTCCTAAGTTTAAAATTACCGCAAGACAGTATGGCGGAATTTTGATGCATATTTTCCATTACCTCAGCGACAGAGCTGCCGCCCGAGATGAGATCATCCACGTAAAAATCCTGTTGCTGAGAAGCTGAGCCAAGAGGGTAGGACTCACCCTCGTCAATGGCCGATGGTACATTGCGCGAACTACTAAAAATGATGCAGCTCTAGTGCCATATGTGACGGTGTCTAATGTGTAGACCTGAATCTTGGACTGGATAGAATCTCGCCATAGAATGCACTGATAGTAATTGTCAGGTGAGGACACTCGTACGCAGCGGTACATTTTACAAATGTCCCCAGTGAGAGCGACTTGATATATGCGAAACCGAATTAGTATGCTGAACAATGCAGGCTGAATAACAGGGCCTGCCATCATCGCATCATTTAGGGAACATCCAATTGATGTAGCTGCCGAACCATCGAAAACGACACGAAGCTTTGTCGTAATACTATCCTCCTTCAAGACACAGTGATGAGGCAATAAATATTTGCAGAGACTACGAGAATCAGGGTTGACTGTGAATCAGATTCTCGAAATGCAACAAACTATGATGCCTCCCACCACATACTCGACGTTTTCCACTGTTGCATGCACGAGTCCGATGCCCCGCCTTCAGGCAATTTAAACAGAAGGAAAGCTTCTTCACTTTTTTGTGGCGCAGCAACGGAGAAAAATTCCCGAAAGTCTTGCAGGAATATTTACCATGTCCCGCTGAATGGCAAAAACTGCATCCAGACGAGTCGGTGGAAGAATTGGAGGCAACAAAAGTTTTCTTTAAATGCGAATTTTGGTTTTTTCCCACCTGAACGCTACTAGCGGATGCCGCTGTAGCGTATTCCAAATTCTCAATTTTCTGGCACTGCTTCTCCAAGTATTCGTAGAACTCCTTTGCTGTAGGTATGACATCCGACGACAGGTGTGCTTCCCACTTCATTTGCGTCTTATCGTCCAACTTCTGCAGCAGCATGTTGATTATCATGCAATTGGATATTTCCAAATCCGTTCCCAGTGTCTGCAAAGCACGCATATGCAAATTGACTGCATCCGAAAACTCCCGAAGACTTTTAGGAGATGGCGAATCCACTCTCTTGAGCCCAAAAATCTTCTTGATGTGTGCCAGAAAAACAAGTCGTTTGTTACTAAAACGTTTATTAAGTATATCCAGCTCCACACGGTAATTGGCACTGGATAGTTCCAAAGATCGAACCGAATCCAAAGCCACATCAGCGAGGCTAAAGCGAAACTGCTGGAACTTCTCGATGTCGCTGAAATCTGCATCCGCGTCGATGATCGAGTTGAACAACGCCATAAAGTCAGAATATTCGACATATCCACCGGAAAACTTGGGTATTTTTAGCTCAGGAAGTCGCTGCTTTTGAGCCATGACGATGGTACTGTTTCCAGAATGGTTTGGTAGGGTAGTCGAATTGACAGCAGCGCGCGAGTGGCCTAGTCGAGAGCAGCCAGTAGCTCAGCCTTCAACGATATGAAGAGCATATCAAAGTTGTTGCGCATCTCACTCCCAATCCCGTCTTGATTGAGCGCTTCTAGTTCATTATGGGCTTTATAAAATTTCTCTCGAATTTCTGCCAGCATGTCGATACGAACGTCGATTTCTGTAGTGTTCAAATTATCGATCTTATTGCCAGCGAATGATTCGCCGAACCCGCTCATGCGATCATATAAAGACTGAACTTTACGTATTGTTTATTGTTTATTTTTGTTTAAAGTTTAACAATGTAAAGTTAAACTGTAAGGGTAAAATTGCATATCAAATAATTAAACTAAAGGGCCAAAGCCAATACTCAGACCCGGTGGGGCTGATTATCGGCTCAGTAGCCGATAATATCCCACCAACAGCCAAATTTAGGTAAGAGAAGAGCCGGTAGCCGAACATTTCCAAATTAAAGCTATTTAAATTAAATTAAGTTATTGATTTAGATAATTTTGACCATATTAGAACTAGTATCAAAGGAAAACAGATGGAAAAATAGGTTATAGTTACGGCAGAGGCTACGGAAAGATTCATAATCCGAGTAGTTAGAAAGACAGAGTTGGAGATGAAGAGGGAAGCAATGCCTAGTCGGGCGGAAAGGAACAGCAATACTAATAAGGTTGATGAGGGCAGTCGATTCGACCTCACCAGAGAGAAGCTTATGGAGGAAGAGAACTCCATGGCAGGTTCTACGGGATTTAAGAGAATGGAGGTTAATTAAGCGCAACCTACTTTCATAAGAAGGAAGATGGATCGAAGGGTCCCAATTGAGTCCCCGGAGAGCAAAGATGAGGAACTGTTTTTGTACTGATTCGAGCATATCCTGAAATTTTTGGTAATGAGGAGACCAGACACAAGAACCATATTCCAAGATAGGCCGGACCAGAGAAACATACAGAAGTTATATAGAGACTCAGTTTGTTATTAGCCGTCACCTTATTTCCGCCCGCGCTTGTATTTGGATCGCTTTCCATGTTTAACGGTGTGAAATGCAACGAAACAAGGGATAATAGATAACCGTTTACGCGACGGCGTACAAAATCGAGAAAGAGAGAGTTTAGACACAGAGAGTGAAGTCGAAACCGTGGCTGCAGTTGTGCAGAGAATGAGAGACTTGACGATTATGCGACGGTGCACAGAAGCTGAAGCGAGAATGAGAGACACGAAAAGTCAATAACCGTGTCTACGGCTGAACATAGAATGAGAGATTCGACGCTTAAACTACCGGAATCTCAGACGACCGCACTCTCACTGAATTTGCACATAAACCGTTTATATTCTGCACCAATGTATTTTCTTGTGGTTAAACTGCACAGAACCGGATATATTGTTCAATTTAAATGTTTTTACACGAAACGCGTCTTTAATCACGTCGGGGTCACCAATGTTTGAGATGCCAAGCATTTTTGGCACCTTTTCTATAATTCGAATGTTTCCAAATGTAATGCTGTTTATTTATACAGGCGGCTGCTAGCGGTAACCGATTTCTTGCTCTTAGCCCAGCCAGATAAATGTACAAAAATGAGATAAGATGCAACCAATGTGCAGGGAGATTAGCAGATTACTGAAATTAGCACCGTCGGCTAAGCAAAGCTAGAGCCGAAGCGTCGGCTGCAGAGCGCCCTTTACAGAGGGAGAGCGCAACAGCGCTGCCGAATGTGGGCGTTTACAGTGCATTGAATGTTTTACATATGTATAGTTCTAAGTTAGGCCTGTTGTTTAGCGGCTGGCCCGAACAGTTGGTAAATGCCAAATGTTTCAATGAAATAATATAGAAAATTGAGAATAGATAAGCCTTTTGTTTCTTTCGAATTCAAATTATATATCCTTAGCTCTTCTTTTAAAAAAAACTACTCCATGAAAAAAAAACATAACTCTTTAAAAAATTGTAAATCTTCAAATCTATCAGAAAAAGTCAGTTTTGGCGACAGCGGAAAAAAAATTGAATTTTGTCGAGTAGTGTAATTGTCCTCAGATGTAGTCCGACAAGTCTATCGAAAGTTTTGAGAAGAAAGGACGATAGGCTGATTGGTCTAAAGTCCTTTGGAGTCGAGTGCGAGGCCTTTCCCGCTTTGGGGATAAAGACTATTTTCGCCTTGAGCCATTCTTGTGGTATAGTCCCCGCAACTAGTATCTTCCTGAAGATACATTGTAGCCAGTTGATGGCTGAGTCTCCGGCCTTTTGCAGTTGGGTTGGAATGACCTGGTCCGGACCTGGCGATTTGAGCGGATTAAAGCTGTTTACCGCCCAGCTTATGTTCCGTTTGGTAAAAATATGGTCCATCGTGGCTGTTTGGCCTTCCCTGTGGATTTGCGCCGGCTTGATGGTTGTACACCCAGGGAAGTGGGTTTCAAGCAGTACGTGGAGCGACTCCTCACTGGAGTTGGTCCACGTTCCGTTGTTCCTTTTAAGATACCCTACCGAGGGGGTGGTTTTTGAGAGGAGCTTGCGCAGCCTTGCGGCTTCTGCGGCTCTATCTCCGAGCAGAATTTTTGCCAAGAGGCCCTTTTTGCTTTTCGTGTTTCTTTTTGTATTGGGCAAGACTGACTTTGTAGTCTGCCCAATGCTTCTCCTCGTTAGCGCTTTTGGCTCTGTTGAAGAGAGTCCTACAGCTCTTACGTAGGATGTCGATTTGTTTCGACCACCAGGGGGGTTTCTTTTTACCCCTTGTCTTGTGTGGCAGGCAAGCCACCGTGAAGGCCTTGTTGCATGCTTCCGTGAACCTGTTCACTATACGATCTAAATCGTCTTGACTGTCTGGGCTCATTGGTGCCTTGTTGGGGTGGAGTTCCTCCAATACCGAGCAATATTTAACCCAGTTGGTTTTCCTGGGGTTAATGTAGTCGGTGGGTTTAGGGCCTCTAGGACTCTCCAACTTTTCACTTTGTCTGACAGATTTTGAGACACTAGAGTGAGGTCAATAACCTCCTGTCGGTTTTTTATGATAAATGTGGGGTCGTTACCCCTGTTACATATAATTGAGTTCGAGTTTAGGATAAAGCTAAAAAGTGACTCACCCCTCACATTTGTGTCCGTGCTCCCCCATTGAGTGTGGTGAGCATTGGCATCGCAGCTTATTAGTAGGCTTGTGTTGGACCTCTCGCTGTCGCTGGCGAGCTTGCAGACGAGGTCGTTGGGAGGATCGCTTTCCTCATGGGCCAGCCTCAGATGTGTCCGCTTTAGCTCTAGGCTTACTGCTGTGTTGTCGCCATTGCTAAAATTATGGAGCAGAAAGATATTTAGGTGCTTTCTTGCAAGAATGCAGGTACGAGTTTTAACTTCGGTTTGGGGTACAATGAGCTTGTACTCTCTCGTCGCTAACCCACAGACCTTGGCTCCGACTATCCAAGGCTCCTGGATTAGGACGACGGCGGCTCCGCTTGCATCCAAGCGGAGTATGAGTGCAACAGATGCTGCTTTACAGTGGTGAAGATTTATTTGAAGGAGTCTCAGAGACATCTTCAAGGATCTCCACCACTGTAGTTTCGGCGTCTGAGTCGTCGGATACATCGTCTCGACACATCGCCCCAAAATCGCTCATCAGCTCTGCGTCAGAGGAGTAGCCTTCTTTTGTCGGCTCCAGCTCGTTGTCGGGTGCCTCGATCTCCGAGGCAACATCCTGCACGACAGGGTTGTCGACAGGACGAGCCTCGGCCGAGGCAGCGTCCGACTTGTACACCTTTATGGTGACCGAGCTGAACATATATTTATGCGAGTTACCATACCGGTAGTTTCTGAAGGCCGTTCAGTGCTTCCTTGACTGCAATGACTTCCGCTTGGAAAACGCTACAGTGATTAGGGAGCCTGAAGGAGTGCCTTATGGTTAGCTGTTCGGAGTAGACTCCTCCTCCGACCCTATTGTTCAGCATGGGTCCATCTGTCAAGATGTTTTGGCCTATGTTTAGCATGAGTGAGTGCTGTGGGGCCTTTGGTCGGAGTCTCTCAGACATATTGCTGCCATCTCTGTCCGCTCTTTTCCTGCATTTAGCGCAGCATTTGGAGTAGTGCGAAAAGCTCCACAGATGCATACGGTCGCAGTGCGTTGAACTTTGCCAGTTGTTTTGTGATAATCTATTTTGATAACGCCGGCCACCAAACTGCACCTCCGTAGAGTATTATTGTTCTAACTATTGCTAGATATATCCATTGCACTATGCTTGGATTCCTTGCCCCATTTTAAGCCTAAAATTTTTGAATTTGTAAAGAGCTATCGTGGCCTTCTTCACTCTGTCTTTTATATTAAGGTTCCAATTTAGCTTCTTGTCAATTACCAACCCTAAGTACCTAACACTGTTGCTGAAGGAGAGCCAGCATCTGTTTAGTGTTGGGGGGTTGAGGGGCGGAATCTTGTATTTATTTGTAAATAGCACAAGTTCCGTTTTTGAGGGATTAAGTTCCAGTCCTCGCGATTCTGTCCATCCTGACAGTCTCGAGAGTTTTGCGGTTTGAGAGTATTTCCCCGAAAAGATGATTGCAACGTCGCACAGTGGGTCCTTTGCAAATTTTTTTACATTTCAAAAATCATAACTTGTAAAATAATAAAGCGATTTCAAACATTTAACAAGAAATAAATATAAAACTTCTCAAATGAGAAGTTTAAAATTAATGTTCCTCAAGAGTGCCAGGTATCCGTAGTGCTTTAAACTTCAAGGTCAAAGTTAAGAAGTATTTTCGAGCCTATTTTACCTATACAATTTGAATTAAAAACGTTTGTTTTTAATCACAACTGCATTTTTTTTATTATTTCATTAACTATATGGCATTTTTAGTTTTTTTAAATTTGATTTTCTAACTTAAATACATAAAATTGAAATTCATATTTTTGGGTGATTTTTTTAGCTTCATTTTTAATATTTTCTATAAATTTTCAAAAAAAAAAAAATAAAACAAATTAATAAGGTTAACAAAAGTAGATCCCTTTTTGATGCGTATCATTTTGTTTTCATTTTGCAAGATTTATCCTTTGCAGTTTATAACATTTTGGCTAACAGCCAACCTTTTAATGATCTCATGATTAACATCTGTGATCAAAGATGTAATTTTATCATTTTAAAAAATCAGCTCGAAGTATTTCCATCATTCGTATTTCCGTATCCGTACTTTCGGCAGTCATCTTTTAATCCTAGCTTCCGAGAGAATTCAGCTTGTATAACTTCCTTTCTACTCTGTATATCCCCACGAGGTGTTTTATCCGTTTTTGTTTCTCCTGGCCGAGGGAGTGTGTAGGCTAGCTTCAGAATAAATGCCATCAATTTATTCTGCAATGCAACGAAGAAATACAATATTCGTAGCAGTCCTTTTCACCCGTTGAGTCGTCTAAACTGTGAAAGGCTTTTTGAGTTTTTTTTACAAATGGGCACCTCAATGTTGAGGAGGTGTTTGTTATTTCATTTAAGACTTTTCCATCAAACATTGTCAGGAAAATAACTTAACCATGAAGGTTTTTCCACTCTTGGTTTGAAAAACAGTGGGCTTCAGCTGGCTAATTTGATTTTGTATGTCGCTTACAGTTGATTAAATAAATTCAGAGGACTCCTTCGCATATTTGAAGAAAATAGGGCGACAATAATAAATCGGTGATGGTCGAAGATTCCTCCAAAGTTCAGAATTTCGTGAAATATATTAAAAAATACTATTCAATCGGAAATTTTCTGATAGTGTTTCCTCCTATGAAGCTAAGAAGTAACTGTCGCCATCAAGTGAAATATTTTGCACTATATACCATATATTTTTAGTTAGATAGGTAAGAAAGCAAAATTGGTATAACCCTTTCAATTAGTTAGGTAAAAAAAAAACAAAATAAACATAAGCTATTTACATTCAAAATAGGTAAACGGGGAAATAAAAAAATATAATAATAATAATAGTCTGTAGTTGCGCAACTTTTCATAAACTAAAATTATATTTACCGGCACCTCAGACCTTTTCCAAGCAGGTAATTGGAAATGCAACATTTCTGAAAGAGATATACAATGTATAGTCAGGTAGTACTTATAATACAACATTAAGCAATGTTATTAATTAACAACACACACTACAACCCAATTTGTATGCGCTCTTCTGCCTTATACCTGCGACGTGTTTTTAACACGAGGTATCCCTAATTTTTTGGCTTACGTTTCCAAAATATATACATTTGAAAGGTATACATTATTGAATCTGTGCGTTGAATCTGTGATATACTTCCGAGTTCTATTCCACAAAAGTTAAAAAATACCAACATTTAGTGTATTTTTTAAACGTTTCTAATTTAATAAGCATTAAACAATTATTTAAAATGTATACAACAAACACTTAGATTGAACATACTTTTCAGATAAAGTAAAAAGATCGAAGATCGGTTGTTTACATCCCCCAATATTCACTTTTTCGTAAAAATTACCATTTATTTGTTCTCACGAATAATTTCTCAACTTTGAGGAGCTCTACCACCCATAATTTTTAACTGATTTAAAAAATCCATTTTGGATCCATAATCTTTGAAGTATTCCTTTTCGATTACATATTTTATTTTTACCAAACGCGTTCATAAAAAAATGATTCTGGGAATTTTGGAAACCGCGCTGCGCTTGTCCAAGACTCCGATATTCGGCAACACTCTGGAGCGCTTTGGAGCCGGTCCAGGAGTATCCTGTGAGCGCTGCCTTTTTGGTTGCGGGGCTGCCGTCTTCGGCAAGGCAACCTTCTTCAGTGCCTCTGTGCCAAAGTTCGACCTTAGCTAGGGCACAGCAGATCGTAAATAATGCCGAATACCAAAGTTTCGCATTTAAACTACTGAATAGTGTAAATAAGTGTATTTCAGGTGGTGAGCAGCTCAAGGAATGAATTTAGGACTGTCTGATTTCGGAATTATGTGATGAGCCGGATATCTTAAGAAAGGAAGCAAGAGAATATATTCAGAATATTCAAGCTAAGAACAAGAGATTGGATTCCAAAAGAAAGGCAGAAAAAATTATTAAGCCCAATGATTTACTAGCCATTAACGCACACAGTATGGCACTGGGTTAAAATTGTAGGAAAGTACCTAAGGCCATAAAAAGTAGTCAAATTCAATAACCATGGCCGATATCAAATTGGAAGGTGCGGAGAAGGGTTGTAAATAACTTTCACAGTTGCTGAGTATATGATTCCAGGCGGGACGAATCATGAGTCTAGAGGGCCGAAAGTAGGTTATGGTATTCGTGGCGACGCACAGTGGCCCAAACGGGCAATCTAACATGATTTAAGTCGAACATTCAATTTCAATTTTTGAATATTCGGATTTTTTTTATTTGTTTTGATTGACCACTCTTGTCAAAGCTTTACATGAGATTTTCGGTGCATTCCTGATCTGCTATGAGCTTTCAAAGTGAACATATGTTTAGCACGTCGCCTGCCAATACTTTACTGAATTTTTTAACTTCTGTTAGCTTAGACAAATTGCAATTGTCAATTTCTTGAGTCAATATAGAGTCAATAGAGCTTAAATCAGATAAGGTATGTACTAAAATGATAACCAAATATGACAAAATCGTAAGTTTGTTGCCATTGTTAGGCATTTGGCTTAACGAAAAAGTTAAAAAAAAATGTTAGTACATGTTAGTAAATGATTTTTTATTTGTTGTTTAATAAAAAGTTGTTTTAATAAACTTTTATTTTTTATTTGCACCATTTTTTTATTAAATAATTCTTTAAATAAATTACTGAAAATTGTAAAATGTTAAGAACTAAAAAATTGATGAATGCAGTTGTATGGCAGGTGTGAGAAATGGTTGACCTTGAAATTTAGAGAGTACGTGATGAATTAACTTTTCATTGAAATATATCTTAATTCATTGGAGTTATTAATCAAATATGTCAGATTTTAAGACTCATATCAAATGCAAGGGTAGAATACCTGTACCAACTGGAGATATAAAAGGTTTCAAGGAACAGTTTATTATATCATTAATTAAGTTAACCTTAGCGTTGTTAACTCGAGTCCCCCCGCTCTCTATACCTGAAGATGCCTACCATCCTACTTTCGAAGTGTCGCTCGACCTAGGACGAACTATACTGGATCGGTAGGGTAGACTACCCCAATGTGTCCGCTGCTTCCGTAAAGCCAAGTTTACGAAGTTTAATAACCTCAGGATAAGTTTTTCTAAGGACCCCAAACAGTTCTACAGCTTCGTAAACAGTAACAGCGTAGTCCGCACACCCATCCTCGCTATCCTTCCGTAATACGTCGGCAGATAATGATCAGGCAATTGCCGATCTTTTTGCTCGTTTTTTCCAAACTACCTATTCGCAGGACGTTTACTCTGGTCAGCCGTATCCATACAGTTTACCGCGGTCGAACGGCATTTTCTGTCCTTTGCTAAATGAAAGCTCATTGCTTCATGATCTACGAACAGTAAAGCCGGTGTTCTCACCGGGTCCGGACGGAGTTCCCGGCTGTGTACTCAGGTACTGTGCCGAGTCTCTGTGTGGGCCGTTGCTTAAACTGTTCAACCTATCTATAACTTCTTCATGCTTTCCCCCGATATGGAAGGAGTCTTTTTTAATTCCTCTCCATAAAAAAGGTAGCAAGTCTGACGCAATGAACTATAGAGGTATATCTAAGTTATCCGCTATTCCTAAAGTGTTTGAGAAAATTTTAACTCCGCACCTGCAGCACCTATGCAGATCACTTATATCTCCAACTCAACATGGATTTATAAGGCGGAGATCAACCACTACAAATTTATTGGAGTTTATCTCCTTTATAATAAAAAGCTTTCAAGTTAATTTGCAGACGGATGTTGTTTACACCGATTTTAGTAAAGCGTTCGATTCTGTAAACCACTCCCTCCTAGCACAAAAGCTCGACCTTCTAGGGTTCCCGCCCAATCTCCTGAGATGGATCTCTAGCTACCTGTGTTCTAGGTCTCAAACAGTCCTTTTCAAAAACTCCCTGTCCTCTCCAGTTATGGTGACTTCGGGTGTACCCCAGGGCAGCCATCTAGGCCCCTCACTCTTTACACTTTTTATAAATGACCTGCCTTTGGTATTGACATACTCTCAAGTACTTATATATGCGGATGATGTCAAGCTCTGTGTCCAGATGAAGAACCATTTAGGGTCCTATGCTCAGACTATAATTCCCTCTACCATATTATATCTACCACTTACTCACGACAGTATGACATCTCCTTTTTCGTTAAATTTTTCGGTAATATTTATATTTTATTCCACGATTCTTTAAACGGTGTGTCTCTGTAAAAAACCCGGTAAACAAAAAACTGCACCATAAGAAAACTTCTGCTGAAGAGTCAGTGACTTTTACAGCTATCTTAAATTAATACATGTAATGATACATCAAATAAACATTGTTAACAAATAGCTACAAACATATTAATTTTTAATTTACTATTAATTTAAGCTAAGCTTTCCTTTTTTACTTTTTGTACTAATTTCTACCAGCTTAACTAAAATGCACCAAAAGTTGTTCATTACAGCTGTTGCAACGAATGTTGAAACTTCCCACCTGCACGAATAATGCGACTAAAAGAAAACAGAAATTACTGTCATATTCAGTGAGATATTAGGAATCGATAAAGCAGAACATTTTTAACTGATTGATTGATTTTGATTCCAGTTTCGTCACGGCAAAACCAAGCCGGCCATACCATGAATGGTGAATGTGGGTAATAAAGAGTTCAGGTCCAAGGCGTATTGTCTCAAAAATATATATAACGAGAAGATTTTCAGACAGCCCTCTCGAATTTTAAAGAATCCGATTAAACTTTACTTCTGTATTGAAGTAAGAATCTAAAAATATATTACCTTAAATTTTCTTGGATCGAAAATATATAAACGATATATTTGTTACATCAATAAGAACATGTTGAACATCTACAACACATATTTACTAATACTATACATTTTGTTTCTCTTACAGAAAATTCCTATCAGGCCTACACAGAATCAAACTACTCAATATCAGTTTAGATGCTCGTTTAAAAAAATGTATTAAGAAATAAATCCATACTGTTAGATATACACAATTTCTCGTAACTTTAAATGTGACTCAGATATTATTGAACTTGTTACGAAAGATAGCTTTATAAGAAAGATTTATATACATCAAAGTTCAATCAGCTGAAATAATTACCATAAACATAATATTTTTTCTATGATAATAAAATTTATGTAGTAAAATGTACATATATAAACTTTTATTTTTGTTTTTTTTATACTCTAAATATAAAAAAATTGCACACTCATTTTTAAACACAAATTATCTTTAATTATTATATCAAGGACAGGAATTTTATACGTCGCTGACTACTAATTCTATGCATTGGGAATTTTAGTGGCGCCTTAAGTTTAAAGTTTATTATGTATTCGTGTACTTTTTCCTGCACATATTTGTGAATTATAGGTCTGCATGTATAACAAAAACCGCATTCGAATTATGCGTGCCCAAAACGAATTGAATGAACTCAACTGCTCCGCTAATAGAGTACGAATGAGTGAGAGTGATGACGTATAACTCATACAACTGACATCCAACAGACTTGACATGAATTTAATGAGTTGAGTAAGGGGCTGAAATCAAATTATTCGAATGAATTTTATTTTTTTTGCCTCTACATTTTGTGTTGTCAACTTTTTAAAAGAAAAATAGCTCTTTGTGTGGTAAAATGATAAAATATCTATTTTCTTTGTGAAAGTTTTGCACACAGTTTAATAAAACCAAAATATAGCAAAATATATAGCCCGATATTTAGTCGACATAAATTAAGTCATAGTCGGTGGTGCAGCAGTAAATTAAATGCCTATTATTGTTTGCTATTTTGTACTGCCCACTGCATCTTTATACCATTGTACCTTGACTTAAGTTTCCGCACGGCAGCAGCCTATACATCGCTCTCTCGGATCATCGCCTTCTTCGTCGCTCTCTCGATCTTTCATTATCGCTCTCTCGGATCATCGTTCGCTGATGAGCATATGAATTGTGTATATGCAGAGCCTTCGGTGCACATTTCGGCTTGGCCGAATAATCGTGCCGTTCGGCTCAACCGATCAAACATTCATATGTACACGAACTCAGTGTTGATTTAAATTCACTCTAATGCGCTCATATTTTTTCTCTCACTGAGTTTATTCATGCTCAATGAGCAAACCGATCATTTGGGCGTATGTTCATTGGGCTCAGCATTGATTTTTTTTCTTGATTTACTCATACGCCCAAATTCTTACTCAATTCCACTCACTGAACGAAAATCAGCGGTGAATAAAAATCAGCTCATGCTGCCGAAACCACTCAATCTCTCAGCTCATTTAGATGCATTACCGTTATGTTTTTGTTTTTACTGTTTCCTTTTGTTTTTGAGAATGCTTGCGATTGTTGGTTGAAATGAGTACAATTAGTTTAATTTTGTCATATCGTCTTGGTCCAAAATCTGTGCACAGCTTACTTTTTTTGAAATCTTACTTTAAAACATATTAGAATAATAATAACAATGTTCAACAGAAATAAGTATACATTGAGTATTAATTAGAATTCACTTATGTAGTTAAAATGTGTTCATTTTTTATGTTGAACATACATACATACGTATGTATACTTATGTATATATGTATGTATATGTAAATGTAAGTGTGAAATTATTTCTTTATTTTATTTTATTAATTTGTTAATTTTCTTACAGCCATTGCCATTCAATATGAAAATATATAATCTGTTGTGAAATTAAGTATTCTGATTTATTTGACTTCGCCCATGAACAAACTAATACGCGTTGATTCATTGCCTTTTGATTTTATTCTTTACTCAACTCAATCAATGCTGAGCCGAATGAACATACGCCCAAATAATCAGTTTGATGATTGAGCATGAATAAACTCAGTGAGAGAAAAATATGAGCGCATTAGAGTGAACTTAAATCAACACTGCGTTCGTGTACATATGAATGTTTGATCGGTTGAGCCGAACGGCACGATTATTCGGCCAAGCCGAAATGTGCACCGAAGGCTGTGCATATACACAATTCATATGCTCATCAGCATGAGCTGATTTTCATTCAACGCCGACTTTCGTTCATTGAGTGGAATCGAGTGAGAATTTTACCGTATGAGTAAATCAAGAAAAATGTGAATTTTGCAGATCTCTGATCCATATGTACATACGCATTCGCCGGTCTACATACGTATATACCAATAAACCATAGCTACTATTAATTTAACCAATCGAACTTTCATTTAAATAACACATCGCAACAGCTAGTGAAAAAGCTCATTAGCTTAACAATGATATTTATTGGTATTGCTATAGTAATAGAATCCCTGCAGTACCAGCCGTGAGCGATGACGAATGTCAACGACAATGTCATCTAGGCGTTGACGCCCGCTAAGCCGAACCCTTTATTTTCTCTCTGTTTCTTTCTTTTCCGCGCGATCGTGATAGATCGGCTCTGCCGATCGTGCGAAGTACAAGAGAATTTGGCTTTTTTTCTTTTCGTCTCTTTTGCGCCTGCGTCGGCAGAGCATTCTTGCTTTGTTCGCCTTGCATTTGCCTATTACGTTACATTGTTACAATTGTGCGGAAAGAGTTGGAAGCGAAAATGCAGTGATTTAGTAAACAATATCTATATTATTTATTACTACCAGGTAAGTGCATTGTTTAAATAAACAAAATGTGATGTCGCGTGTAAATAATGAAAATATTAGTTGTATATAATGTTGAATTTGTGAAATTGTGAAAAAACTGGGTTCAATGTATCGCTACATTCACATTGTATTTATTTATTCTCTTTAATTTATGCTCTTTAATTTTTTTGTCCTTATGCTCCGACTAGTATGTATAGTATGGATTAAAAGAAGAATAAAGAAATATAATGTAAATGCATAACACTAGTCGACACGACTTTTCCGCTGTCTCCAAAAATGACTTTTTCTGATAGATTTGGATGTTTAAAAATTTTGAAGAATGTTTTTTTTTTCATGGAGTAGTTTTTTTTTAAAGAATTTTTTAAAAATCTGGTATTTTTTGTCATAGGTAGTGCTTCTATTTTTCACATAACTCACATTTCATTCAACTGGTTGTACTGAACTTTGCAGTTAAAAAAAGCTGATAAATGCAGCTATAAATCCGACTCGACACTTTGCAGCAGAAACTTAACGTCTGGCAGATATTAAGCTTCCAAATTGAAATTTCATCATTTTTTTTCGGTATTTTTTACCCGAAATTTTGACTTTGAAACTTCAGGAAAAATCGAAAAAAAAATAAATGAATGCCTTGATTTTTGGTTTTAGATAGACACATTAATTACGCGTCGTTTAAGGTATCGCTTATAAAAATATAAAATCAATAGAATAGAATAAAATTTAATAGAAAATAGTTGAATCCTTAAAAGTCGTCCTTGAAGGACATGTGATGTATCATATGAAAGTCATTAAATCGCAGATCAAGAGTATGTAATCACATCGGCGGAAAGTGGTACATGGAAGCCGTAAGCTATTGTTGAGTTTTATTTTAAGCGAAAAAATAAAAATCATTGATAATCATTATTTTTGAGTTTTTTTTTTAATCAAAAATAAGAATTATTTATGATTATTATAAATTAATCAAAATTAATCATTATCCGTGAGGAAAATCCTAAAAATCATCATACAATCATTATGACGTGATTTTTAAAATATAACTTATAATGATTACGGTCCCTGAAATTTACCAATTTTAGTGCTGTTTTTATAATGGATTCAAATCTAAGAGGTATTTAATATATTCTATTGTTTTTGAACTGTACAAATTCTCCTTATATTTCTTGTAATTTTTTATCGTTTAACCGGTATCATTTTGTGACAGAGATTAGTCTTTCAAGATGCTTACAAAGTGAGTGACACCTATTCCAACCATAAGGTTAAATATATATTGTAGATAAATAATTTTTTTTTAAATGCATATCATATTAATGTGCAGTTTTGCGCACTTTCTCTGAAATTTGATGTTTTAGAACTTAACATAAAAATTCGAAATTCAGAGTTTTTTGCCTTATGGCTATGATAATGATCCGATCTGATCCAGATTCTATGCTCTGATATACATACGTATGTACATATATATGTATGATATGTATATATATAATGACTTTCTATTATACTGCGTTTTTAATTTTTTCGTGTCTTCAAAATTGTGTATGCCACAGATTTTCGTCCTTTGCTAGGTGGAATAGACTTGTTACAGTGTGATATAACAGGAGCTCGGATACAGAATTTGGTTCAGCTAGCTTCTATAGTCTCTGAGGTCTAGGCGCTCATAAAGACGGTACTCTGGAGTACCGGCTATAGAAAAGAGCTCCCCGCTCATTTTTTCAAAATATCTTCCTCTTACTATTATTAACTCATCAAAAAACAAAACCAAAAAATATTCTTTAGTTTGGAAGTTATTAATTAATGCCACAGGCAAAATTCCCCATAGTGCATTGTTTCTGGTTTGATTTGAAAAACTTTAACAATACGACGTTGATAAACTGCTTTGTACGGCGGCTGTCATCTAAATGGGGTGAGCGCTTTTTCAGGCGTCGGTTGGCTCTCTTTGACGACCGCCTCTTCTTACATCCGCCCATCGTAACTCTCGTCATCCGTCCCGGATGACAATAGCTCCTCGTTCTCTTCGACGAACATCCACAGCTTGAGATTGTCACATCTAGTTGCTGTTACGTTCGGTCAGACGATGATGATTTCTTACGGACTAGCCAACTTTCGATCTGATTGTATCGATGTCGCATCCATCGGACCCAAGTGATCGATATGCAACGTATGGAGTGGTACATTTTTTGCTTGACCATCTTTCTGCTGTGAATTATACAACTTTTACGATTAGATATAAAATTATTTACTCTCCCCTCTAAGTGGGGATTTTATGACTGCTACTGTTTATTGTTCATCGTTTTACGTGCTGCGAAGTGCCCGGTATCGTGTGCAGCCTTGATCACTTCGCACTCCATCTGCTTCGGGCCGACCAGTACTTTGTTTCCGCCAGCTTCCTTAGAAAGTGGTCCACCTTTCAGCTTGTAGTTCTCATCGGCACCGTCTTGTTAAACTCGAACAATTGCTTCAATACCATCGTCGCTCCGCTGTGTGATAGCTCGGATTCAACGACGTAAACTTGGGGATAGAGGGTCCATATGCTTCATTTTGTCTGCCGCTCAATGTTTCATTTCGAAGTCGAAGTCCTGCAAGGGGAACATCTCCATTGTCACTTTTTTCGGTATTTCCAACTTAGATTTAACTTGTGTTAGTTTAACGTCTGGAGAAATTAGAAATGGTTTTTTTGGTCCAGGTTTAATTTTTTTTTAAAGAATTTTTTAAAAATTTGTTATTTTTTTTTCATAGGTAGTGCTTTTATTTTTCACATAGCTTAAGTTTTCTAAAACTTTTTGTATTTTACTTTGCAGTTTTGAAAAACTGACAAATGCAGCTATAAATCCGACCTAGACTCTTTGTAGCTGCAACATAACGTCTGGAAGATATTAAGCTTTCAAATTAAAATTTCATTATATTTTTCGGTATTTTTTCCCGAAATTCGAAAAAAAAATATTTAATACCAAACATTTTTAGTTTTAGATGGAAACATTAATAAGGCGTCGTTTAAGGTATCGTTTGAATGGATAAACGATGGATAAATGGATAAGCGGCTAACACTAGTAACACGACTTTTCCGCTTTTTCCCCGAAATATTGACTTTGAAAGCTCAGGAAAAGTCGAAAAAAAATATTTGAATGCCTTGATTTTTGATTTTAGATAAACACATTAATTAGGCGTCGTTTAAGGTACCGTTTATTCAGCATATGAAAGTTTGGTCAAACGGTTATTACTTAGCCGTTTATACATCGATTTTAACAAACGATACCGACGCCTAATTAATGTGTCTATCTAAAACTAAAAATTTTAGGTATAAAATATTTTTTTTCGACTTTTCCTGAGTTTGTGAGGAACCGTGTGCCTCACAAGAGTAATAAGGCTTACGGACCGGATAGGCCTGACGGACCGGATAAGGCTGACGGACCGGATAGTGATGACGGTTTATCCGCCACGGATATCCGGCGGCCGCCAATTCGCCGTGGGCTCTCGCCCTGAGACCGCCCCTCGCCCCTCTAAGCCACCGGCGGGGGAAGAGAGATCTAACGGCAAAAGGGAGCGGCTCTCACAGGGAGTACGGAACCACGGGATCGGACCAACAGCGGCCCGACGCAGGCCCAAATAAGGGCATATTGACGGGCCACCGACCGGATCCCGTTAAGAAGATGGTGGGAACGAGCGGAGAGTCCGATGGAAAATCCCCTGCGGCGGAGGTCCCGTTAGGTTCGGCCTATATAAGGAGGCCGGCGCCTAATGCGGGTCTCTTTTACGCACGCGCGACTGTACGGGAGTGATCGACGTCGGGAAATAGTGTCACAGTGTCAATCCGCGAGTGAAAGTGACCGAGGAGAGAGAGATAGAGGAGAACAACCAAGGAAAACCAAGAGAAAACCTGGACAGGAACAAGTCCTGCATCGGAACACCGAGTGAGTCGGGTACGAAGAACGGAAATCAACGGCAGTCAGTAGTGGAATAAGTGAAGGGCGAACCGTTGACTGCGAGTTCAGAGTGGCGGATCAAAGCAGTGGCTGAGATCATTGGCCCCTGAGCACTGGTACCGACACCGCTACGCCTGGAGACAGCCACGCGACTGACAGATTCCTCCGTACTAGATAAGCGTAATCACATAAGCCCTAGCCATAAGCCCTAGTCCGTAGAGTAGCCCTAAGAAAAGCTTAAAACCCAAGATTAAACCAGTGGTACACAGAAAAACCCCGTCTTATTACTTGTCGTTGAGGCAACATTCATAAATTCGTTGCATTGAGCCCAGTGACCGCTGAGCAAGCCCAGCTGCCGCAAGCGGACACAAAAACGGTTCGTTACAAGTTTTCAAAGTCAAAATTTCTGGAAAAATACCGAAAAATATTATGAAATTAGAATTTGAAAGTCTAATATCTTCCAGACGTTAAGTTGCAGCTACAAAGTCTGGGTGGAATTTATAGCTGCATTTATCAGCTTTTCAAAACTGCAAAGTTCAATACAACTAGTTATAGGAAACTTAAGTTATGAGAAAAATAGAGCACTATCTCTGAAGAAAAATACCAAAGTTTTAAAAAATTCTTTAAAAAAAAACTAAACCTGGAAAAAAACCATAATTCTTTCGAAAATTTTAAATCTCCAAATCTATCAGAAAAAGTCATTTTGGGCGACAGCGGAAAAAAAGTTGAATTTTGTCGAGTAGTGTAATCATTGCTGACCCGTTGAATGTGTTTTCTGTAACCATTTTCAGGTTCGAAGATTTCGCTGCGGAATCCTATATCCTTCGTCTCACACTCCGCTGCTTTCGCGTATATCAGATTTCTCAGGCACACCTCGTTGACCCTGTTTACAATCTTATCATCATTACAAATATAAAATTAACATATCTGCTGACATTTGTTCCAATAATAATACTTTTGTTTGTCGTTATAAGCTACAAAATTAGGTGCTATCACAAATTCTGTTTTGTTAATAGGTAATGGTAACAATCTTTATAGCAAGTATGTCTCATCACTGAAAAACGGCAACTCTATAGAAAATATAATATCTGTTTTATTTATTATCGCTTTTAGCTTTTATACTTGCTAATACATAATAGGCTCTCTGTTAAGTCGTTAAGGTTTAACGATATCATGTCTATTGTGACCGAAATCCTATCGATATATTCTAACCTGAAAATTCTCTTATCCTCTTCGAAAAATGTTTTGCTTATACCGTTTGTTGGAGAAGAAGATAGAAGTTTAAGAGAGTGTCGCA